>WEKX01011651.1:114881-210869 GCA_013390025.1 Pitta sordida
CGGGGCACTGGTGGCCGCCGCCACCGGCGGGTGTCACAACCATGGCCACATCTTGCCCAATGCCCGCAGGA
This sequence comes from Pitta sordida, assembly GCA_013390025.1. NCBI lineage: Eukaryota > Metazoa > Chordata > Aves > Passeriformes > Pittidae > Pitta > Pitta sordida. Next base: position 114,953 of record WEKX01011651.1, read on the forward strand.
AACCCGCGTGGCTCCGCCGCCGAGAGCCGGGCCCACGGGAGGCTGGCGGGGGGGCTCTTTTGCAGCGAATTTCCTCATTTTTTGTTGCTTTATTTTTCTAAGTAGCAAAGAATGCGAGGGAGGTTCTGAGAGGCGTGTTGGGTAAACACAGATATAAGCCTCTTTCTTTAAAACAAACGAGCAGATTATTTACCTGATTAAATAGGTATTTTGAGCAGGTTGTAGGCTGTTTTTGTGAACACACCATATTTGGCGCTATGGATTTTGGCAGAGCTGGGCTGTTCACGGGGGCTGGGGAGCTGCCCATGAACTCACCAGCTCTTAAATCCCTTTTATAAGCAGAACTTAATGTGCTTCTCAAAGGAGGCCAGCATCATTACTCCACTGGGGATGGGGAAACTGAGGCAGTAGCCAGGGTAGTGACTTCCCAGAAGTGGCCGGACAGGTTAGTCACAGGGCTGGAAGGAGCCCAAGTGTGTTTGGCTCTGTGCACCAGGATACGCTGCACCCACAGTGTCCTGAGCCCAGAGACCCAACACCATCTGCAGCTGCATTTGCATGGGCAGAAACACACAGGCACCACAGCAGGCCAGAGGGCAGGGAGAGGGGAGTCATTTGTGAAAACCACAAGTATTCTGGCTCCTGCCAGAAAAAATCTAAACAAAGTCTACTCAAACAGAGCACCCAGGGACCCTTCAGGCCAGGAAGGAGGTGAGGACAGCAGTGTCAGACAGGAGGCAAGTGTGCCCTGCCTGGGGGCTGCCCAGCCAAGCTCCTGAGCAGAGCCCTGCACGGGACTCACCTCCCCACTTCACCTTCCCACTGCTCTGACATGGGCAAAACTTAATCAGCAGCACCCCAACTTCCTCACTGGTTTCTAACCACACCATCGGCTCTGACCAGTGCTGTCACCCAGCACTGCCTCCAGAATCGTGCCTGTCTGTGCTTCACTCAGCACAGCCAACAACAGCACCCACGGTCCCCAGCAAAGCCTGCCCCGGTCCCTGGTCCAAGTCAGCACCTGCCAGGGAATGTCTCACCCGGGGCAGTGACGGACCCCACCTGAAATGTTTGCACTGGCTCTGTAACAGCTCAGTTTGGACACAATGCTTCCTTCCAGGTGTGAGGTTGCTGACAGGTCCTATAAGGTCCCCGCACTTCACGTTACACAGATTTCTCCATTTTCACTTCTGCCATGAACTTAATATTTAAGCAGTGGGAGTTCTGCTTTTCCCCAGCTGTATCTCTATCTCCTTAGGAAGGGGAACACACGCTTTAACATGGATGTGTCACTGCACACACACAGCCCCACAGACCCTCTAAACATACCTGTTCTTCTACACGCACCGAGCTGAGCACGTTCACACATCAGAATACAAATGCTCCCCACCCCTCCCATCCCAGCACACACACACAACATGCATATGCACTCCACAAAGAAAATGATACTCTGCTCACTGACATTCAAATACACACATCCACACACCATGGCTCACATGAACCCACACACACAACCTAAACACACCCGGAGGATCCCCTCCGCAGACTTCCCACTGTCCCTCCCACTCCTCCTTGCAGGAACAACTTGCCAAGGTGTTTTTTCAGGTGAAGTCCACGCCCTGCAGCTGACGCAATGGCAAGGCCTGATTTCCTATCTCAACCATCTCCAGTCACAGGATCAGGTTTTATTTCCCCATACTCCCTCCTTTGCCTCTTACCCAAGGAAAGTTGGTTCTTTCCTCTCTCAGGGGCTCAAGGGCTTTCTGCTCCTTTGGGGACCCCTGTGCCCCCCGTGAGGGCAGCCTCTCCCCTCCTACTCCTGTCCCTCCGCATCATGGATCCGCTCTGAAGGAAAGCTGCCTCTGACTGTGCCCTGGCACGAGCTGGCTCCTGGAGCCCCTGGTCCCCAGGAGCACTCGAGGGAAGGCAGCACCCTTCACCCTGCTCTGAACTGTGCTGTTGTGCCACAGCAAGAGCCGCCCCATCCACTCCGCCATGGCTGCCCTTCCGTGGCAGGTGGAGAGATCTCTCCCTGTCCCTTCCCACCCTCCCAGGGGCATGAGGAGCTCTCAGTAATTAATGTTTGCCAGGTGCTCAGAGATCCTCAGATGAAAAGTGCAATGGGAGGGGGAAGGATGATTAATTTATTATTATTATTACAGTTTAATGCTTTCCCCGCAGACAGTGTGCCAGGACTAAGCAGGGAGTGAGTCACGCTGATATGTGGGACATCCCCCTTTTTGTGTCTCTTCTACCTTTGTTTTTTATGCTTAGCCCATTTTCTTGGCAGTTTCTCCCTCCTTAGCTGGAGCTGACCCCGGGGCCTGGGGCCGTGCTCTGGATTCATGTGGGCTCAGGGCGCTGGCTCTCAGATTGCAGGTTGGAGATCTGGCAGCGCTGTGCTCCTCCTCCTGCTCCTGCTTGGGGAGTCTATTAGGCAAATGCTCTTGCCCTATTTCTGTAATTTTGTTTGATTTCTGTTTCGTCAAGGGAGGTGCCCGGAGGCCTCGGGGCCTGGGCGGCAGGAGCAGACAATCCGTGCTTTCTTTCCCTTTCCTTCTCTTTCCCTCCTTCCTTCTCAATTCAGCTTCAATCATTATTGGCACATGGTGCCCCGAGCGCGTTGCCAAAGCGGCTGTGCCGAGTCTCGGTGTGCCGGGTGGGGCTCTGCAGGGATCACTCCTGCCAGTTACTGTTCCTTGGCCTGACTCAAACAGTTTGACACCAGCTCCCCACCATGTGGCTGCCACTTTTCCAGACACTCCACTGCTTCCAGCATCTGCTGGAAACCAAATGCTGCTCATCTCTTGACCACTGCCCAGAGGGAATGACTGTACTGGGAGCAGGCCATACAGCACTGAACATCCATGGCTTGTCCTCATGCTCCACAGGGGCCCAGAAGACTTGGGGGAAAGGAGTGGCAGGGGTTTGAATGCACTAACAATTAGTTACAATTTACTACAGCGATTAAAAGTGCAGCCTGGGGATTTCAGGGCGAGGAGGCAAGGGCATAGTCCTACCCGGGCATCGCATCCAACAAGGAAGGTACCTGGCACTCAAATGCAGGTGCTCTGCCTGCAAAACCAGCCAATGCCACCCTGAGCCAGCCCAGAGCTGACCCCACCGAGCCCCCAAGCCCCAGTTCGGCACACCAGGCACTGGGATGGATTCCAGAGGCACCAGGAAACGGCTGACCAAGGACAGGTCCCACACTGGGCAAGACCCAGGGTCACACCTCAGAGGGCAAGCACAAAACAGTGATTTCTGTCAAGAGGAGCTCAGGCCAGCTTGTGTTCCTGCACAGACACGCTTGGATGCAAACGAAAACGTGAACACTTGCCATGGGCACACACACAGGGTCACACCTCAGTGCACAAACGGGAGGCCCCGTGTACGGCCCAGGTACATTGGCAGGACACCTGCCTGGGCACCGAGGGCAGGGCTGGATTGTCAAGCATGGTTTAGCTCCCCTGGGAGGCACTCAGGTAGGTACGGAGCGGTGCTGGGGACTGGCCCTGCAGGACAGACACACATCTGTTAGAAGTGACTGCAGGGAAGTGAGGGGAGACGATGGAGAAGGTAAGAAATGGGCAGCAGACCCTGCACTGCCCACAGAGGTGCCTGACTGGGATGTGACAGCAGGATTTCCAGCACGGCACAGGAAGGTGAAGTGTCCCCCCGCCGTGCGTGAGGCGTGTTCAGAGAGCTGCCCATGATGCAGCCAGCACTCGTGTGCCCACCCGGGCTGGCCCTGCTTGTGCACCGGGGCTGCCTGAGCATCACCACTGCTGACACAGGGATGTGCCAGCACGTACCAGAGGGACTCGGGGCCAGCCAGGGACAGCTCCGGCACAGCTCCGGCACAGCTCCGGCGGGGCCGTGTGCCCGGGCCCATGGCACATGGACTGGGCTGTGCAGATGGGCTCCCCCGGGAGAGGCCGGAGGGTGCGGGGAGCAGCGGCGGGCAGTAAGTGTGAGGCAGACGCAGCGATTGCATTACTGAAGGAGCCCGGGCTGGCAGTGCCGAGCTATCGTCCCTGTAATCCTGTTAGCCAGCAATCTCCATTCCGAAAGAGCTTCATTTCTTTGTGAATATTTGTAAACTAGATATCTAATGGAAAATTATAGGAAAATTATAGTGAAATTCATGACGAAGAAATCCGATTAGCCCTAATTCAATTATGCCATCTTAGCCCACACAGCACATTTCCCATTTTTTTCCCATAAATACCAATGCCAGGGGTCCGGGTAATCAAATAAAATTGAAAATCATCTTCCCATTAAATTCAATTAGCTGCAATTTCTAAAGCCTATCAGAGATTTTAATTACTAAATTATAAAATTCTCCAATGCTAAATTGAAACTAAAAAAATTGCACATCCTTGTATTTCAGAAGAAAAAAAAACCCAGCAGAAACCTTGAAAAATACCCTTCTCCTCCCATCAGCACCCACGTGAGCCTGGGTCTGGGCAGGCTTCAGCAGAGAAATGAGTGTGGAAGGACATGAGCCAGGCCTAGGGAGCAAGGTGGCTTCTGAGGGGAAGAGCTTGGACATCAGCTGAGCTTAAAACATAAATTCCAGCCCTGTTTACAACTCATTTGGGTTGGAAGAGGCAAGGGGAGAGGCTGGTGATGTGAGCAGTGTCTCTGCCCACTGTGCCCACACGAGCTCCTGGGCTGCAGCCGGTTCTCCGCGCCCCCGCGCTGCTCTGCCAGGCACCGGTGACAAGCCACGGTGCTCCCGCAGCCGGGGAAACAGCCGACACTCTCTAGGAGCTGAAACGAGTTTTGCCTGCAAATGGGCTCGGAGAGGCAGTCCCTCGAGTCTCCGTGTGCCAAAGCCAGGGCAGCAGAGCTGGTGATGCCCAGAGGGAAGCAGGAGGGCAGATGCTGGCTTTGTGCTTCTGATAAAGCTCCTCGAATAACAGCCATGCAAGCCCGGTCCTGACACTGAATTAAGGGAAGCTGGAGCCCTCAGCAAACTGATTTAGCTTGAAGCACTACTTCAGCGAACACGTGGGATGTTCCAGAGGAGGGGGATGTAATCACCTCTCCCTGATGGCACAGGGAACTCTCAGAGTTCACAGAGGCACCAGGCAGGCAAGCCCATCCCTAAACTGCTCTTTATTCAACAACCAAACCGAGCAGGCAAGCGGGGAACCAACAAAGCCTGTGCCTACAGATGCTCTCTTCCAGCCCTGCTTCTCTGGGGACCGGCAGGGCACAGGGACATGTCGAGGGGCAATTAACTGCGTGAACAAGCAGTGGGAGAAGTGAAGCTCAGCTCTCCAGTTACAATACCTGACCCTCCACGAGGCAGCGAGAGAGCATTTTCTGACACTGCCTTTATGGCAGCGAGCACTTTTGCGTGGTACCCTGAAGGGTTTATTCATGCACTAACATAAACGAAAGCCAGTTTCTAATGCATCTCACTGCTCCAAACAGCAGCTCAGGTTGCCCCGAACCAGGCCGATACTCGGTTTAATTTACTGGGCGCCCGAAAGTTGCCAGCAGGGAGTTGCCCGCAAACAGAACAACAACAAAAAAGTTAATGATCTGGGCTTTTTCTTTAATAAATAGGCAAACTGGCTGAGCCGGATTGTTGGCTGGGATTCGTCTCCCCTTTATCACCCTGGAGCTTCTGTGACACATTCTCCAAATCATCAGCATTTTGCAATTTGAGGTCGTTACCAAATACTATTTTTTTGCCAAGGAAGGGAGAAAAATAAATTAATAATTAAGAAGCCCAAGCAGGGAGAGGCTGCGGGTTGGATGGCGCTGCCACCTCCGCGGGGATTGCTCAGGCACCTGGCACCCGCCCAGCGCGCACCTCGGTCGCCGGCTCACCCTGGAATGTGGTGCTGGCACCCAAGTGCTCCTCGATTTTACTACGAATTAATCAAAGTCTCTTCTGCAAACGTCTAACACTAAATCACGACTGGCTGAGCTTCAAATGCAATTCCCTCGTTCCAGGGATTCGGCGCAAGGAGATTACCAGCTCCAGGTGAAAAGCTGAAGGGGGTTTCCTCTCTGCACATCTCCTGGTTCTCCAAGGCATCAGCCTCTCCCAGCTGGAAGGAGAATAGATTTCCTGCAACTGTTCTCCCGCTCACAGCAGGTAACCGCACAGACATCCAAGATACGCTGGGATAAATCAGTCTGTGCTGCCTGACTAGAGTGTACTTACACCAAGGAGGAATTTGCCGTGACTGTGAGCCGGCGCAGGTGGCAGAGCGTTGTACTGGCAGCCCCATGGTCACAGAGCTGGGGAGGCATCTCCACGCAGAGATGTGGACCTGGGTGGGCACAGCTCTCTGCACGTCTGTTCACATGGATGTGCGTGGCCTCATGGCCACACGTGTGTGCAGGGCTGTGCAGTCAGACGTGGCTGCCCACAGCCAGGGGGACACAGACGTTCTCTGCGGGTGTTCCTGCCGTGTCAATGTGTCCATGTCTCATTTGTCTTGGAACCTCTCGTTCCGAGCACCCTCCCCATTCCTGGCCAGCCCCCAGCAGGCGGGTTGCCACGGTTGATGGCAGCAGCACTGGAGACACAGCTCTGCCCTGAGCCATGGGCGAGCTGTATTCCCCTCTCCACACTTTGCCTGTCTCAGAGCCCTCTCGTATTTTCAGTGCTCACTAGACCGTGAATTCACCTTCATAGCAGTTACAGGGTTATTTAGCTTCTCCTGACGCCCATAACCACCAAACTTTCACTGGCAGCTCAGCTTTCCCCTGGGAGACACAGGCAGCACTCTCCATGCCCACGGTGCTCCCACCCACGCACACCCACCAGGAGCACGGGGACAGGTCCCCAGGCAGGACACAGTGCCGAGGGACAGTCTCATATCCCCACCCACATCTACACCGTGAGAAAGAACAACGGAGCAGAAGAGCTCAAAAACAGACGGAAAGAATGAAATAGAGCAGCGGGAGTGAGAGAGGGAAGGGGGAAAATGTGATAGAGCAAAAGTGGTACAAACAGAAGGAAAAACCCCCAAGGCAACAGAGAAAGGAGGAGGGAGGGCGGCAGGAAGAGCACAGGGATATACTGTGGGGTTTTGCCCCTGCACAGCCCACAGAGAATGCTCTCTAGCACTTGACATACTCTACAGCTCTTCTGGAAATCTTAGGTATCAACTAGACAGCCCTTGTGCAGCAGCTGGACTAGCTGTGCATGGGCTGGGGCACTGCTGAGGAGTAATGGGGATGATCAGCCTGGAAGGGAAACACGGGACTCCCCCCAGGGTGCCCAAAGGCCGTGGGAGTCCAAAAACCCCAGATGGGAGGGCAAAACCTCCGTGCAGGGCCATGAACAAGGAAGGTCAGCAGCCTGTCCCTTCTACAGATCCCCTGTCACCAGGAAACCCTCTGTGCTCTGCTTCACTGGCCCAGAGCCACCCCTGCCACTCACCCTCCCGCTGGCCTGGAGCCATCGTTGCCTGTTCCCCCTGCTGCAGACCTGTGAGACACCTTTTTGCCAGCTTCCTTCTCCCCTGCCACAGCCTCGTCTCTTGGCATCATGTTTTTGGCCCAGGGCCTCACTGCTCACCCCCAGCCATGCGGGCTTGCTCCCTGCTCTCCTGGGCTTTCCCATTCCAACTGAACTACTCCCAGCTGAAGCAAGTGCTGCAGCGACATTTCACTCTGAAACCAAGCATGTGCTGACAGTAAGTGGCATCCCCAGGAGCTCCTGCCTGGCCCCCAGGGCTGTGCAGGAACAGACGCTGCTGACGAGGTGCCCAAGTCACTGTCCAACTTGTGCCTCTTCCCATCCATGCCAACCCTCTGGCTCTGCCCCAAGCTGTGCCTGCAGCCAGTCACCCGTCCCACTGTGCCCATCCCCATCTCCTGTCCGCCACGGCCCCATGGAGCAGCTTGGGCACCTTATCCCAGGAGACAAAATCCAAAAATCCCTCCTCCTTTTGACAAGGGATTTAATCTCTGCTGCTGTAACAGGGAGCTCAGGGTGGGCACTGCGTTGTGTTACCACAGCCGTGGGACAGCGAGTGTACAATGACATGTTCCCGCAGGACTGGCTGGGCACAGGTCTGCACACACTCCAGGGACCAGCATGGATCTGGGAAGGGAGCTGGTAGCGGGACAGAGCTGCTCTTGTCCCTGAGGCAGCTGTAGCTGACCCTACCTGACACTGCAGACAGAACTGGTGTGACTTCTGGGGCTGTCCTGGGAAGAGCCAGGAGCTGGATCTGATGACCCTTGTGGGTCTCTTCCAGCTCAGGATATCCTGTCGTTCCATGATTCTAAGGACTGCAAGAGCCCAAAGGGACAAGAACAGGATGGACCAAAACTGGACGGACCAAAACTCTGGCACAAGTTTGTCAGAGCCAAACACTTGCAGGACAAGTTCACCACAGCCACTTTCCCCTGTCCTCCAGCTCACTTGGGATGGTTCCTACAGCCGAAACTTCTGCTGGATTTGCGTGGCCACCCTGCAAAGGCAGATCCGTGGAAAGGCGGCAGAGACACCCCCGCAGCCTCACCTGCCCCGGGAGCACACCCCAGGCTCTGCTTTCCCCACATCGCCAGGAAAAAAAAAAAGCTCTGTGCAAACAATAGATCAATAGAGCCCCCGCCTCTTCGGAAGGAAAACAAACACCCGGATCACCGCAAATTAGAGAATGTTTCGCTTCACTTCATCCAAACAGGCTGACAATTTTTTTGGGTTGTTGCCACGGCGACAGAATAACACAGCGTTCAGCCTGTTGCAGAACAATCAATTAAGTTAATGCCTCCGAGTGCCTGTTTACCCTTCCATTTAGGAGGTGCTGCTCTTGCTCACTCGCTTTCTCTCTCGCTTGTTTTAAATTTCTCATCTTTTGCTTCCTCCTCCTATTTCTTCTCCATTTAACCTAAAATAAAGTGTCCCCTCCTTCAACTACCTCCTGGTTTGTAGGGAGCCTCCTCCCTTTTAGAATGATCACCTGGAATAAAGTTTTTTCCTCTCTCTCTGACTCCTGGCATTTGTCCTTTCTTTCTGGAAAAACAAAGCGACTGGGGATTTACATTTACCTTTACTCTGCAGGGTACAGGGAACACCTCCTGGTGTGTCCAGGAACTTGCGAAGCTCCTACATGCCAGCACTAAATATCCCCTGGGCAGAGTGGGCAGCTCTGAAGAGGCAGAGTAACCCTGCCTTTAACCAGATGAGGTAACTTTTGACCTAAAGACCTGTGAAGTGATCAGAAACCCTTCCACTGTTTCTGTTTTTCACACTGTGAGCCATAAATGAAGAACCACGTTGTGCGAAATTCTGTTTGAAAAGGAGAACTATGAAAGGGCCTCACAAGGGTCTGTGTCCCATCCCATGGCCCACGCTCAAATGAAATTCCTGAATGTGCTTAAATGACTTTGGCTTAAGCAAAACTCAACCCAGTGCTCAAAGCATTGAGCTGAACTGAGCCCGGGCACCATGGCCAGGAGATTATGGCAGATCCATCGTCCCAGTCCTTTAAAATAAAGGATGCCAAGGCATCTCTTGGCTCTGTCTTTGCCACCAGCAGTTTGCCAGGCCTTTCAGAGGCTCATGTGCTCCTGCCACTGATCCTGTGGGTTTATTTCCTGCCTTGCAGGCAGCCTGAGCACTGACACTTGGCTTTGTAGCTTCACTGCCTGTCTGCAGCCACTTGGCCATCCTTGCCCAGCGAGCAGTGATAACAGCCCTGGGTCTCCCCCAGCCCTCCTGCAGACTCTGAAGCACTGAAAGCACAGCTCTGACATCCTGGGGGCCAAGCCTGAAATACAATTCAGGGTTTGTGTCTCCTGATCTCCCTGAACCCTGATGCTGTCTTCCTGATTTACACAAAATTCCTCTGCTTTTCTTTGAAATCCCAAGAAAAGCGTCCACCTCCCTCACATCCTCATCTTAAAGGAAAAGGCAGAGGCAAGCATGGATGTGAAAACAGGGAGATTTCCATCATACAGTCTTTTCACCCTGTCACGAGCAACAAGTGCCTAAATAGAAAGTGTACATTAATTTAGTATTAAACAGATGGAGCAAAGCTGTAGGCAGAGCAGACAGGGAAGAGGGGTGCTCAGACATAAGTTAAAATTACAGTACTAGGGTCACATACAACATCTCCCTTCCCTGCTTCCCAAGCCGGATCCTTCTCCAAGGACTCCACTCTCAAAGCCAGCACTGGAATGCTGGGCCCGCGTGGGCTGCAGGACCCCTGTGCTGGCAGGTCCCATTGGCGCTCCCTCTCCCCCTCCCTGAGAAGAAGTTGTCAGCAGAACCTGTTGGAGCAGGGGCTCGTTGACTGCTCCCTGTCCATTACAGCCCGGATTATAAGCATATTGCACAGTGCTCTCTGCACGGTGCTGGGGAAATCCAATACGCTGAAAGGTTAATGCAATCAATTAGGGTGACAAGGAAGTAGAGTAAAGCCTTCTGAGTAGATGAAAGGGAGAGAGAGATGGAGACAGGGAACAGCAGAGAAGCAGGGGGGAGCACAGAGTGGGAGGAGGAGGAGGATGGTGTACAGGGCTGGGGCTGCAGACTGCAGGGTGCTGGCATGGCCAAGGGCTCCCCGCTAGGGATGGAAGCAACAGCTTGGGTTTAGAGTTGCCGTGCAAGGCAAAGGATCTCAGCAAGCCATGTAGGAGCGTCAGGGGAGGAGAAAGAGGGAACAGGAAGGACAGAGAGAACTTCCTCTGGCATCCCTCTGTAAACCTCTCAGCTAGACACTGGTCATCACTACCTGCCACATGCACTTATCCCTTGGTGTCTTTTGGTCTGGCTCTGAGGCAGCTCAGCCCTGCCAGTCCTGGGAGCACCTGTAACAGAGGTGAGATCCTTCTCTCTTGCTCTTCCAGTCTCCTTCCATGTGTGTCCACCTGGGCTCTTCTGCAAGTCCAGAGGACAAACCCCAGCCAAGCCCCAAGCGCAGCAGGTTCAGCTCTTCCTGCAGACAGCTCCATGAGAGTGCTGTGACACTCAGCCCACCAGCACAGGACAGAGATCCCAGTGCCACAACCTGCATCCTGCTGCTCTGTCCGGGGTGGCACAGGCGTTCCCCGGGGCATTCAGCTCAGGGGAGAGCTCTGTCCTTCCCCTCCACCCCCTGAACCGCTGCCGACTGGCTGAGCTCCTGCTCTCTGACCGCGGGCAGTGCAGTACTTCATTAACCTGGGCTGGCAGGTCAGTGAGCGCAGCCCCTTCCTACCACAGCTCCTGCTCGTGCACTGCTCGGCCCGGGAGAACGTGACACCAGCTCATTAGGACAAATTATTACTCTATAACCCCTGCCGCAATGTCCCTTAATATGCCTATTTAGCAAGAGACAAGTCCTGGTGGGCTCCTCGGCATTAAAACAACCTCACAAATCACCAGAGGCACAAGCACCGAGATCTCTGTTTGCGGAGGCGAAGGAGAGGGGGGCTGTACCCGGGTGGGTGCCGGAGGGGCACAGAGTCCTGGGCTGTTGCCCTGCAGCAAAACGAAGCTCCTGGTGTTGCCAGGGGGATGCTCTGCAGACAGGGAGTTGCCATCCGGCGGTGGCTCATCGGGCACCCAAACATGCCCAAAACTCAGTACAACGAGGTGATGTTGCCTCATACAAAGCCACTGAGGAAGTATTCTGGGATGCCCATTCAAACTGCTGGGCCCGCTCCCCTCTGCCTCATCCCTGCCTAACTCCATCCCCCAGCACTACCATCAGTGTCATGTTCCATGTGAGACCTACAATATTCAAATGTTTCCCTGTGATACACATGAAGTCACTGCCTGGCTTCCCAAATCCACACACAACATTAACTCTACCTGTGAACTCCTTCAGGTTAACCAGCCAGAGAGCAAGTCTGGAGGCTGACACTGCTGGCAGGCTCTGTGTGCTGCCCTGCATGTGAGGCCGTGTTAAATTGGGGGGGATAAGCCACGGCACACGAAGGCAGTCGGCAACACCTTGAGGGAAGAGCAGGGCTGTCGCCCGTCTGGGGCTAATCCAGAGGTTACAGACCCACTGCAGCTCTGGGCACGGCGAGTGAGATATCACAGGGCAAGACAAACATGCGGGCAAATGTCAGAGTAAGATGCTACCAAACAGGGACAGGGAGCACGAGGAAATCAACCTCCAGCCTGACCTTTAGGAGAGGGAGAAGGGAGACATAAAATAGTGATTCATCCAACAGGGAGAAGTGGCAGTGGTGCCAGGCAGGAGAGAGCGAGGAAGAAAAGTAATGAAAAGAAGATAAGAAAGTAGGAAAAGTGCGTGATGCCAGGCAGGATGAGAGCAAGGGGACAGAGAAATGAGGGAGCTGAGAGAAAGAGAGAGAGGGAGGGCGGGAGGAAAAGAAGGAGAAAAGAGCAAGAATAGCCACGCAGCGAGGAGCACGCGGGCGAGGCAGAGCGCTGTAACCAGGGTTGTGAAGCATGAAAAGGGAAGAATCTGCCTGTTCCTTTCAGCGCTCGGAGCATGGCGCTCGGTGGTGACCTACACTGTGCCCGGCTGTGATCACGTTTTCAGGGCCACTGCCTGCCGATCCCAAACAATGATGGGGAGCCTTTGAAGTCAGAGAAAGAAGCCGCAATGTGAACTGGGGACTTTCTTTTTTTTTTTTTTCCCCTTTTTACCCCCCCCATTTTTTTTAAGGGCCGGGAGAAGGAGGGAGGAAAAGGAAGGCCTGAAGTGGTGGGGGGAAGGCAGGGGGAGAGGTTGCAAGGACAAAACAGAGAGTTGCTCTCGGTGGGGTGCCCCGAAACGAGAGAGACAAAAAGAAAACAAACAGTTTATGAGTAGGGCACATGCTGCCTGTGTCTGCCTGCCCCGCGCTGCCGGCCCCCCGTGCTCCCAGGGAGGCTTCTGTTCCCCAGCAATGATGGATGGACGCACAGGGCCATTCAGCCCTGCCATGTTACAGCAGCGGTATTTACATAACACTGGCCTTCCACCGGTCACCTCTGACACTCCCCAGCCCGGCTTGGGGCCCCCTCCCACCCTGGCCAGCCTGGGCCCCTCTGATGCCACTTGGGCTCAGCCCATGAGGCTGGGCATAGGGGGTCCTGAGGCTCAGCCTTGAGGCTGGGCATGCTCCCAGCACCTCTGAGGGCAGGTGCCATAGGGCAGAGTGTTCCCCACTCCTGCCCTCAGACCTGCCGGGGTGCCTGGGGAGGTAGAGGGGCAATGGCAGAGGCCAGACATGGTGGTGCTGCAGGGGGTGCAGAGCAGAGACACGGGCAGGAGGGTGGGAAACTCTTCACAAGGAGCCCCTGGGTCCATAGGGAAGGATTCCTCCTGGGGCCACAAGGAAGAGCCAGGGAAAGCAGGAACTGCCTCAGTGTGGCAGAGACTTCTCAGTAACCATCAGGAGAGGTGGCACAAGAAGTCTCTTACCCAGCACATGGAGATGAGGCTTTTAAGAGACACAATCACCTTTCATTTCCCTGGGCTCTAGAACTGTAACTCTCATCAGACACAGATTAAGTGACCATCCACCTCTAGGAGACTGAAGCTGGGTTTTTTTTTTTTGCAGTAATGATTGTCTAGGTGAAGAGCAAACCCAGAAAAGTCAGGATTCTGCTGGAGACAAAGCTGCTTCCATCCTACCACCATGGTGCTGCAGTCTGAATAGATAAAACTGTGCCAGAGGAGGAGGAGAACATGCACATCACCATCTGAATTATGGGAACTGAGCTCAGCAAAACTTCGCAGTAGATGGAGACTGCATCCTATTCAGTGAAAGGACCTTATCCATCTCCCCCAGCCTACATGGATGAAGATAAAGCAGTACCCTCTCATCAAGCCCTTACACAGTGAAGAGGGGCAGTACAGAAGATACTGAGGAAAACCCACAGTGACAAAACCAGGTGCCCAGAACAACTGGTGTACAAAGACAAAGACAGGATTAGGACATGGACAGGTCGTGTCTGCAATAGATCTTCCTCTGTTCCCATCTCTGTAACCGACAATAGTCCAGCCCCAGAAGTTCTAGTGCAGACACAGCCACAGTGAGCAGGCTGTAAGTGTGAGAGACACGCAGAGGAAAAGAGAACCCAGGAGGGCGTAGTGACATACCCATTGCAGTCTGAAGTCTCTCCTACCTTTCGGAGATTTCAAGGCCTGGTTTCTTGCCTCGTTTTTAGCTCTAAATTCACTTCATTCTGCAGAGGGAAGAGAAAGGATCCAGTTAACACACAGGGCACATCTGACCGAGAGCCAAGGCACAGACACTCCCAGCACTGGGGTGAGAACTCAGCTGCAAGCAGGGCCAGCATGGGACAGTCAGCCTCCACAAGGGAACAAAACCATCTCCTCCTCCTGGCTGTACCCCACAGTGCCATGAACCCCACCACACACACAGTGCTCCGGCACTTCTCTCTGCAAGAGGTTCCTCATGAGGGCTGGGAATAATTTCACATAGAGAGAGCAGCCATTACTAGCACAAGTCCTGGGTACCAGAGACACCAGAGACAGACCTCCTGCTGGTCTGCACCACACCTTGCCCACACATCCAAGGATCCTTTCTGCTCTGTGTCAATTTTTTCCCTTCCCCATATTCCCGTTTCCTCTGCTGACTCTTCTTCCCCAGAGGTTCATCCGTGTGCTGATGCTGAGGACTCCCTTACACACCAGTGGGACACGAGATGATGTGGTGCAGGACTGGGTCCCAGGGCAGGGAACCCCTTTATTCACTCATCTGTGCATTTTCCACCCTGGAGAATGCAGAGAGTGAGGAGGAAAGAGAAAAGGGACAGGGGAAAAAAAGTCACAGCAAAACACATGAAAAGTAAATTGAATTATTTAAAACCATATGTTCCAAAAATGTGACAGAGCATAAAAGCCGTGCCGGGAGACTTCTGGAGGGGGTTATCCTGCGCAGGCAGGGTGGGAGGAGAGCTCATGGGAGGGGGAGGATTGAACCACAGCCAGCCAGGGACTTCCCTCTCCCAGAGCTGGGAGGGGGCCGGCAGCACAGGGTGGTTTCATGCACAGTGCTGAGGGTGCTTGGGCCGTTCCTGCAGCCCCTGTTTTGCAGCCCTGCCCAAACAGCTCTGACAACTGCCTAAACTGCCCGTGGGTGAATCCAGTTCTCCGCAGGTCCCTCTCTGGGTGCACCAGTGTGTGTGCCATGACCCAGCTCCTGGAAGGGACCCAATGTACCCCCTTGGAGGGCCAGATGGGAAGGACTGGACCCGGGGAATCTGTGCTGCCCTGGCGCTCTGCGCGTGTGGCCGTGCTCCTCCCGTCACTGACACTCCACCTCTGCCAACGAGAGATGCCTGGTGCTGGCTGGCACCCAGAGGGGGAAGGAGCTGGTGAGATATCCCAGATGGATGGATGGACACGGAGCGCAGGGAGCCCCTTGGGTGAGGAAGATGCAGTCTGGCTCCTTCCTCTCCCACTCCCATCCTGGTGCTAACACGGCTGAGGGCACGGCTGGAGTAACAGCTCCCCCACTTGAGGTGCTTCTCCCACCCTGGCACCCTCGGTTCTTCCGGCTCCCTCATCCCTTCTCCGACCTTTTTCTTCCCTTTGTTCTCCTTTTCTTCCTTGCTCTTTCCACCGTTTACTCTGACACCCTGTCACACTCTTTTTTTTCTCCCTTCCTTTTGTTCTCTCCCCCTTTCCTGAGCTCTGCCTGTAACTCTCTCTGCCTTCACCCCTGCGCACGGTCAATTCTTGGGTTTGAGTTTTTAATTGTTTTTTGTTGTTTTTTTTTTTTACTCCTCTTCTTTCGGCCGCAGCTTATCAATGATGCAAGAGGAATAACGCCAATTTACTTAGAATGTGTAATCCCCAAATCAGATTGGGGGATTGTATGAGGCAATATGACCTTGCATATGTCTCCATTAAAGCCAGCCAGGCCTCCTCTTGTATTCTGTGTTCCCAGTACATATTTAGACAGATAACGCTAATTGTACTTGACATGTCCTCTTAAGGATGGACTCTTCCCTCCCCCAGCTCTGCTTCCCTGCCTGACAATGTGCCAGAGCCAAGCCTGCTCGCTGGCAGCGTGGCATGGCACGGCACCTGGGGGGCTGCCCGGCCGGGTGGGTGTCCGGCACAGCCCCTGTGTCCAGCCCTGCTGCGGGAACGCCGACCGGACACCCCGGATGGCACCCGGCAGGAAGGGGCCGGAGAGGGCAGGGAGCAGGGGGAGCACTGCTGGGACACAGTTAATCTGAGATTACACACTATTACTGTGTCAATCGTGGATTCTCCAGCAAAAAAGCCGTCAGACAAAGAGAGGAGACTTGCTCCCCATGGCCAGCTTTGAAGTCTCCCTCCTTCCCAGCGAAGGGCTCCCACCCCACCCCTCTCATCTCCCACATAGGCTTTGGGTGAATATTTATCTCTGGCTACTGGGCACCAGCTCGAGCTTCTAGGGAACAAACACTGCTGGAAAATCATAAAATCCTGTAATGATTTCGGTTGGAAGGGATTTTTTAAAGGTCACATAGTCCAAACCCCCTGCTTTGGGCAGAGACACCTTCCACTAGACAAGGCTGCTCCAAGCTCTGTCCAATCTGGCCTTGAACACTTCCAGGGATGGGGCAGCCAGAGGTTCTTTGGGCAACCTGTGCCAGGGCCTCTCCACCTTCACTGTAAAAATTGTCCTGCTCGTAGCTGGGCTAAATTGTCCCTCTTTTAGTTTAAAACCATCACCCCAATCATTACAGGCCCCGTTAAAAAGTTTGTCCCCATCGTTCTTATCAGCCCCCTGAAGCAGCAGTGCAGGGATGCCTCCTCCCCGCCGCTCATCGCTGCTCCAGAGCAGACAGGCAGGAAGCAGGAGGAGGAGGGGAGCTTATTCCAGGGAAACCAATGGATCCAAACTCTTCGCCAAAGTGGACTCAGATTTTTTTTTTCCCCTTGACACAACATCCTAATTCGACTTTTTCAGTAT
This sequence comes from Pitta sordida, assembly GCA_013390025.1. Taxonomy (NCBI): domain Eukaryota; kingdom Metazoa; phylum Chordata; class Aves; order Passeriformes; family Pittidae; genus Pitta; species Pitta sordida. The sequence goes on from WEKX01011651.1 coordinate 131,819, forward strand.
CTTTCCTTCAACAACCTTTTTTCCTTCCTCCCCTTCCTACCCGGCAACTGCGCATTTATTAATTCATGAGGCACTAATTAGTTCTTTGTTTAATTTTGTGTTAAACAGACTGACCGGAATGATAACGACTTGCAGCGTTGCATTACGGTCCCCAACCGCCCCTGTTTTCTGACAACAAGGGAGCGCAGTGAGACTGGCGTGATGAACCCCAATTCCCACTCCAGTTGCACTTCATTAAGTCAAAATGTGACAAGAAGCTTAGAGAGCAACTTTCAGATCGGATCGCACATAACAATTGGGCAGGAAACTTTCCGAGGGGGAAGCGGGAGCGGCACTGGCGGCGAAGGCTGGCACCGCGCAATTCCCCGGCGTGACGCCTTAAAGGAGCCGGCTGAGGGCACGTGCTGCCAGCCAGGGGTGCCAGGGGAGCAAGAGGAGAGGAAGGGCACCAAGCCAAGCCAAAGGCATGGCAGGGCAGGACAGGAGGCATCGCTGCTTCCCGCTCCCCACGATGGGTTGTGTTGGCAGCGCCAGAGCCCAGGTGGGATAACGCCTCAGTGGGTCACCCTGGAGCTCCGAGGGCACCTTTAGGCACCTCAGTTTCCCCTCTGTAGCTCTATAGTGAAAGAGCTGGTGATCCTCGGCTGCTCTTCAGCTGTAAGAGCTACACGATTGCCATGGAGCCCCTGAACTGCAAAGGGAGAGGCTGAATTTTGGCCCTCATGTTGCTAAAACCAGAAGGGAAGGGATGGCTGCCCAGGGAGGGAGTTGTGCCTTCCTCCAGCTTTGTACAGCTGCCTGGTGCTCCACTGGCACTACCAAGGTTTGAAACTGTCCTGGTCAGTATCAGCAAACTCGGCAAGCCATGAAACAAGGACCCAGTACCCTGTGCTCAGCCCTATGGGTGGGAATCCCAGTCCTGCCCATCCCCACGAGTGTCTCACCAGTAGTGGCTGTGGCACAGGGTTTGGGGCTGTGGGCACACGTCCAGCCTGGCCCAAGTATCACCTGGTGAAAACATCTAAGCATGACACACTCCTCAGCACTGGCCAACACGGAACTGACAAACAAATGACAGGGATCTGTCCAAGCCATGCTGGCACATGAGGGTGTACAGCGTGTGGCCACCTCCTTGAGCTCTTTCTGGCTCACTGAAGGACAGTGAAATGCAAACAGCCTACAGGAAAGTGAAAACGGTCTTAAAATACCTGCTGAGAGGGTGGGGGTGTGTGAAAAGGGTTTCCCAAGTGCACGGAACATGGAAGTTTTGCCACAAATCAAATACATGTCTCCTGCTACTGCATCAACATCAGCTGTGGGGAGAAGCCAAGATCACCTAAAAGTGAAATGAGCTGTGAGGTCTCAATGCCTTTTCTAGCAGATATTTTTCCACACTTCCCATCATCCCTCTCCTTCTCTCCCTGGGAAAGGAAGACTCATCCCTAACCTTGCTCTGCAGAGGCCCGAAGCTCCACTAAGGTGCCAAACACTGGTGATGGCATGTGAGGGGCTCTCTGAGGGTGTCCTCAGGATGGGGAAGGGGGAGTGCACAGCCAGGTGTGCTGGGCAGGGCAGGGGCAGAGGAGGCAGCCCCACAGGATCCTGCACAGCACCGGTCTGTACGTGCGCTATCAGTGTTTTCACCTGAGTGAGCTCCAACCGTACGAGACTTTGGGAAAGGGGCCAGGCTGCAGCAAGGTATCACAGCACGGTGTTTGCCAGCACACTCACAGCTGAACAACACACAGATCTGAGAGCAGACGTGTTTGCGCTGGCTTCCATCTTTCATGAATCTGGAATGCAGCAGGGACCTCTGTGACTGACAAAAAGGCTGCTCCTCCATGACAGAAATCCCAGGAAGACACCACATCCCTCTGATTTCAGTTCTCTGTGTGCTCTGGATCCCATAAAAAGGCATCTATAGATATTAACACTCAGCTGGAGAGCTGGACTGGTGTCCAAGAAGGGAAAAAGCACCCATTCACACCTGAAGGAAGGACAACTGAGGAGGTCCAGGGATCGCTGGGGACAAGAAGCACATCCTGCTGTCACCAGCCCGACAAACCTTCTTGGTTTTACAGAAGGGCTGGAATATCCTGGCTGCTCTATAGATCCAGCTGCGCAGTCCCACCCAACTATCGTCTCCTGTCAGTCTTGGGGTGCTCAGAGAAAAAGGCCTGGGCTGAAGGAGAGGAAAAGCCTTTCCTGGCTGCCATTCCACAGCAACACCGGCAGCACAACACAAACCAACTCCACCCCAGGTTGTTGGGCTACACAGCTGTCAGTGCTCTCAGCAAAGTTTTGTGCTGAAAATTAACAAGCATCCCAAATAGGTCATGGTCTGCTCCTTCTTCCTAAAACTACACTCTGAAATGTCCTAGACTCCATCCCCAATCCTCTTTAACCAAGAAAACTCTCCTCCCAGGATTACGGGCCCACTGCCCCCCTTCTCTTCCCCTCCATCTGGCTGGGAGCAGCCTGGGACCGAGCGTTGCTCCCAGCCCTGGGAGAACCCTGCAGTTTCTCTCTCATAAAAAAGAAAAATGGGAGCCATAAAAAAGGCAAAGAAAAGAAAAGCAAAGCAAAGGGAAATCACTGCGAAGGAGGAAAAGAGCAAAGCCCCCCTTCCCACCCCATCCCCATTACCTGCCTTCAGCTCTGGGTAGAGCTGCCAGCTTCGCTGCCTGAGGACTCCCCTTGGCACAGCATTGCCCAGGGAGACCCTGCCCTGCCTCTCACCTCGGCCCCTCCAATAAAACCTGTTGAGCAGAGCCCAGCACAACAAAGGTGATGCAAAAGGGAGGCAGAAAACCAGCACTGGGCAGTAGGAAAGGGGCAGGGCCCATCCTGGAGGAATCCCTGCAGCTCAGTGCCTATCAGCCACCTCAGAGCGCTGGAGCCAGGCACGGGACAGAGGGACAGGGACAGAATCCACTGCTGGTCCCAGCACTGATGGCACCCGGGACCAGGAAAGGCCCTGGGCCCCCATCTCACAGTGCAGGGGAGCAGAAGCCCAGCACAACACGGGGGGAGCACCAAGGGGGGATCCCAAGGATTTCACCTCCTGCCACGGCTTCTGTAAAGCACAGCAATCCCCAAACTTGGCATTCGGCAGCCCTGGGCTGGCTCCTGCTAATTTGCTGTCAGGCTGCCTAAGCAAACCAATTAAAACTAATCATTAATTATAAAAAAGAGAGAAAGAAAAAGACCCTGCACAAATGAAGAACTGGAAAGGGCATGGGGAAAAGAAGGACAGGAGGGAGCAGAGTGACAGAAAAGAGCTTGAGAAAGGGGTGGGGGGGGGAAATGGGGGGAGAGAAAAGGGCTTTAAAATCCCAGGCACAGAGCTTGGGATGAAGGCAGCAGAAGGGCGAGTGGTCTCCCAGGGCCAGGCGGGGAGAGGAGGAGGTGAGGGAAGCAGGGAGGACCCGCGGATAAAGCGACGGTGCCAAGGATGGTGAGGCACATGCCAAGCCCAGGTCCTGGCACGATGGGAGCTGGCGGTTCCATGTTCCCTCCATCCCAGAGCCAGGGAGCCACGAGCTGCGTCTGGCTGAGCAGGGGACACCTGCCAGCCCGCGGGGACAGGGCAGCAGGAGGAGGAGGGTGCAGGGGAGCAGAGCAGAGCCAGGAGCTCGCCCCGGGACCGGGGAGCGCCGTCCCTGCACCTCGCGGAGCACATGCCTTCGCTGGGGATGAAAAATGGGGCATTTATGAAAAGCCCCTGATTATGCGGCTCCCGCTGGCTCCCCACGAGCTGCGGGGCACAGAACCGGGGCAGCTGCCGGCGCAGCCCCCGCGCTGGGCGCGTTTTGTTCCCCGGCCCCGCACACCCGCACACGCTCCCCAACGCCCCTTTCGAGGAGCCTCAGGCCCACGTCGGGCTGGCGGATGGCGGAGAGGAGGGGGCAGTGCCATGGAAACCGGCCCTTTCCCGGGGAAACGCGGTGCCGGGCCCCCCCTCCTCCTCCCGGGCGCCCCCTTTGAGGAGCTGTCAGGACCCTGAGTGAGTGTCACACGACCCAAGGACCAGGCGTGACCAAGCCTATTTTCTGCCTCAAATTTGATTGATTAAAAAACTTTTTAGGAAAACCATGTTAAAAGACAAAAAAAAAAAAAAAAGAAAAAAAAAAAAACAGAGGAAAGAAAAAAAAAATTGAACAGAAAGGGACAAGGGGGGTGGGGGAATAGGGAAAGGCCTCTGTGCCGGGTTTCCCTGGCAATAGCACCAGGGGACAAGTGTCAGAGGCAGATAAACAGCATAACCAGGCCGAAAATAAAGGTCAAAGAAAGCATGAAACTTAACACAACAGTGATTAAGATAATGATGAAGCAAGGGACCCCAGAAAAAAGAGAAGTGTGACACACAGAAACACACATCTATGCTCCAAGTGACGGCCCAGGAGACCTGGTACCTGGGCAGGGCTTGATAGGCCCTGGGGGTACCTAGAAAACAGTGGAAATAGGGGAAAAACCAAAGTGGAGGGGTTAGGGAAAGAGATCTGTGATTTCTGGTCGCTGTAGGTTGAGCTGCCCAACGCCAACAAGCCCCAAAGCCAAAGGGGACCCTCCCATAACACAAACCCTCTGGCCCAGCCAAGCCCTGCTTGAATTTGCAACCAAATTCCTCAAAAGAGTTCCCCTGATGCCGGGGGGAGAGTCCGAGTGGGTGTGAATCAGGGAGGCCCCGCTGATGCCAGTGGAGCTGTGCTGCTTCACGCTGCCTCAGGATCTGGCTCTTTGCCCCCAGGCAGCTGGTATAAAAAGCCTCAGAGATGCCAAGAGGGACGGACACTGGCCAGACCTCCCTGCCCACCTCCTCCTCCTCGCCAGGACTAATTCTGCAGAGAAAAGCCCAGAAAGGCTGAAGGGCTTAGAAAGCAAGTCCAAGAATGCCACAGCCTTTGGCACTTGCCTACTCCAAACCTGCAGGATGATCTCACATTTCTGGAGCCCAGCTCATGGTTCCCAGTTGCCTGGGACTGGCTGCGTTACCACTGCCAAGAGGCAGCAAAGAAACTGCAAAATTGTTCACCAGCTTCTTCCTCTGCGAGTCTGGGAATTTAGAGCTTGTGCAATAGGAAGTGCAGAAGGACAAAAGGCTTTCCACCTTCTCTGCACCACCTTCCCATTGGGAATAACGCAGATTCCCTGGAAAATGTCCCCGTTCCACCTCTTCTGGCAGGTCGGAGTCCTGGTGTAGAGTCACCTTTAGGGATTTGGTGGGATGGGGACAGGGATGACCCCTGGGATTCCTGGTCCCTTGTACTTGGCCTTGGGCAGGAACCACCTCACTCGTTTCCTTATGTTTGCACAGAGCACTGAGCAGGAAAGGATTGTTCCTCCTCCTGCCAAGTATCTCGGGGAAAGTAATTTTTTAGTTGAAAATTTTCTTCCATCTAGTGTTTACCATGAAGAAGAGCAAAGAAATGTTTTCACAGACAGGCTGGAAAAATGCTGCGTGTACGTTTACCCACACACATGCCGGATTTTCCTTGGTCAGGAAGCTGTTTTCCAGCAAACATATCCCGATGCAAAATTTTCAGCGTCATATTCATGTGTCGCCCCCCTCCCCCATCATTGATATTCATGGTCTTTTGTAAAGAATGATTCAATTAAACCACCCATGCTCCTTGCTAGAGGGGTCTGAATAGTGAGAGGAACTCCCCAAAAGTAGTGCCAGGCCAGGCTTTGCCCCGACATCCACCAAGGATGTGAAGGTTAGAAGGGTTAGGACAGCACCACCTCACACTCAGGAAAGACTTAACACTGAGGAAAAAACAAAATCACCGCTCTGATCCCTGACATTACTGGCTGAAAAATGTGATTTGAAAAATAATAATGGAAAACAAGTTCTTTCTTAATTTCATTTTTGAGCCATTAGGGTTCGTGTTTTCAATCTTTTTTTCTCCTCCTTGGTAATCAGAAGAGCAAGAAATGTGATTAAAAACTAAAAAAAACCCCAAACAAACAGTGAAAGCTGAGATTCTCATGTGTCCAGGAACAAGGACTTGAAGGGAAAACACCAAATGCTGCCAGGCACAGGGTAAAAGGAAAGGTTGGCAATGTTGTATTTCGGTTAATGCTGTCACGATATGTACAGAAAGTTGAAGATACCAAAATTACTTGTAAAAAGTGTTGTTTGAAGGATTCTGTAAAGGTTTTGCTCCCTGCACATCTGCTAACAAAGGTTTAACATGCTCTCAAATGTGTGCACAGCCCTGAGACGGGCACTGGTTACAGTTAAAATGCCCTCAAAGACAGAGCTCGTTCCTTCTCACCAACCCCATCTCCCCAGACCCACAGAGGAACCTGGAGATTTTCTGCCCAGATGTCGGGTTACTGTTCAGTAACACAACAAACACTTTTATCAGGATCTTTTTTTGCATTTTCCAACAAAAATGATATTCTGCATTTGCAAAAGCTTTGTGAGCAAAGGTCTGTTTCACTTTCCAAGAGGCTTAAACTGATTTCTCGTGTTCAGAAAGGAAACACAGCAACTTTGGCAACAGAACTAAAGGGAAAAAAGGGAACACGCCAGATCTGAAAATGACCCGGAGTGAAGGCACAGACACTTCTCCAGCAGCACAAATTCCTTCCACTCCCAGCAGAGGAACAACTTTCCCTGGCTGCTGCCCTCTGATGCAGCTCTGTCCCCACTGGCACAGAGAACCCTGGCACTGCCCAGTGGGTTCCAGGTACCCAGGGCTCGCAGGGAACACACTCTGACACGAGTGTCCCTGCACAGGCAGGGCCCAATAATCACACACACCTCACCAACGTGTGCAGAGCACACAAAACTCCCTCGCCATGGCCGAGGAACTGTCAGGAGAACACAAGCAAAAGCTGCTTCTTGACAGCGAGTCATTTATATTTTAGCTTCGTTCCATTATCCTAACGAATCCTTCATCAGCAGATGCAATATTAACAGCAGAAAATCAGCTCATTACATCCGGGGGGATTTCATCAAGTTGACAATCATATATGCAGCTACCCGAGCCTGGAGAGGACAGGGCTCTTGTTATTTAGTTATCCTGGATTCATCTTAGAGGCTCTTTCTTTCTTTGGTTTTTTTTTTTTTTTGGTGGGGGGTGTCCAACCACCAGACCCCAGAGCTTTTCAGATGCTGGTCCACAGACAGATGCACTCAGCTGGGAAATGCTCCAGCCCATTCACAGGAGCAGTAGCTGTGAACAGGAGACAAAACCCCCTCACAATCTGCATCCTCTCCAGCTCTGAGGGCATTTCTCTGCGGAATTCTGACTCCAGGAGGGGATTTGCATCCTATACAGCTCCTGCCTTGTGCCCAGGAACATCTGGAGTGCCTGTCCTGGTTCTTCTGCTCCACGCAGGACTCCCCACTTCATCTTCTGAAGGGTCTCTCTCTGCAGTGTCCCCAGAGGGATAAAACACATTTAAAGAGTCTGGGATTTTGTGATGAACTTCCCAGGCAAGGAGCAGAAGACTCAGTCCAGATGAGCTGAAGCGAAGGAGAGCAGAGTAAGAAAGAGAGTGGAAGGATGAGTTCAGGAGACTGTGGGGTTCTCCTGCTGAGTTCTCACTCACACATGGTGGGTGCCTTTGCCACCATGTCAAACAAAGCCTGGTGATTTCAGCTGGAGAGCAACAATCTGGTTTCCAGGTCTCCCCTTCCATGAGAGGATGAAGCTGGAGAGCCCAGTCTGGAACTGGACATGGACCAGTCATGGCAGAAACCGGCTTCTGGACCAGCCTCTCTGCTGCTCAGCCTCAACCACCCAACACGGCTGAAGGAAGAAGTTGAGCTCATCTCCTCCAGCCCAGAGGGGGCTGGGATGGGCATTTCACATTTTCCCAGCAGGGCTGGATTTCTGCACAGCAAGGAATATGTTCCTGGGATGTCAACTCCAATCTCTAGTGTGCTCTGACAGATTTAAGCTCCAGTTTGTCCGACAACATCCCAAAGTGTAAGAAACTGGGGGCAGACTCTCTAATCAGGCTGTAGGACAAAGGCCCGGTCTGACCCTGTCACTTCCACTTACTCTTGCTGTCCGTCTTGCTCCCCCCACCCTCTCGGCAGCCTCCCTGCCCACCCTGGGCTGCCCTCCCTTCCCCAGCACAGCTGGGCTAATCCTGCTCCTCCCGCGTCCAGCGCAAATCCTCCCCAGAGTAAACCAATCCTGGGAATTTTTATTAGATTATCAGCCTGCCAGCTCAGTGCTGGCTGGACTAATCCTAATCAGGACTGATTTCTATTAGCCAGCTTCAGGGAGGAGCTGTGCTGGCCCAGCACCCCAGGTCCACACTGGGGGAGCCCGAGGCCTTTTAGCTCATTCTATACAAATTTTTCTTTTAGAAAGCCAGTGAATTTAGTCCAGAATCATCAGCAAAGTTTGTGTGTGTGCTCTGTGGGCAGCCATGGGGCAAACTGTCCCCATCTCATCACTGAGCTGCAAGAGAAGCCAAAGGGGTCTGGGCTCCACAGCCCCTCTGGCCCTGGCTCCGGGCTGGTGTGGCCAGTTAGTGCCACATGGAAAGATGCTTTGTGGCAGGGGACATGAGCCTGCTGGGGAGCAGGCTGAGATGATGGGCTCATTTCAGACAGGAGGACAAGCAGCCACAGCTTGAGTGACCAGGACAGAGTTCGCAGCGCTGGCTGAGTCAGCGAGGTCTCCATGCCCCATTACCCACGCCCAAAGCAATCTACTCTCACTTCCCTCCCCATTCTGTTAAACCAAACTGTCGCTCAGGTATTTCTCTCCTAACCCCGTCCCTGGCCCTGAACTGACCTGACTGAAAATGTTTGCTCTTTACCGAGGCTGGTGAAAGTTTTGCTGCCGACTTAACAGGATTTGAGTCAAGCCACGAGGGCAGCTTGAGCAGGAGCTCAGGGGCAGGGTGCTGAGAGGAGCAGGCTGTGTCCCTGCCTCCGTCCCCTCGTCCCATCCAGCCGCTCCGTGCTGAAAGCACCACTATTGCAGGCAGCCCCCAGGGGACTCCAGCGCACTGCTGAGCGCAGCCAGCGGCGATGCAGCCGCTCCGCAGGGACAGGCACCGCGCGGGGAGCGCTCGGGGAAGCCTCTCCTCCCGAAAGCCTCGCTGCGAAGAGGGGTCCTTTAAACACAAAGGCTGTTCAGCCTCTTCTAGCCTTGTCCACTCACGCTCTCACAATTACAGCATCTTCACTGCTGCCTTCTGGAGAAGGAGGAAGCGCCTCTGGGACTGACAACGGTACCTCCCGGGGAGCACGGTTCTCTCTGACACGGTGCTCAAGAGGACAGGCTGCGCTCCCATACAGCAGCTACAGGGACAGCAATGCCCCGGACAGGGCTTCCAGCAAGCCAAGAGATGCCCCAAGACTAAATGTGCTTTAAATCCTTAAAAGAAGCCCCAGAATGGGAGCTGAGAGCCAGAGCCCTGCCTGGAGCTCGGGGCCCTCCCCATCTGCAGCCTGCTTTGTGCAGGGAAAGCAACACGCAGCCCCAACAAGGGACACATCATCTACAGGAGCAGCTCCACAGCCAGGGCCTCCAGACACTCTGTGCTGCATCAGCTCGGGATGGAACATCACTGTAAACCATGAGGAACTGTCCAGAACATGAGGCTGCAACTCAAAGCAGCTCACGCCCCTTTCTCCTTTCCGGCCAGGCTTACAGCACCAGTCCTGCTCTGGTAGGTGGCAAGGTTTCCTAAGAGAGTTAACCAGATCCGGCTGGAATCAGAGGCTGCAGCAGGCTTCCTGATGTCAGAGAGAGAAATGGGGGACTTGGCCCAAACCCTCGAGAAACCACATCAAAAAGAGATGTGGGCGAGAGCCAAAAACAGATGATCCAACTGTGAAAGGGCTTTGTATGTGTGTGTGTTTGTGTGTGTGTGCGTGCGTGCAAGCCGAGGAGAGAGGAAAAATCAAAAGAAAGAGAGAAAGGAAAGAGGAGGAGTAAGAATGAACAGAAAGATGGAAAGAAAAGGTGTGGAGGCACGAGATCAGGAAGGGACCAGGGCTGTCACAATGTGTGTGGCCTGCGAGCAGGCACGCGATGAACAACAAAACATGGCAACGATATATAATGGATGTCATGTGTTAATGACAAACACGGGTCAGGAGGAACACTGGCTCTGCCTCGAGCACTCCCAGACCCATGGAGCCAGCCCTGGTTCAGTAAGGCAGCACAGCTCCTTCAGCCTTGATGGAGCCAAGGCAATGGGCATCCTTTGGAAAACCCTGCAGGCTCCTTGCTCTGCTGCAAACCCGGGCACTGCTCTGCTCCTGTGCACTGAGTGCTACCACAGAGGCAAGGAGAAGGCAGCAGACTTCCATGGGGGAGTTGGTGCAAGGGCTGTGGCTGAGGGCCAGGAGGTTTGACTCCCAGTTCCGTGATTTAACCACCAAGTCAAGGTTTAACCTATTTAGAAGCAAAGCAGCATAAGCGTTCTACAGTGCTGGCAGGGTGGGGTCATGATCCCAGGCTCCTCCTCAGCACTGCACCCATCAACAGGGGACTGAGGACCCCGTGACACAGGGGTCTGCAAGAGATAAATCAGATTATGTATCTCCACTGGTGGGAGAGCTCCTCAACCTTGTCTACTCCCTCTGTGAGGTATGGCCACCAGTAAGAGCACTGGAGGGAGCCCTGGCAAACATCCTCTCACAGCCCAGTGGGATACTGGGAGGGCAGCCAGATCCAAGGGTATATGTGCCCCCTCAGCCATCAGCCTGCCCGCCTGCAGCTGGATTAGGAATCCAAGAGAAGAAAAGGGACTATTGAAGAGATACAACCAGGTGAAGAGTGGGGACACCAAAAGATGAAATGGGATAAACCCAAGTTGGTTCTGTCCTTTACAAGAGCTGTGGTCTCATCAAGGACATTAATGCACACCTGGCCTCACCATCCAGAGTGGTTGTGGATGGGTAGGGAATGTGTCCAGCTCCAAGTCCTCTGGAAGCTGGGCTGTGCCCAAATGCAATCAGGGAAAGTTTAGACTTTCCTCCCCCCACTGCCTTTTTTTCCCCTTTTTTTTCCCCCCAATTTATCAGCAGATTGTGTGGAGCCGAGTGGCGCTCGCCTCACCCTGCTAAATAAAGCTTTGGTATTTCTGATAAAGCCATCAAATTCCTTATCACGCTGACACAAAGAGCATTTAAAGAGACACACACACTCTCCAGCACCCTCCACTTCCCAGTCCCAGACGCCTCAGGGTAACCTTTCCAAGCTCAAATGAAAGGGGGGGAGCAGGGGGAGGTGGCTGTCGGATCCCCGCGTTTCCCAAGCCCTGAGCCCATGTTGTGAGGGGACCCAGCTTGTTTAACCTTTAAAAAGGGAAGGCTGGGTTCTGTCAGGCTGTCCTGAATACTGGGACAGATTCAATAGCTCTGTGTAAATAATGCAGGCTGAGATGTGGCATCAATAGAAATGCCCTGCAACAACAAGAATATCGATAGCCGGAAAATCCTATGAGGAGGACGGCAAACCCAAGTGTCTGTAGGTGCTTTTAAACCAGGAGAACCAGTGATCTTGGGCTGTCACAAAGACACAACGGGGGCTGCCGTTGCCCCTTGGATGTGCTTTTCCTCATGACAGCCTTGACAGGGTGTGAAAACACACGGCCTGGACTTTGGCACTGCCTTTCCCTGCCCCACCAGCCTGAAACCTGCCCCTGTGCCCCCAGCGACGTGAGCTGTCGGGAACCCCTGCTTCCCTCCCCGCAAACACAGCCTGGAGACATTCCCTCTCCTCTTCGCCACAGCACAAGCTGTTGTTTAACCTTCAAATTTATTATTTTTAATTATTTTGATTTATAAAAGCGTGCGGCAGTTAAAACCACATTAAATAAACTCAGCGTTACGGCGCTTAACAAACACACATAACTTTGGACTTCTGAGGACTCCATAAAATAATCATCCGCCTGGAAGTCGCTGCAGCCGCCCGCCCGCGCCTGCCCCGGCGAGCTCCCCTCCACCACCACGCGCCCACAGCCACACACCCCTAATCCAAGAGGATATTTCGGTCTCTGACCTTCCCTTCCCCAAAGGTGTTTCACCCCTTCTTACGCGCTGCTGAGATTTCAACAGCCCATGATGTTTTGATACCCTCCTGCCTTTGCAGGTCTCCAGCTCGGCTCCAAATCCAGCTCTGAACACCAGCCCCTCTCCTTGCTAAGCAAACAAACAAGTCTGGAGGAGACAATGAAGAAACAAGGAAAGAGATGAAGGAGGAAAAGAATGAATAAAAAAGTGAGAACACCTGTCTGGTAAACTCCACCCAGGATGCCATTGGGAAAGGCTGTTTTAGGACCTAATCCAGCGTTAATGAGATCTCTGCTTTGTGCCTGGGCACAAACCCTCTGCCAGCAGCTAATGCTGAAGGTGTGGGCTCTGCCTCACCTCCCCACCTGCCGACGGACCCCGGAGATGTGGCGAGCACAGCATCCTCCTCCCATCCCTCCCTGGCTTCCAGAGGCAATAAAACACGCCGATGCTTTTAAATCCCAATCACCTGCTGTTTCCCAGCATGGCAGGGCCATCCCAAGGAACTCAGTGGGTGGGCCTGAGACACACGCAGAAAGTTGAGGGAAGAGACTCCCCTGAAACAGCAGTGATTTATACAGGAAGTAGGTGAAGAGCAATTATAATTGATTGGGAATCATTTCCTGATGGTGACTGGGTATGACTGATGGGGCTGGCCGACTGCGAAAGGACAGCAGGGGCTGAGAAGAGACAATCTGTAGTTCCTGCCTGCTGAGCTGAACCTGCCACAAACCACCAAAGCCTCCTGTGCTGGAGCCCCGGCTCTCCCCAGAGCAGCCTGGACCCCAGCGCTGAGCCTCGGGTCCCTTGGTGGCCACGGTCTGACACTGAACCTACAGCACGAGCCTGAGAGGCACCTGCCTCCCTCTGCAAGGGAAAAACTCCCGTGTGCAACGCAAGTGCTAACGCACATCCTACATTTTCCTTCTTTTCTCTAGAACCCAATACATATATAGTACAGTGACATTTCACATCTCTGCAGCAACTCACGCCCAAGCCCCTGCTATCTCACGGAAGATATTCCTGAATGCCTATCCCTCCTCATAAGGAAGAGCAGAACTAAATTCATAAACAAATCCTTTTGTTAAAAGTCACAAGCAAGTATCCCAAATGCCTGCGTCAAGCAGAATTTTACACTCCAACAGAAGCTCCAGAAGCTCCAGGAAACTCACCAGCAGACATGAAAGGCATTTGGAGGCTGCAGTGATGGTAGAGATTTACAAATGGGGAAACTTAGTCACTGCAGATTAACGTGATTGACTGAGATAGCCCCGTCCTTGGCGGAGCTGAGGAGCTCATTCCCCTACACCTCCTGCTCCAACCACAGACTCGTCCTGCCTGGCACCGGAGCAGTGAGAAAGGCAACACCTCGCCACAGTTGGAGCTCAGGAAAAGAATTTGTAGGTTGGACAGTGTTGGGGTTTTGATGTTTTTGTTGGATTTTCCCCCCATTTGTACTGAGCTACTGGAGAGCACGGAGAGGACTGGGTGTGGGGCAGATGGGAGGACACTGCTGACCTCCGTGTCCACAGATCGTATTTTGTTCCCCTGGGAAGACTCTGGAGCACGCTGTGAGTGCTGGGAGCTGAGACAAGGGACCCAGATATGCTAAATATAAAGGCTGAAGAGGTTCTGTGGGTTGTTGTTTATGGGGAGGGGTGGAGGTAAAGGAGGGGGCTGGGTCACAAACTGCCTGCAGTCACAGTAGCCTGTCAATAAATTCTGCATTCACTTTACTTTCCAACAGGGATTCATTCCCTAATATGGGGTTGGCAGCTTTCTGGGTTATTTCGAGTGTGTGTGATAAAGTTCCCTGGATACTGATGGCTTCCTAGGATCAGGATTCTGAAAAAAACCCAGCAACATGCCTTGATGTGTGGGGTGAAGAGAGGAACCACGGCTAATTACGGGCTTTTCTGCGAAATGAGGCAGTACCGGGGTGTGAAACACAGTCCCCTGGTCTAGGACAGAGCCCTCTGGAGCCAGGAGCCAAATCTTTCTGCTAAATAGAGTGCCCTGAAGATTTTATCGTGTGCCAATACCTTTCCTGTGGAGGTTCCAAGCAGAGAGGGAAGGCAGCCTTACGCCCTCCTTCATGCCTGACCCTCTGTGCATCAGGTGAATTGTGAGGATGAGACAGCCCCCGGCCTGAGGCGGTTGGGCTAAAATATCAGAGACAGGCAAAGGGAAATCAAGGCTGAGAGAGATGATTTCATCTCTTGATGACTTGTTTAAGGTTAGAAGGGTCATGGCAGAGCCAAGAAAAGAAGCTGGGTCCCCAAACTAGCACTCACACGCTCTGGGTCGCACCTTCTGGCAGTCATTTCAGAGGCCCAGAGAGACCTGCTCCTTGCACTCTGATAAGGCAAATTATCTCATCTATTCCCAGATGATTTCCTTAAACCTACCCCAGCAGCCCCCACACTCCATTACTGAAAGCTCTGAGGTACTTGTCTAACCAGAGCCTCTGCTTTGCCCTTACTCTCTCAGCTCCAAGACCGAGTTGTGTTTGGCACATGGGGAAATTCCCCCAAGAAAACGTGGCCTCAGAGAGGTCTGCTCATGCCAGGCTGTACCCAGGTGAGTTCTGTGCTTTGCCCAAAAGGCAGGTGGGCTTTCTGAACCAGATCTCCTGTTTGCTAAAGCACAGGAATGGGAAGTCCTCAAAGCTGACCCCAGCAGATCCTCAGGGATCCTTTGGACCTGGAGGAGTTTTTAAAAGAAGAATCAAGCAAAGCGTGTCCCAGGTGATGAGCCGTGATTGCAAACGTGCACAGCCCTCTCACCTCCTCGCTGACCCAGCCCCAGGCAGCATTCCTGTGGGGAGTCAGAGCTGTGCCACCCAACCCACTGCTCACCAATGGCAGGGAGCCCTCCACGGGCTCCTCTCCAAACGTCCCTCGGGACAGAGGCCACTTTCTGCTGTGCCTGGGGAGGCTGCCAGCTCCTGTCACCCGCAGCGCTGGGCAGGGAATCCCAAGCTTGCTTCCCTCTGCAATGCTCAGCCGAGACTCCTGAGGGCAGCTCTGAAGAGGAAGGGACTGAGAACCTGCTCCCACACCTGCTGGCTCGGGGCAGCTCATCTTTGGGGACACCTCAGTGACATGAGCCTGGAGAGGTCCCAGTCCACATCACCAGGCGGGAGGGTGAGGACAGGACAGGGCTCATGGGAGGGAGATCTCCGTGTGAGCAGGGGGACAAAGGCACTCACGGGTGCCATGGTGCCTTGCAGAGGAGAACACGGCCTCTGAGTCCGTGTTTGCATTGGTTTCAAGTGAGTACATTTCACCTGGAATTTGCAACAGGCAGGGAGTGTGCTCGTGGTCCCACACACCAGCACAGCCAACAAGCGCCAACTTGCTAATCTGCCATGACATGATCATTTACATTCATGGGAAGGTACCCTTGGATCCCATTGCAGTGTTAACCTCAGTGTCCTGGCCAAAATCCATCCCAAGCCACTGCACACTGCCTACACAAATTCCCCAGTCAGTTTCCAAAGTGGAGGGTCAGGTTCTTCACATCCTGCCCTGGGCTGTGGGCAATGCTGCTGCCAACACGAAGGGAAAAAGCACCAAAATCTGGGTAAAAATCCAGGAGTGAAAGAGCAAACGCTCCTACTGACCATGTACACCACACCACTGATTTGGATCGGGGAAAGTTTTATTCCTGCCTCAAATCAGAGGAGACCATAGAAAAAGAAAAGCAGAAGGTCACAGCTGTGGAGTTAGTACCCATTCCAGCCCCCTGGCACCTCCCCTGCCTGAGCTGGAGGCTGAGGGGACAAGGACCCAAGGCCAAGGATCTCCCTCCCTGCTGACCAGAATGTTCCCCCAGGCACAGGGGGGTTCTCCTGTAGCCATTGCTTGATTCAGTGACTGAGGCCACTCGTGGCACAAGGATCCTGCAGCCCTGCCATGCCAAGGCCCTGAGAGGGAGCAGCCAGCAGGGTGGCCAAGGTGTTCTTGCCAAAGGCAGGTGACAAGGAGGACCCTGTAACCACCCAGCTCTGTGGCTGGACAGAGTAGGCAGGGGAAGGCATTTTGAAAGGGCTACCCAGCATTCCCATGGCCTTGAGAACAAAGCTGTGGATAGAATGGTGCAGTGCTCTGAGACATGTAAATTATTTATTTATATTGTTATTTTTGCTTTGGGCACCAGCTAGTTCTGGGCCACAAGGGGTTAACCACAAAAGCTGCTTTCTCTGCCTTCGCTCTACCTCAATTTCCACTGCTCCCATCACCTTCCTCCCCCACCCCCTGATCTTATGAAAAAAACCCATCAAAATAACTATTTTATGTCTCCAAATATGCAGATCATTTTCTTTAATGAAAGATGCTTGACGTCTCCGATCCAATTAATATGCAAATGCAGGCGAGGATTTATTTGTGACATTCTGTCTGGGTGAGAGAAAACAAAAAAGGCCTGTTAACCAAAACACTAATTGCTGTGACTGATTGTCACATATCATCATTTTCATAGGATCTCCTCCATCCCTGGCTTGCAGGGAGCTGTGAACCAGGACTCGGAGACTCGCAGACACCAAGGAGAAACAGGGCAACCATCTACCTGCCTGGCACGCTCGGATGAGCGGGGCCTCCTCCCCGCTCTGTGCCAAGCCCTTCCAGCTCCATTCCCTCCCCAACTGCTACAGACACTCTGAAGCAGCTTTTTGTTACCCCCTTTGTGCTTCCTGGGCAAGGTGTTCTGACGTTCCCTAAAAGCCTCAGGAGTTACCGGTGTTGGTCTTCTCTTGTCACAAACAGCACCTAAGAAGCATCACAGCCTTGCACTTCTAAGGAGAAGTGCCTATAGATGATGTGCTGAACTGGGATCTCACCACCAGCGCCCAGCTCAGCATTCCTGGACCACATTCTCCACTCCCATAACTCATTCGAACTCAGCAGTTCAACCAGGAAGTGGTTTTGGTCCAAAGACACTGAACCAAACACAGTCTGACTGGGAAAGAGCACACCCAAACCTTCCCATGTGCCCTGAGATACTGAACTGGACAAATTACCTGTCCCGGTCTCAGCCACACGAACTCCAGCACTGGATACAGCAGGCTCCATGTCTTTATCCACCAGAGGACAGTGAGAGGGAGAGGATGGGAAAGGGCACAGCGAGTCACCAAGGCTGTGCCCACACTGCAGCTTTCTTGGGTACCTCAGGCTGAGCACCCCCAGCAGCTCTACAAGGGCTGTCCCTGGGCACAAACATGGACATCCCCCTCCCCTGCACCCTCTGGTGAGCACAAAACCCAAAGATTACCACGTTTCAGAGTCTAAGATGCTTAAGAACACCAGAGAAGGCAGCAGGGTTAAAAACCAAGGTTCTCAGTTGCTGGGTGTTTGACACTTGCCCTGGAATATCATCTGACTGAGAGCTGACTTCTCCTTCCCTCCCCTGCTTTCAGAGCAATTGAGATGACATGAATTTGCAGAACTGCCCAGCACTAGGGTCAATTCTGCTGGCACTGAAGTGGCTAGTCAAACTTCTGGGACTTCAAGGAGATCAGGTTTAGGCAAACACAAAGCGCATACAAATCCTACTGAGAGTATTTTCCTGCCATTACCTCCCACGTAAGCAATTGCTGGAATTGCCACAGGGAGATTCTGTGATTATGTACAGAAAGGGCATCAATCAGGCCAACTCTCTATTCAGCTGCCTCCCATCCATTGAAAGAACTCTGGGAACGTTTGATCTAGAAGTTAGAGCACAGGATTGAGGGGCGGGTGCTCGAGCACCACTCCCTGCTCCGCCACAGGCTCATGAACACCTGTAAATTATTCATTTAACTTTTCCTGTGACTTGATTTCCCCTTTGCTTGAAGAGAGCAATAATGCTCCTTCACCTTGCATAAAGTCTGAACTTTCAGTGATCTCCTCAAGAGGGTCAAGGGCACTAGAGATGAGCTAAATGCCCTCATGGCTGTCAGAGGGTGTGCTCAGGTTCCAGCACAGGATCCCTGCATTTTCTCTAGAATTCCATTAACTCACCACATCTGCCCCCAAATAATCCTACACAGCCATGGGCAGGAGGTGGGAGAAAGCTGAAAGGGCTGGGTAGTAACAAAGCACATCTGAGCCCAATTGCCCAGAGTAACCACTAAATGCATCCCTGTGCTGGGAGATCTCCCTGCTCTCCTCCAAGTCCACCACTCCCTACAAAAAAGGGCACAAATTCACAGCACCACCTGCACCTAAAAGAGCAGCAGGTAAAAGCACTTAATTTAACTCTCAGCGTGTTAGGACAGTAGGTTCCTGATACCAACCAAATGGGAGTGAAATCTGGGTCTTAATGAAGTCACCAGGAGTTCTGCCATCCAGTTCAACAGAGACATGCTTCATGTGGATCAGGCAGCTTGGAGCTTTGATGTGTTTTAGCTTGTGATTGTGAATCTGAGGGACTCTCTGGGGTTTAGCTTGACCAGCTAATACATATCAAAATTAATTTTTACCTTTTCTACACAAGACTCTTCATAAGCGTGAGCAAACAACTGCTCCACACAAATCCTTCTCTTTCTTCCTTGCAAGGAGAAGGCCCAGGAGATGAACTCCGCAGAGACTAGAGAAACAATCTCTGTTTTAAAGCATACATGCTTTGACATCTGGTTTAAAACCAACCCAGGCCAAAAGGGACTGCAGGTTACTCCTCTGACGGCTGCTCGGTGGTCTGGATAAAACACAGAGTCGTTTGCCACATCTGCATCCCCATCTACCCCCATAAACAGGTCAGAGCAGCTGTGTGAGGCGTGTCAAGTAATCTCAGAGAAAATACAAATCTGTGATGGTACTGATAAAAATTTCCCAGCACAGGCAAGAATAGGAGATGGACAGAGCCAGGTATTCAGGCCTGAAGCAGGAAAACCTACAGATGTAGATGAAGCCTAACACGCTTGAAGACTTCCTGCACCTCCAGATTCCTTGCCGGAGCAGAACTGGGGACATCGCCCTCAAAAGTGCTTGTCTCCCGAAGTGTAATTCAATGACACATTTCCTGATAAAGCCAACTTCCAGGGGATCTGGCTCACAGACAGTGAAGGCAACAGAGTCAGCTCTGGGCTGAGCACCCTTGCGATGCAGGGACGCACAAAAACCAACTCGTCAGCACGCTCACCCTTTCAGCAGTTCTGGATGGCTCCCAAATGGGATGTCTGCTGCACCCCGCCACCCAGCTCTGGGATAAGGCAGCGCTGAACTGGAAGAGGAAAGGGCCCCTGAAGAGATGCCTGAGGGATTTGGTGGGCTGGGAACCCGGAAACCGTCTGGGATGTGGGTGGAGAGATCAGTGCGAAATAGCAGAGCTGTGACACATAAACTTTCCATTCATCAAAGTCCAGGGAGAGAAAAAAGCCATTATTTTCTGTGCACACATGGGGGAAATGAGACCACCTGGGGACCCCACCCCAGGAGTCAGCCCAGGCCCAGCCCCTCAGTTTGACACCCAACACATGCTTCCTCACAACTCTCCTCCAGTGTGTCGTCTCAACCGCACAGGCAGGGAACTGAGGCACAAATGGGGTAAGAGATTTGCTTTAGATCAACACAAACCTTGGCAGAGTACAGAGCTGAGACAAATCTTAGATCTCCTGAGCTGCAAGATAGTGCCTTAACAGCCTCTGTTCATCAGAAAAGACTCCCAGTTCTGTGATTCAACAAGTTCATTATCCTACCCCAAGAGTTTAAGGAAGATCTCAGTTCTGGCTTTTCTAATCCCTAAAAGGAATGATTAAACTAGTTTCAGACCAGTTCTGAAAGCTGCCAATTATCAGATCCAGCTATGGGCAGGAGGAATGCTCAGCAGGATGATGGCAAGGCTGGATATATCCCACAAGGATATCTTCAACCACAGATCCACAATGTGGACAGGGTTCCTGTGCCCTCACCTGCAGATGGAAGAAGAGCAGGGGAAGGGGACCCTGGTAGTCCTTTTTCAGCAAGAGGAACACTCCTGAGAGGGACAGAGCACAAATGCCCTTGGTCAGTGGATGCAGAGGAGCAGCAGGAGGGGCTGTCACGGCAGGAGCCCCCAGGTCTCCACCCATGCCAGCTCTTTTGGGCTGGCAGACTCTGTTCTGTAGCCTCTAAATGCCTCACAGCTTCAGCACAGCCACTCTCACAAGGCACGGGGCTCTCCCCAGCACAGCAAAGTGAGGGACAGAGAGCCCAGGGAGCACTGCTGGGTGCATCTACCACTCAAGCTCATGACAGACATGATCCCAGGCAATACTGCCAGGACCAGGGCTTTCCCTCCTGTGCCGCTGGGTGGTCAGTCAGTGTGAGGATTACCAAAAGGCATTCTGGGACCACTGACACCCCTCATCCCAAACCAGGAGGTCCCTGAAGCCCCTTGTCACCCCTGCTACCAGCAAAGGTGGTGGGAAGGGCAGCATCACAGGAGGGGACCAGAGACACTGTGGCAGTGGCATGGGAGAAGAGACAAGCAAGGGCTGGTAAACAACCCCCTCCCAGCCCCAATCCCAGTACTTTGAAGATCCGTGTGTTTTGAATTTAATTTTGATTTTCTCGACTTCAGCAGATTAAAGTTGAAATAACCTACAAATTACTTAATGTGTTGTAAATCTTCTGAAATTAAGGCCTAATGGGTAACACATGTCGGCAGGCAGGAGACTCAGAGGGGAAGCTGGGTTTCTCACCAGCACGAGGAATGCTGTGGGGATGTGAGCCAAGCGGGAGGGGGCTGGGGCAGGGCATGTGGAGCTGCAGCCCTTCCCCATGAGCCACCCCTGATCCATGGGATCCACACTTCCTGGCAAGGGGGACAGCGGCCAGAGGGGCCACACTGGGAGGCCACTGAAGGAACTGGGTGGCAGGGCACTGGTGGGCCAGTGAGGGGCACAGGCACCAAAGAAAATCCACCTTCATACCTCGTTTCCCACTTGCCCTCCCTGCTCAGCCCTTCAGTGCCCCCTGCACAGCTCGCAGAGCCCCGTTACCAAACAAGATGCCCCTTCACAGCAGCATCTGCCTGCGGGGACCTTGGGAACAGCTCCACCACCTCCAGCACGGGATGCCTCGGCCCTGGGAGCCCGGCAGAGCCCGGAGCTGTCCCCGTTGCCCAGGGCCTGCCCTGTCCATGCACCTGTCTCACCGGTCCCTGCGCCGGGCGGCCCCGGCTGCTCTCCCACACAAGCCGCCAGCTCTCCCGCTGCTCCTGCCTGCCTGGGTTCCCCCTCCCCTCCCTCCTCTTCAGCAGATTTCTCTCAAGTGCGCTGCCATATGGTTCCAGTTAAGCCCCATATTTTTTCTTGTCGATTGAAAAGACACACTTTCCTCTGTGCCAGACAGTTTACAGATTGCTCCGTTGGCTCAATTTCTTATTGGATTTCTCAAAAAAACTGACATTTTAAATTAATTTACAGCCACAACAAAAAGAGTTCAGAATTTTAATGGCGTTGTAAGTAATTTTTAGGTAATCCGCTCCAGATTTTGATATTAACCTTTGAATCGGAGTTCAGGCAGCTACTATGTTACAGCACTTTAGCCGGCCGGGGGTTTTGGGGAGGGGGCGGTAATTTACGGCGAGCCGGAGCGCATGGGAACGCACATGTCGGCGGCAGCGTGTGTGCGGCGACATGTGAGCACAGATGTGCACAGGCATGTGCGCTCCCCGCCGCAGCCCCGGCAGCAGCCGGGCCCGGGACCTGGCCGGGGGTTCCCGCTNTGCCCGCACCCGGCTCACTCCGCATCCCGCACACCGTGACCCTCCGCTCGGGGTGAGGGTGCTGTCCCCTCCTGCCCCTCGGTTCCCTCGCAGGGGCCACTCTCCGAGTTTAAAGCCCAAGGTAAGGGACGCTCTGCCAAGTGCGGCACGAAAGGGGCAGCTGAGCCCGAGCAGCTCTGCGTGGAAGAGTGAGGTGTCTCTCTCTGAAGGAAAGCAACTCGCTTGGGATTAGAAACGACGCAAGAAAAAAGCCGCAGATACTGGAAATGCCCAGGGGAGGGGAAAGGGAAGAAGAGGAAAAGAACAGAAGGAATGAGAGAACAACTAAGAGGGAGAAGGAAATGAAGAGGCAAACAACAGCAGCAAAAGAAAGAAAAAGCAAAGGAGAGAGCAAACGACTGAGAGAACAAATTGAGGAAGAAGGGAAGGAAATGAACAAATAATTAAGAACAAATGAATGAGAGAACTGAGACAGAGTGACGGAGATGCAAAGCAACAAAGTGAAGGAGCCGGCATCCCTCCTCCTCTGCCCCAGCCAACAGTTCCTGTGCCTGTAACTGCAGTGCCAACAAATGGGATTTGCACAGAGCTGGCAGCTCCTCGCCTGCCTTCCCGAGCCTCCTCAGATCTCAGCTTCAGCTGCAGCCAAGGGACCCGGCCACCCAACACGCAACACGCCCCCGGCACCTTCTCTGGAGGATGGATGGGGCACATCCATCCTCAGCCTCTCCCCAGCCACACCGAAGGTGCCAGGGTTAGCAAAACGGCTGGCATGCCCCTGGCTGGCTGCCACAGACCCTCACATCCCACTTCCCTTTATCATTTGATCTGCCTGGAAATCCCTTTCCACTTTCCAGCTGCATATGGGCAGCAAAGCCCCTGTGCCACCCTGAGCTGTGTTACCACCGTGCAATTGCCAAACCAACCGAGACAAAAGGGGGAAGGGGGGGCCTGAGTACGGAGCCGCAGCCTCGCCAACATTTTACTAAGCTCTGGCACAGAGCAGACGGTGGCTGGATATGGTGCCAACTTACTACAAGAGCGGATTTTTAACATTCCTCCCCTACAGGAGTCACTCGAGGCAGCCAGGGAACCTCAAGCAAAAAGATGTGAAGACAACAACGGCAGCCTGAGGTCTGCTCTGTTTAGAAACCCTGCCGTGGGCCAGAAGTGACAGCAAGCACAATCTTCTGGAGCAGAGGCCATGGGTACCTGCACAGGTGGGAGCAGGGCAGCCGAGACTGGCTGCGTGCATTGCCCAGTCATGGGCTCAGGGGTAAGTCCAGGCTGGTGTCTCACGAGGCCTGGGAAATGTTCAGAATATACAAGAAAAGCCAACAAAGTCATAAAAGCAGCAAGGGATGGGAGAAGCAGAGGAGATGCTCCCTTTGGTTGCTCCCAGTGGCAGCAAGACCCCAGGCCATGGGGGGGGGTCCATCGTGCTCCCGTAGCTCGGCCCTTGCCCTGTGCCACCAAGGTGTGACCTCCAGCTCCCTTTGCTGAGCTGAACCGTCTCCTCCCAGCCATGCCACCCCCTTCGCTCACGCAAGAACCTGTGGGATTCACCCACCTCGCTGAAGGCCCACGAGTTTGCAGGAGTGCCAAGTCACTTCCTGGTCCGACATCCTGCAAGACACGACACTGGCTGATACTGCTGATCAAACCTGGCGCGGGGCCACGCGCAAGGACATTGTGCCACGTTCTGATCCACCGGGCACAGCGCCACGGGCACAGGGACTCAGATGCCCCTCGGCACAGTGCCAGGCATGGGGGGGATTCAGATACCCCTCCGGCACGGTGCCAAACCGGGGGGGAGGGTTGGATGCCCCCTTTGGCACATTGCCGGGTGTGGAGGGATTCTCCCTATGGCACCCTGCCAGCGGGAACGGGGACCCTGCAGCCTGGGTCCGGGCTCGGGGAAGTTCTGGGATGGAGCACGGCACTTCTCCCGTTCCCATGTGCGGCACAGGCGCCTGCATTTCACTAAGGTAGGAAACATCCGAGCAGGCTGACAAGTGACAGGGATCCCTGTCACTCGCTCGGGGAGGGGGCTGCCCTGCCACTCACAGCACCCCTCGCAGGCCGCCTCGCCACTGACTGACTGGGGAAAGTTGCTATGACGACCCCGGTTTGAAAAAACCCTCAGTAGTTGCCAACTATTTGTGTTGTTGTTTTACAACTGTGGCCAGTGTCACATGAGCGGGAGCCGGCTGGGGGCCTGGGGACACAAAAGCGAATGGCTTTTTAATGGAGTGTCCTGCCAGCGCTTGAAGACTCAATAAAGAGGAGCTGGCGAGACCCCTCCGTGCGGAAGGCCCCGCGCACGGGGCAGGGGCCGCTTTGTAGAGCCGCGGCCGGGCTGGGAAAGTTTGGAGGCAGCAGAAGAAAAGGCTCCCCCCGCAGCCCCGGCTCACGGCGCTGTCTCCCGGGGGATGGGTCCGTCCCCAGCTGGCCCCGGACATTTCAATGGAGATCGCTCCCACTTGTCTCGCCCGGGGCTGGCAGAGGCTGCAGAGGAGGCAGGAAGGGGCAGAAGGGACACAAGGGGTTTTCGTGGGAGCTGCTTTGGAGCAGGAGGAAGACGGGAAGAGCTGGAAGGGAGAAAATAGGAGAAGGAGGAATCCTCACACGTCCCAGGAGCTGTCCCTGCCCACAGGCAGACCCTGCCCGGGCTGTGCTGAAGCCAGGCTCCCAGAGCAAGGTTTGAGCTGGGGAGAAAGAAGGTGCCCCTCTCTTCTGGGAAGTGCCCCAGGAACAGTTCCAGGGCGCAAGCTGGCAGCAAGAACGGCACTTGGGCACTTCAGGGCACAGAAACTCCTTCTGAACTGGAAAGCAAGGGGCAGGACAGGCCAGGGGTGCAGGGGAATGTGCAGGGCTCAGAGGATACTCTTCCCAACCCCATGTGATTCTCACAGACCTCTCCGACTCCAGGACCTTTCCTTAGAGAAGCTATAATTATATTATAGAGTTCCTGTGTAAGCTACTGAGCTTTATTAATTAATCCTGCTTGGTCTCACCCTAGCCAGAGCCTCAGCCTCATGCAGAGATGTGGAATTTTCCAGGAAAACTTGAAAATCATCATCCAGGAGAAGAAAATGTTTGCACTCAGCCTTTAAAGTGTAAGGTGGAGAGGGGGCTCGTTTCTCTGATTCAGCTGTGAAGTGGGAAGAGGCAGCGAACGCACAGGACAGATCTGGAGTGTTCCTGACCAGAGCTGTCCAGAATCAGCATGGAAGTTTCCCAGAGAAGCCCCTGAACGTGGAAATTTGGTTTGGGGGATTCCTAACTGCAGAGTTGGATATGGATAAAGGCTGGAATACACATGTAGCTCTAAACTCCCCCTGAGCTCTCACTTAGGCTTTCTCATTCCAGACCTCAACGCACGGAGCCAGCGGAACAGAGACGAGGGGGGCCCCATTAGCTTTGGGTTATTCCTCAAATGATGTGGGAGCAGACATGGAATGAAGCAGAAGTCACCAGGCAGAGGAGGAAGCAGCTGAAACTCAGCCTCTCTAAAGGGGTTGTACTTTGGGGTATGAGAGTCTGCTGGAACCCCAAACTGAGATGAAACCTGCAGAACTCCACAGATTGTAAAATTAAAGATGTCACCTAAAGTCATGACATATAATGGGGAACTAATGCTCAGACTGGCTCACCTCTGCCAACTTTCGTCAGGCCAACACAGAGAGGAGGGAACAGTGCTGCCTGCAGCCTGTGCATCCCCCTCACTCCTTTCCCAGGCGTTTGTACCTGGGGAAGGTACCTGCCTGCCTCGGAGCTGCTCTTGGAGGGCAGGCACAGACACCCTCACCCAGCTACGAGTTACAGCTCCAAACAAGAGGCCAGGATCTTGTTACACGCACCACACAGAAGAGTTTGGCTTCAAAAGGCAGTGGTAGTTTTTTTCTGTGGTGGCCAGGGTAAATAAAAGGCTCAGCTGATGAAAGCATCCTACTTCAGAGCTCAGGGAAAGAGCCTCCTTCCTTCTCCACACCCAAGATTTAGCACTTCCACATGCTTTGCTCACAGAAGGGCTCTGGGTATCCCTGGAACCACGACTGAACACTTCAGAAACACATGCAAAGGTGCCCACCTACACTTGTGCACACGTGGCAGTGGCAGTTGTGCACACACCTGCACACAGGCACGTTTCCCTACCTGCTCCTGACTCCAATCCATCATGCTGATGAAACTCTACCCCTTCAGAAATGGCAGCAAAGCAGCAAAACACAAACAAACTCGCCCCAAACGGAGACGTCCCTCCTTAGCACACTCTACCCACCCACAGTGGCTGGGAGGCTGAGCGTGTCTAGTTCTGTCCCGGCTTAATCTCCTGCCCTGAATTAGGTAAACTCACTCCATCCAGGAGCCACTGCCTTCTACTTCCATCCTGAAAAAGTAAAGGTGAGTCAGTGATCAACAAAATAAATAAAAACAGAGAAAAAGGCACTAATTGGTGAGCACCTGCCTACAAGGAATGGGAAAAATACCCCCCTCAAAAAAAAAAAAAACCTCTAGGAAAACAAAATGCACCGACATCTTTTTATTTTGTTTTTTTCGGTAATTATACTAAAGATGAAAAACTCATAATAAACATCTCCCAGTCCCCACCTGCTAACAGTAATTATAATAGACTCAACAATAAATGGTAAAGCAGAGCAGTGCTGCATCTCGGGAATTCTCTAGGGTATGTGGATTAGCTCGGAAAGCCTGAATGATTAAAATACACTAATTAAAATTTTGTGTTCCTTGGTAACTCGTCTGCCTGGGCCCCTGGTGTTGGCAAAATGGGAATTAACGTGACAAAAGCAACACAGAGGGTTTTTGTTTTAAATAAAGAAGGGGGGGCAGATCTATATAAACAAGTTCTCTCTGTGCACACACACAAATTCAGAGGGACACAAACTCTTAGGGAAGGACTGGGGCGCATTGCTGGTGTTTGGGATGAAAGCAGCAGTGAAAACCTTCCCCTCCCAGCCCTGTTTCTCCCTAAACCATCAAGGAGCAAAGCCTGGGAGAGGGGAATGGAGACGGCAGAGAGCGTTGGCTTAAGAGAAACAGGGTCATGCGTGACCAGGAGCCCGGCTCTTTTAAAACAATTAGAGAAATAAACCCAGGGAGAGGTGGAGAGGCTCGCGCAGGGAAACCCCAGCGCAGGACACTCTTCCGCTCCGTCTCCCTCACGCACATTCCTCCGTGGACTCGTCTGCCCTGCTCTTTACCAAAGAAAACAGGACTTTGGGATAACACACCAGAGCTTCTACCCCACTGCAGATACACAAAAGAAATTGAACACTTTTGGGTTGCCCTTAGCAACCTAATTGCATCAGTACATTGCACACAGGAGCCAAAGTAACTGAATTTTGATGAAAAGACGGCGGTAATTTACGGCATCACGAAATTAGTTGTCATAGCGACGGGTTAATTACATCTCAAATTAACAATGCAAGTGTGGTGAAATTAAATATAAATCATATTTTCTGCATAAATTATAGGGGTTGATTAGACCGGGGCTCGGGGAGAGGGAAAGGTTGAGCCGCCATGGGCCTACGCAGCTTTCTGAGCCGACGAGAGAGAGTCTCCTGGAAACACCGGCAGGAAGACGGAGTAGGGGGGGAATGAAAAAGTGTCAAAGAAAAAAACGCACTGCCTTGCTGCTCATCTTCTGGGGGGTTTTCTTTGGCTTTTTAATTGTCGTCTGAACTCTCCCTTAGTTTCCCCCCGTGGCTTCAGGAGGAAGTGGGGAGAGGAGCCAGGCCCACGCGCCGTGCGGAGCTGAGCTCTGAGCCGGGGGAGCAGAGCTGTGCAGAGCGTGGGCTGCCTGCCCTCAGCACCCTCTGCCCTCTCCACGGGACAGAACGGATCTCTGTGCCCAGCAGAGAAGCCTCGAGGCCAGCCCAGCTCCCTTGGTGCAGGTCACCACATGCCATCTCACACTGCCGGAGTCGCGCTGCAGCTGCCCGGGCTCCAACACATCCCTAACCTCTAATTTCTTGCCTCGTTTACAGCAGCAACATGAAATGCGGTCTGCCAAACTGAGGAAATCCATTCCTGGCAGAGTTTCTGCCTGGAGGAGTGGCACAGCCTGACCTGACACTGGACGGGGAGAGGAAGGCGATCTCTGACGGGTTCTCACCCGCAGTTTCTGTTCGAGCACACCCAGAAAAGCAGGTCAAACCAAGTGCTAAAGTCAGAGGCTAAAGGGAGCAAAAGAAGGCATGTGACACTGCTGAGAAGTAACAGCAGGTAAAGGAGGGCACTAGTGCCCAGCTGCCATTCAGCCATCCCAGAACAGCCCAAGACATGCAGAGCAAAGCCCCACTCGTGCCTGGACAGCAGCCCCACGCCCTGGTGGCTCTGCTCCGGTGCAGTGGGATGGGTACGGCAGAGACGGCAGCAAAGCTGGGAGTGGGTCACCAGCTGCACCACCAATGAGCTGTGTGGTTGCTCTATTAAACTCTTGGTGACCCTCAGCAGGCGTGGAGCATCACCACTCACAATGGGACACAGCTAACAACAAACAGCAACTACAGAAAGGGTGGCTAAAAACATCCGACCCCCCTGCCCTGAGCAGCCCTGGGAGCTGGGTGCCTAAAGGAGCTCCAGCCTCTCCTCCCACGCTGGTCTCCCCTTGGCTTCCCCAGGGCTCACAGGGGATGGTCACAGTCCCCTGAGGGGACATACCATGATTTTGCAGGCTGGCTGCCAACCAGCCCTGCCCCAAGCAGGGGATGCTGTTCAAGAGTCTGGCACTGCTCTTCTCCTGGGCCCTGGCTTCTGCTCACAGGCTGGGTGACAAGTGGCACTGGTTAGCTCTGCATAGGGCCCTGGTGCTGTGCCAGTCCAGCCCCTGCCAGCTGCAGCACAGTGCTGTGTAGGAGAGGGGACATGGAAAGTGTCCGCTCCAGGAAGGAGGAGACGTATCTGTCAGGAAAGAACACACGGGAGTCAAACACTTCAAGCACAGTCCTCTGCTTCCTGCTTCTCTGAGCAGATTGAGGAAAACCTCAATAGAAAGTCTGCAAAGGGCAGACAGGACATACCTGCAGCACAGGCAGACAAGGATGAAGGTTGGGAGAAGCCAACAAGGCCTCCCACAGCCCCACAGGACTCGCTGCAGTCCCCAGCACAAAGGGACATTCCCACGTTTAACCGCTCCGACATCTCCTATCCCTGAGCAAAAAGCATCCAGGGAACCCTTCTCACTGTGCCACTCAGTGACAAAGCTCCCAGGGGCTGCTCTCAGCCCAAAACCTTGTGCTGCAGGATTGTCTTCCCATCCCAGTCCTGCTAACCCTGCCTGGAACAACCCTCCCGCAGTCACCACCACAGGACATAAGACTCTTCGGGGACTTCCCTAAAATAACAGTTCCCTCCCACTTTAAATATGTTTTTCCCTCAGCCTGGACCTGCCCAGGCTCCTTTACCCTCACATGGGCCATCTGCTCGTGGCGAACCCGGCTCTGCCACCCCCCAGGTACCCTCTCAGCTCCCAGCTCCTCACCGGCACTTGTCTCCTGCCCCCCCAGCTCACAGGCAGCACTCACACGAAATACTGAGATCTTCACAAAATCCTGCCACATTTCATCCAGGCCTGGATGAGGAATTTCTCAAGTAGGGGAATTTGGGGTTTGGGGTGGTTTTTTTTTTTTCAGAGGGGAAGGAGGGAGAACATATGAAAGAAAGGAAGGAAAAAGCCTAAAAGTAAAAAGCCCTCTGGTCCTGGCAGCCGGCGTGATCGATGGTGGTGGATTTGCATGTACATTTCATTAATTTTTCAGCATGCATTTTATTTATCTATGCGCCATACATCTGCTGAAGTTTATATACTTGATAATATATAAATATAGACACACAGCAATCAATACGACATCCGCTTCGCAGAAGCTTCCATTAGCCCCCCACACTCCCCCTCCCTTCCCTTCCTCATTTCCACAACCTGCTGCCTGGGCACCTTGTGCTGTTCAATCGGTTTCCGATTTTCATTAGCGGTGGAGCTCCGGCTCCCCCGGCCCCGGCGCTCCCCGCTCCCATCCCAGTCACTCCGCGTGGGCGCCTGCCCCGCTCTGGGAGCCTCTCCTGCCCGCCCTCCCCTCGCGGTGCCAGCGGGCTTCCCAAACCACAAGCACCGGGATGCTGGGAACACCTCGGGGTGCCTCCAGCCAGCCCCTTCCTTCCCCCTCTGGGTGGGCAGTGGGAGCAGTGATGGGGTTATGGACCGTCCTGGCTACTCTCACACCACCTTCTCCTTCCCTTGCCCAACTGAGCCACAGCCAAGGCCTGAACGTCCACATTGGGCAACGGGATGGACAAAACCCCCTCAATCCTTTGGCCATTTTGTTTCTCCACCCCAGTTTAACTCCCTCATCCCACCGTGTTCACTGTGTGTGTAGGTGGGTGGGAGAGAGGGGGAGCACATCCAGGCAGTTCCCTGGAGGGGAACTCTCCAAGGAGGAGGGAGCCCTAGCACACTGGTGCCCAGCCGAATTACCTCCTGCGACACAGCCCCGAATCTGATTAAGTGGCTTTGTAGCCAGGATCAAACTGCAGCTGCTAAGAACAGCCCGGGTCAGTGCAAACTGTGGCCTGAATTCCCATTTTTGTCTTGGTGGACAGTCTTCTCTCTGCCTTAATTTCTCTTCAAAGTTTGTGAATTTAACTTGAACATCCAATCTGTCCCCACTTGGGAGGAGCTCTTCTGGACTCAGTACCTGACCTGTCACACACCCTGGGCACGTCACACTCCACAGAATGTTTCTAACCCCCTTTCCATCCCCGCTTTCAACTCCATAGGAAGGAGTGTTCCTCATTATTGATTTAGCTGTCTTCACTACAGTCTTTATCTCAAATTGGCTGGTCCATCTCTTGGGCAGCTCACAAACATCTGCAGCCTGGAACAAACACTCGGGAACCACTCAAACTACTTTGTGTTCCATCCAGGCAGCAAAACACGAAAGCCAGGAACTGTAGTGTGGAAGCACCTTGCATCACAGGGAAATACAACTGGGAAATTTATTTTAAAAGAGTAACTGTTCCTATTATTATTATAAGTGACTACAAGCAAATCAGTGCGAAGCCTGAGGAAATTTTGTAAATGTTTTCTCCCTGATTTAGGCTGGGAAAAAGAGATGTTTTCACAGGAGAGAATGTATGGGAAGGTATTTGAGAGCAAAGAAATTAAAGCCCAAGTGACATATTTCCAGGGAACAAGTCTGAACCACCTTTCCTGTCTGACTAAGGAGCCACACAACCTCTTGGCCCTCACGGCCCAACGCTCTGCTCTCCCAAATCCCAGCTGGGCACTCTGCTCTCCTGGAGCTGACGAGGAGGTACCAGGGGAGGGTTTGGCAGCAGACCCTGCCCCACCACAGCCCGTCCTCAGCACCCAGAGCTGCCCACGGGCCCCCGGAGCTCACCCACCCACCAGGAACACCCTGCCTGTGTCCCAGGGGCCTTCCCCCCGGGCTGCATCCCGCCCCACCCCACCAACATTGGCAAAGGGGAGAGGGACTGAAAATAAATAAAAGGATGCCTGTGCCTTTAAAAGAATTTTCATTTATAGGCTCTTCTCCTCTTCCACCATTTCAGTGATCTATATGCAAATATGCTAATGAATGCAAATTAAGACACCACTTTTAGTCCCAATTTAATAGAAAGCATTAAAATACCTTTTTTTTTTCCCCAAAAAACTCCATATGCATGAAGGAAAGGCTTTTTTAAATTTATTTTATTTATTTTTTAATTTTTTAACTTTTTGTTAAAGTCACATCCAGCAGCAAACACACCATCAAAGTGGTGGAAACAAGGAGGGGAAATCTGACTGACATTTCCAGGTGCCAATTACCAAGATCTTGTTCTTCTTCTGGGAGGACTGTGAATTAATTCCTTCTATTTTTTAAAAGGAGCTATTAAAACTGATGGTACAGCTCTGCTGTTCTCACTGCGAGTCTCCCCCACACCTCCAACAGAACAAGCCCAGGTGGAAGGAGGCTCGTCACATCCATCTAAAGGTGTTGGATTGTGTGTTGGGTCACACTCACTTTTTGGAGGTTCAGGTGTGGTCGAGCACCAGGGGTGGATGCACACACACATAATCCTGGCTCTCCAGGAGGAACACATCCTGAGCAGGGGCTGTAATGAAAGCCTGGCACCCGGGGGGCTCTGAGGGCACTATTGCCAGGGGATCTGTCAGCCTCCCCTTCCCGGAGAAGACTCCAATCCCAACACCAGCCTTCCCAGCCTTTTCAAAATATGCTTAGCTTAGTTCAATGAACAAAAACCTTCAAAAACCAACAGATGCAATGCTAGATTATGTTAGCAGTGCTGTGAAAGTCTACAGGAAAATAAACTATGACTCATCTTTTTAAAAGTACTTTAAAGACAAATCTTTCCACTCAAGCGAAATCACGGTTTTTACCAAAACTTTTCGAGCTGAAAAATGGAAATGAAGTAACACCCAAACTTTTCACAAACCCAAAGTGATTCTGTGTGGTTGTTCCTATACAGAAAGAAACACCACTTTCCTTCAAACATTTCATCTGGCTGTTTTCTAAATGAAAACTTTATGCACTTCCCACCTCGTCACCTTCAACCGTCATTTAATTTTATTTTAAAGTCCAAGGTTCAGAACTGTGTAAAACCTCAACGGTTGCCTCCATTTAACCCAGGGTAGCTTTACACATCTTTATACACCTCTTTTAATTGAGAAGGAGATTGCTCTCCTCCCAGCCGTACCTTCCCCCAGCGCTGCACACCCAGTGCCACAAGGCCCGAGCGGAGAACAAAAGCAGCCAGACTCCACTCTGCTGACTGGGTTTTATCTGTGGTAATTTTACCTCCTCCACAAGGCAGTGGGCCAGACTCTTTTCACAGCAACACACTGGAGTAAATCAAGATCAAAGCCCTCCCCCCCCCAGGATAGTGGTGCTGTTACTCAGGGATTTACACAGCCTGGGCACGGCTGAGAATCCCGTCCCTGCCCGGAGTGGGAGCCCCTCACTGAACGCCCTCGGAGGTGCCCAGAGCACGGTGTTCCCAGGGCAAACTGTGCTAACCAGGATCGATACAGAGAGCGGGGACAGGCTGCCTGACACACTTCTCCAACCAACCCACCCAGAGCTCCGTGTGCCAGCTGAATGCCTGCTCTGCCCACAGGGACCCAGCTGAGGTGGCCGCTCACCCGGCAGCACAAATAAACCACATTTCCTTCCCTAAGCTGGATGGCAACAAGCCCACCAGGAACACTTCGACTCCAGGAGCCACAGCAGCTCTGAGTTCTCCCTTTGCAGCCCCTGGTGCACCTCGAGGTCTCTGCCCACCCTTGGCATTGCCCTGGGCTCTGCCCCTGAGCCCCGGCCAGCCCCAGGGACAGGCTGTGTGACAGGCACTGCCTCACCCAGGGACAGCGGTGGCCCTCCTGCCTCACGGCCTGCTGCGTGTTCCTCCTCCCCACAAAGCTCACCGGGAGCAACATGAAAGCACAAAGTGCATAAATAGGCTCCCCTGACATGATTGGGCACATCTCTCCATGTTTATGGCAGAGAACAGATATTTAGATATTTACAGGGAATATGTTTTGTCGGTGCCAAACCCCAGGTTTTGCTGTCAGAAAAAACAAACAGAAGCACCGAAACTTGCCTTCAAATGGAAATCTGCACAGAAGAGAGTGATTTCCCCATCAAACCAGTTTTATTAGATATAAATATCTAATTATTTGTACCAAGTGCTGGGTTGCCAAATACTCTACCTGCACCTTTTAGATCATGTGTAGGAGTCTTTATAGAAAAAGACCTATATATCTACATATATATATTGAACTCGATTTGAATGCCGTGTGAAGTATTTCTGCTTTTTCTCGGATTTTTTAAATGAAGATTTTTAAAAAGGAAGATACTCTCCCTCAGTCTGTAGGGTTTTTCCTGGCCCTGAACACCTCCCACTTTAATGTTACCCATCAGACCCTGGCACCTCTGAACCTTCCAGCAGGCTTTGTTCCTCGACAGCTTTTCTAACACCATTTCGGTGCTGTTCTTGTAATTTTGTAAATTCACATTCGTGAAAACCACATTCCAAACACACACACTCAAGACTCAACAAAGCCCAACCCTCCAAAGACAGAATTAATGAAATTAGCCAACATCACAAGCACTACATACAAAACTCATACGTAATGCACACACTGTGTATCCTAAAACACACACAAACCCCTTATGACTCAAGCCCAAACTCCTACACTGGCCTCACCAAAGGGAAAACATACACAAATCTCCATACGAACACACTGGAGAGACACATGCCCACACAACAAACACCGAGACAGAACAAAAACACACACAGACGGCTCGATAAACACACACATCTCACCCATACCTACATTACCTCCCCAAACCACAAAAAACAGAACCTAAATATAAACTCCTCCCCAACAATACACAAACATCCCCCAAAAACACACCGCTTGCACCGACGCCTGCCAAGTGTAATCAGAAATACACACAGCAAATACCTGCTGCAAAACACACCACTCCTCACAGGCAGCCCACTGACTGCAGCAAAATGTGTCATTTAAGGGTTCAGCACCCTGTGTCAGCTTTTCCTTTCTAGAGTGGGGAAAATGAGAGACAGACGGACGGACAGAGGGCAAGGAGAGAGTGGGCAGGAGGCAACAGGGAGGAGGAAAATGGAAGCCGCCTTGTGGGGAAGGATATGGATCAGGCTGTCAGCTGGAGACCCATCTTCATCCAGAATTAATGCACTAAAGTTCTCTGGTTTTACTCTAAATGGTTTTAAAGAGACACCAAAGCCGTGCCCGGGCTGCCAGGCCCACGGCTCGGGCACTGGGGAGTGGGGAGGCAGCAGGTCCGGCACTCCGGGGCCAGGCTGGAACCGCGGCTGGAAGGAGGGAGCTGATGTTTGAGGCTGCTCCGCACATCTGGAGGGTTCAGCCCGAGCGCTCAACAGGAGCAGGATGCGAGCCCAGCGCAGCCTCCCGGCACCGGCGGCAGCTCTGTCCGAGCGCTGCCATCCCGCTCCGGCTCTGCTCTCTCTGCAGAGCGCTGCCCAGCACCGCGGGGAGGGCACGGCAGGGCCCCATCCTGCCATGGAGCGGGATCACACGGGGAGTCTCCGAGGCAGCCGAGCGAGCAGGCACAGAGGGAGATGCTGTGGGGGGAGCAAAGGCTGTCACCGCTCAGGAGGGGCCGGGAGTCACCTGGGGAACGGCTCCTGGGGCCATCCTGGCAAGAGCAGCCTCCGTCCCCACCCCTGCTCCCCTCAAACCACGCACTGTGCTCAGGACAGAGCTCTGCGTGCGGACCCCCCTCACCACCGCCCTCGAGGGAACCGATACATCCTTACCTCCGACTCCCAGACCCCGGGGGGATGCTACGGTTGGGGCGGGGGAGGAAGAACTGAGAGCAAACAACAGCAACAGGAACAGAGTTGAGCCATTTCAATTATTCATATGCCAGATGGATTCTTTTCCTGCCCTTTTTTTTTTTTTTCGCTACAAAAATAAAAAAAGGGGGGAGAGCACTGATGTTTGGGGAGTGAAGGGAGGAAAACATATTTTCCCCAAAACAAAGTGCAGAAAAGAGAGGGGAAAGCCCCAGCATACCCATCTCTGTGTGAGGAGACCACAGGGAGTGCGAGTTTCCACTCACAGGGGAACTCATAAATGACTGATCTTTTATTTTATAAGCACAGAGTGAAAGAGCAGGAGAAAGTGCACCAAAAAAATAAGAGAGAGGAGAAAGAGGGATGGTGACACAGAAAGAAAGGGACATGGAATGAGAGAGAGAGAGAGCAGAGAGAGGGAGGGGGGCAGGCAGAAGAGGGCTTTGACCTTCTGTGAAGGATATAAAAAATCCAGCAGCCTCAGGGGACACCCAACTATCTAGCATATTGCTGTTAAAATGTCTGCAAAATTTAATACACTTGGCATGCCATCTAATCAGTCCTTGGAAACCACGGTTTCTCTCCCTCCTGCACTCCAAGTGTCTCAGACCTCCACCACTGGGGACTGAGGTTGGGTATTTCCTACAGATGACACCAAGTTTGGTGTATGCACACAGGGCACATTGGGGGGTTTAATTCGTGTTTCATTTGCCTTTTTTCTTGAGGGTGGGGGGTGGGTGGGAAGCAAACAGCTGTCATTTTCCCTTCTAGAAAAGTTTGTCCATATCTCTGCATGCTGCTGGATGTCTGCACAGACAGAGGGACGGTGAGCACAGTGACATGTGCCCCCCACAGCCCGGGTGGTGCCAAGGGAGAGGAGGGATGGATGGATGGAGGGATGGATGGATGGATGGATGGATGAAAGGATGGGTGGGTGGGAAGCAGTGGTGCACACCCCCATGGCCCAGCTGGTGCCAAAGAGAGTGGGGATGGGAGAAGATGGATGGATGGATGGATGGATGGATGGATGGATGGATGGATGGATGGATGGATGAATGGATGGGAAGCACAGGGACACTCCCCCCCAGCCCAGCTGGTGCCAGGGGCAGCAGGCACAGCGGTGCTGGCACAGCCGCCAGCACTGGCGTGTGTGTGCAGGTGCTGCAGGTGCGCTCGGCTCCCCCAGCAAGCCAAAGCTCGCGCCCGCCTGCCCGCCCGGCGTGGGCACACTCACCACAGGGAACGGCTGGGGGGGCGAGGGAGGGTGAAACCAGCCCCGGGACGGGGCGGCACTTTGGTGCTGCTGCTCCTCATTGAAAGGGACAGCCGCCTACACCCCCACACAACAGCAAAGGAAACAGCTCTCCGGCAAAACAACAACACAAAAAAGCCCCAACCCTCAAAACAACCAACACGTCCAACACTTGTTACTCTGGCAGGAGCTCAGGGGGTTGCAGGACTCCAGAAGGGCTGGGCAAGGAGTTTCCAAGCTAGGTGGGAGAAGGCCACCCTTTCACTGTGTGGAGAAGGGCATGGAGGTGCTTTCAGCTGTGCCAAGGCAGTCAGCAAAGAGCTCGAGATGGATCAGGCCCTTCAGGAGGGGAGGTCGATGCCTCCAGCTGGGTGTGGAGGTTTATGAACTTGCTCATCCAAAGTGGAGTCCCTGGCAGTGAGGACAGTGAGAATTTCTAGGAGCAGAGCAGGGGTTCTCAGCTAACTCTGAGGCACTGCAGGGCCCCCAGTGCAGGTGGGACCTGGAACAGGGCACTCAGGCATGAGGGCATCCAACCTCCCCCCTGGGCAGCCTCAGCCCCACGGAGCACAGAGGGAACACCGGAGCCCAGGGCCCTTCTCAGTGCTGAGGTGCCAGGCAAGGAGGGAACTGAGCCCACAGACACCGAGACCCCAGGCAGAACGGGCACAGCTGCTCACAGACCGGCTACTCCTGCAGCTCAGGCTCTTCCCAGCCCCTTGGGACTTTGTCATGGGAAAACCGCTGGGCAGAGGGAAGCCTGTGTGGAACAAGCAGGGCTCCTGGCTCTCTGAAGATGGGGCAAAAAGGCACCTGGGTCCTCCTTTCCTCTGCAGAAGAAGACTTCTTTTGGTGAGAGTGAAAGTGGAGAAGAAAGCACTGAGGCAGGGGACAGCACTGGGAGCAATTACCAGTGGGGGAAGAGAAGGTGGCACTGAGCCATGGGTGGGATAGGAAAGGGCATGGATTCTCAGGGCTAAGGAGAAATTTTAAACCAAGACATGGGCCCCAGCTCAATCAAAACTTTGTTCAGTAAAGAAGTTAATTGCCGAGGAACCAAATAAAAGAAACCCCACAGGCTGAAAACTGCTCAGAGTCTTTAATTAGCCAAAAAAACCAAAGTGGTTACAGGAAAATGAGAGTGTAAGAGGGGATCCCGAGGGAGAACTTATGCTTCTCCCCCTTCTCTCCTCCATCACCAAACAGCCCAGGGTAGGGCCACGGCAGCAGGCTCTTTGATAGCAGATTTGGGAAAAGCATTTGGCATTGGTTTCCTTTTACTGTCCAGAAGGTGAGAGCCCCAGCCAGTAAAATTCAGGTTTGAGGCAGGCACCCAGTAAGGCTGGGGGTTCCAGAGCCTTCTGTTCAATCCCACACCAGTGCCTGCTGGGAGAGGCAGGGAATGCCTTCCCTCTTTGCATTGGGACAGCTGCCTCTCTGGCCCCTTTAGGGCCAAGGAAAATAACTTGGCCTTAAGGCTGAATCCTCAAAAAAGGAAAAAAAAATAGAGCAAAAAAAGCTACAGTTCAGAAGCAGCATGTTCTTTAACAACATCCATACAAATTTACTCATTTCTGCTAAATTCCACCAGCAAATTAAGAATTCCTTCTAATCCCTGCACAGGCTGGCAACTGTGTGAAGAGCCACATTCCCGAGTGCCCAGTAACTTGCCAGTCACTTCTACTGCTTTAAGAAAGTGAAGATGAGAGAAGAAGTGCCTGAGTGGTTCAGCTCCGCTGCTACCCCCACACACAATTCACACCTTGCCCCTTAATTCCCGCCCAAGGCAACTGGACTGGGTTTGGAGTCTCACCCACGCAATTCTCCTGGCTCTCCCTCCTGTGCAGGGCTCACAGGCTCAGCTGTGAACACACAGCCTGGAATCAGGGAGCAGGAGCCAATGGCACTGGTAGATGCCCTGTGAATGGCACTGGAGTCTGTGACCACCCCGAGGAGCCAGTTATGGATCCCGAGTCATCCAAGCTCAGAGCCTTTACAGAATAAAGGTTTCAGACATGAAACCCGCCCCCAAAAGACCCCCAAGAACAGCATACACGAGAAAATCACACCTTGTGGAGGCAGCCCATCCTAATTTCCAGACTGATTCCACCCTGCCCAGGCCTCCCCTCTCCCCTGGGGCCTATCTAGCTGGGAAATCACAGACAATCGGGGAGGCTGTTCCAGCCAATTTCCTTCAGGGAACCTGCAACTTCCTCCTGGGACTGTCCTCCCGCAGGCGTGTTACTGCCTCGCACAAGAGACTGAGGGCCACAGTCTTCCCCAAAACTGGCTCTGCCCTTTCTCTTCTCTCTGAGACAGCACTGAGGGTCACAAATCTGACCCGCAGGGTTTGGACAGAGGCAGTGAAGTGGAGGAGGGCTTGAGGAATGAGACTGGGAACAGCAGGAAACAGGGCAAACACAGGCGTTATGCAGAGAGGAGAGGGAGGTACTCCAGGAGGCTGTAAATTCATATTTGTAATTACTTCCTCATGTTTTTCAGCACTCCTCAGTCAAGTTTGATTAAAATTCCTTCCAAGGGAAGACGCTCCATAGAGAGAGCTGCAATGGAACAGGCAGCTCATGGAGTTTTCAGAATTGCTGGGGTGGGCACTAAGAGCAGTAATTTGGGAGCTGGGTATGGATCAGCTGCCCCCTCAACAGGGCTCCACGTCCCATGGGAAGCCACCCTTTGGACTCAAAGTATCTTCTCAGGTCTGCCTGTTCTCATCCTGTCAGGGTATGAAGTAGGACACGGCTCCCACCCCTCGTCCCTCAGACACAGAGCG
Organism: Pitta sordida; assembly: GCA_013390025.1. Taxonomy (NCBI): domain Eukaryota; kingdom Metazoa; phylum Chordata; class Aves; order Passeriformes; family Pittidae; genus Pitta; species Pitta sordida. Next base: position 170,945 of record WEKX01011651.1, read on the forward strand.
ATGTGAGACAGCTTCCCAAATAACCTTCCTGACTGGCAGAGAGGGTCAACAACTTCCTATGAAACATCTGCCTCAGCAGATGGGGGAAGCTTATGCTCCCTGCCACCCGAGAGTGCCTTACACAGGGACTACCCTCCACAGTGGAAAGCAGGACTCCAGACTTTACATCCTTGGTTGGCTCTTCAAAGCAGAGAAAGACCAAAATCTGGCAGGGGACAGTAATTCACGTGTAACAGAGATCCTTCCAACAGCATGGGAAGGAGGAACAGGCGTAGGGAAGGACTAAGGGAGAGGCCACTTTTATCACCTTCAGTCCTAAGCAGCCTTGGCACCATCCTTACTGACACCAGCTGTCACCAGGGTGACAGCTTCTGGTCTTCCCAGTGGACAGGACAGTCTAATACAGTTCCCTCAGGGATATTTCCAGGAATGGCTTCAGGATGAAAAGCTCAAAGGCTCACAAACCCTCTCCTCACCAACTCATGGTTACTAATTGTGCCAGGTATTTCCATCTGATCCATTCCCTCTTTCTGCTGCCTGTAGGAACCTCTGTTGCTGCATCTCCCACTCTCTGAGCCCTTCCAAGATCCCAGGAGAAAGGGTGTGGGTACAGCCAGTTCTCCCTCTTGCCCCTGCCCTTGTGCTGGAAAGCTCCTGGCAGGAAGGGATGCCTCAGGATGAGGGCTGAGGACCAGAGGTAAGCAGCACCACAGGTCTCTTTGTTTATCCTTGATACTGTGGCAAGAGTGAGACGGAAGAGATGCTGCTGGATATCAGACTCTGAGTTCCCTACACGGCTCTGGGGAAATCATGATTATCTTGATGCCTGGTTTCTTTCCCTTCTCTCCCCCTCGGCTCCCCTCCCCTCCCCTCTCTGCTCTGAATATCTGAGTATCTTAATGCTCATGTAAGGGACAGACCCTGAGACAATCAGCTGAGTGGGAACAAGCAGGTTCTGATGAGTTTCCTCTCCTACATGCCTCTGTCAGGGTGCACAATTCAGAGTTCAGCTAACCAGGAGACATGATACTCCCATGCTGGTGTGCAGACAGATGGTAACACACTCTTTGTGGTGTTCTGGTTGCTCTCCATCACATGCAAGGCACAGGTCATGGGGATGGCTCCAGCCAGCTCTGCCATCTTTTTGTGCTCCCTCCCCTTCCAATCTGTGCCCAGCCTGTATCAGAAGGACCCTGGGGTAAGGAGAGGAGGAGGCAGGAAGATTCCAGCTGCACCTCAAATCCTGCATTCAGGACCACTGGTGTGCTTAGGAACGGAAGTGCAGGAAATGACGTTTAATGCTGTGCTGTTCACAGGTGAGAGCAGCCACCCCAGCATGGCCAGGCTGAGGAAGAGGGCGCGTCCTTCACCCAGAGCCCTTGCATGAGGCGAGCTGAGGTGAGCCCAGTCCACAGCAGGGACCACAGAGCTCCTGCCTAAAACCTGCAGCCTAAGCCAGCGAGGTGCACAGAGGAGCGTCACCAACTGGAGAGCTGTCCAGCTTTCGGGAGCTGCATCAAAGCACCAGGGGACAGGAGCGTGCCCAGGACCTGCCGCTGCCCTGCTGCCCCCGGAGACAACCCGGCTGTACCTGCCGGGTGCGGGGCAGTGGGAGTCCCCCGTGCCGCGGGAGCAGCGCAGTGTGGCTGGAGGCACAGGAGGCACAGGACGCAGCAGCTTGCCCTGCATGGCAGGACTGGGGTGAAGAGAGACAAAACCCTGCACCATGTCCTGCCTGCTGGGAAAGTGCTCAGGCTGTGTTTGGAGAGGGGAACCTCTCCTCCAAGAAACCCAGAGGTGGTTTGGGTGGGGGGGGGACACCTCCAACTCCAAAGTCATCCAAGTTTCTGAGGTAATTTACTGCTGAAAGAAGGAGCAGGAAGAGCAATAAAAGAGCCTTTGTACTTAGGGTGGGGCAGGGGCATGGGAAGTCATTTCAGAGAATAAGGAGTTGGGGGCAAACAAAAACAAAAAATAAAAATAATAAACTGATTGACAAGCTTACAAGAAAAGCCACATTTTTAACATTCTTAATCCCTAGAATAAACACACGGGAAGGAATGAGGACAGGGCTGGCTGTCCTCAGATATATCTGGGAGATTGGACTTGGTGCAAGCGTGAGATTTTGTGCTGGTGGCTGTTGCAGATGGTCCAGCCCAAGTCAGGGAGAGGAGTGTGAAAGCGCAGAGGGGTAACAGGGAAGAGGGTGGTCAAATCAAAGGCAGATACTCACTTGGTTCTTGAATCGCTTTGCTTTTCTGTTTCATGCTCTCTATACTACTGTTGTTTTAACACAATCAAAATTACACCAGAAACACAGAACCAAACACATCCTGCTCAGCAGTGGAAATACAGCGGCCTTTTGAGAGATCTGCACCTTCTTCCCATCACAGCCAGATGCCTTAGGAAGAACCAACCTGCAGGACACTGTGTGCCCCCCACTCCCTGCTTTCATGACTCCCACCCACCTCCAACGTATCCTTCAAATTTCTCCAGGACAGCAGGAGTTAAGTGGCTGGTTTTAGTGGTAGAGACACGTTTAGGAAGGGATTGAATGTGCGCGTGGTGCAGCCCGCTCCCTGTTTATTAATAAGCTATTTATCATTGGTGTTGCTTTTAATACCATTTTGGCTTAATGTTGTTAATGAAATATAAATACCCGCACTAATGATGTTGGTCAGGAGCAGCGTGGGCCACTGGCAGCTTTGCAGGAGGGAGGCCAAACCACGGCTGTGTGTGCAAGGCTGTGACTGCCAGCCCAGCCTCCAGAAGAGCTTCCCCACACACCCCCACCACAAGACTGGCCAGGCTGAGGAGGGATGGCATGGGATGGGATGGTGCAGCACTGGCATGAGGTTTCCAGCCCACTCCAGCAGCCCAGGAACCAACAAAGTGCCCACCAGGAAAGTGGCTCAGGGTCACAGTTCAGCTCCAGCACAGCACTGCTCCCTCTGCACTCCCTCCTCTGCCTTTTGAGATCTCAAGAAGCCACCCTGGCCCAACACGTCTGTGTGGGGGATCCTGTGAGCTGCAAGGCAGCTCTCTGGATGGAAATACGGAGAAGTCAGATGAGTTTTGTTTGCTTGCTTAATGCAGTTGCCCCACTGGAGGAGCGATTTGCAGGCCCTGGGCTACGCTCCCCCAGGGCAGCTCCCACAGGATCCCGAGACCCTTCAGCAAAGAGGTGTTCCCAGAGCACCTCAGAGCTGCTCATGCCGGGGCGCTCGGGCTGGCTCCAGGCCATGGGTGGGGCATCACTGAGCTCTTGGGACCGCTGGCCACTCCACAGCCACTGTCCTGCTCCCTGACCCTGGATGGGGAAGGGCTCATGGTGCCCCAGCTCTGCCGCAGGCCTGGCGGGGATGGGGGAAATGGAGGAGTCTCCTGCCCTTGCAGGCAACAACACCAAGAGCTTGGCCTTTGGCGAAGGCTCTGAGGGTTGCTCTGGGTGTGCAGAGAGGGCTCGCATAGGTCCCTCTCCATTAGCTTGTGTCTAGCACTGTCATGGGGCAGGGATTACAAATATCCCTAAGAAGGCTTTTGGAAATCCCATCTTGCATTACCATTTGCATTAGAGCAGCCCCTAGAGAGAGCTGAAGCCTGGGCATACTCTCAGGAAGAACTGTGGGCCAAGAGAGGTTTCAAGGCACCAGAAGAGACTGGCATGGAACAGCAAACCAGTTTGGGGACTGGTCAGTGGAAGAGTCAGGGGACAATCTATGCGTAAGGCCACTGCTCTGCCCAGCAGCTCCTGGAATCAGAAGAGACTCTGAAATGGACCTTCACCAGCAGGAAGTTCCAGACCTCTACAAGGCTCCCGAATAAAACCAAGCATTGCCTCAGGAGCAAACTCCAAACCTCGCCACCACCTGAAGACTCAGTGAAGAGGCATATTTGGAAAAGAAAATATATCACACTCTGTCTTGAAACAGCTCTCCTGATATTAATTCATCTTGCTCCAAGCTGACCCACTCCACTAATTCCATTGAACAAGTAGGGAACCAAAGTTTCCTACATGGCTGGAAGCCTCATGGAATGGGAGGGTGACCAAGCACCCCTCACCCAGTGAGCCCTCCCAGGCCAGGGGCACCACAGCCCCTGTGTTCTCTGGTCAAGATGTGGCCTCACGCCCTCCTTCATGTTGCTGCCTCTACCACAAAAGTCAACTGGTGTCATCTGGTGTCCCCTGCCACAAGGAACATCATCAATTTACACTGTTCCTTTAAGACGTTATCTTTTAATTTGGTGCTTCCCCCTTTCCCCTCCTCAACTAACTGATTTATTAGTTTACATCTCATAAATTGCAACCCCTCACCTCCCCCTTCACCCTCACAGATGCCATAAATCCCCTTCAGGGCCTCGACACCCTTCTGCATGTGGCACAGCCCCCTGCCCCCCAAAGTCACCTCCGAGTCCCCAGGGAGCGCGGGGCTCATTTGCTGGGGGTTTGGTCTAGCTCGTCTCAGCAGCTAATCCCTTGGGTGGCTCCTGTCAGATTATTAATTAGCTAAAGCGGATCGGCCCTGGAACAACATGCGGTTGGACTTCAGATAAAACAGGACGGCAGAGGCTTGGCATGGAGTTGTTTAAAGGGACATTGTCCCTTTTTCCTTTTGCCTTCTCCTGGGGTGGGAGGAAGGAGAGGAGGAGGAGGAGATGGGTGTTTTCCAGGGCTGCTCAGAGTCCCCAGCACTTTGGCACCCTGGTCACAGGGCAGTGCTGCTCAGAGGGGAGCACAGCCCTGGATGTGCAAAGGACAGGAATGGCACCATCCCCATCCTTGCTTTGTGACAGCTAAAACTTTTCCAGATGTTGGAAAGCTTTGTGAACCTGTTCAGAAGTATGCAGCACTTTGTCACTCCTCGCTGCCACCTCCATTCTGCCATCCCTTGTTTCCTCATCGCTCCCTATGGAAATCTGGTGTTTGCAGTACCTGAAGAGACAAGGCAAAGGCTGCTGCAAGGGGCCACAGCCACCCCCACAGTGAGATTTTAAATCAGTTTGTGTATGCAGGTTTTAAAACTCTCCTTCTCCTCCTGGGCTGGATAAAGAGTGAGTGGTCTCAGTGTCACTGGAAAGCCTGGAAGAGTGAGCTGGAAGAAGAGTCAGCCCGGCCGATGCCGGGAGCAGCTCCCTCCTCGCTCCTTCCCACTTTGGATTGTTTTGACTCAAACCGATGAAGCTGAAATATCGAGTCACAACGGCACTAAACTTCATTACAAGCTCTTAACACAGATTACTTAATAAAAAACAGGCTGCTTTAATTGCTTTTCCCCCCATTAGCATTCCTGGAGGAGAAAATTCTGATTAATTTGAAGAGGCACATTTCCCCCACCCCTTGTGCCGGCCTGTGAACCAGACCTCCTTCCCACACCAGCATTGTCCACAAGAGCATCCCAGAGAGTAAATTGAGCCCAAATCCACACGACTCTGAAAAACAAAAGGACTAAGGGCCTGGATGAACAGATGGGAGTAATGGAGTGAAGCAAACAAGGGGAAGAAAAATCTCCTCTCCTCTCTGGCAAATCCATAAAAAGTGGCACAGGGGAACGCGGAAGAAGTGGGTAGAGGAGGATGCAGGTAGGACAGCCAGTGTGGCAGGGATCAAAGACCAAGGCCACAAGTTGGTAGGTGCCTGATCTGGTGGGGTCCTGGAAAGCACCTTCACCTTTCCCTGCAGCTGGAACAGCGGCAAGAGGCAGCTCTGCCAGGGGAACCTTGTGTGGATCTTCAGAGTTTGGGCCAAAAGCCTGAGAACTCAGTGCTCTCCAAATGCACCTGGAATGGTCCCTGTTCCTTGTTCAGGATGTGCTGCTTGGAGATCTGGCTCCAGGGGAGGATAACTGCCCTTTCCCCGTGGTCACCCCCAGCTCAGGAGGGCTGGGAATTCAGGGAGAGGCAGGGAAGGACCCCTCACAGTCCAGCAGCTCCCTCGGGGCTGGGAAAGCCAGGGATACAACAGTCTCATGGGCAAAGAAGGAGCCTCCTGGGGGGAAAGCCAGAGCTCAGCCCCCTCAGGGAACAAACAGGGCAGGCAGCAGTGCTGGGCTGTGCTGCTGCAGAAGAGGATGCCAAGCAGCTCTTCTCACTATCCACCTCAATTCCTGTCCAAATCCCATTGGAAAGATGGATGTCAGCGAGGACAGCCCCCCTCTACCCCACACCACATCCTACCAGCTCAGGAACGATCAAACAGCCCTGGCTGAAATAAGTCAACCCAAACATTCCTGGCTTTTGCCTTCAGCTCCTGTTGTAACTAGCCCTGGCGAGGGAGGATGGCAACCCGGTTCCTGAGTAGGCTGTTCTCTAGGTCAACATACTTCAGGGACAGGGTAATCAAGCAGGAATTGCTCCCATGTGCCAACTCTTGTCAACCTTGCAATGCTCCTTGTTTTCCTTAAAGTCTGAGATCTTGCAAGTTACACAAGATTTTTGTTTTGTACAACAATGTGTGTGCACAGTGCTATCCCTCCCTCTGCTCCCTCTGCTCTCCCACTTGCAGGGCACAGCAACCTGAAATGTGATCTGTGTGCATCCTGAACCATAGAAACCTTGGTATTATTAAGTCTTATAACTGGGGGGAGGAGGGGAGTAGCTTTTGGCTTCTGAAAGGACAAGGCTAGCAATGCTGTTTGCTCATTTTACTTTCGAACTCACCTTAGTTTGTCCTCTCCCCTTTTCTCTTGTATGTTCTATTAATGCACAGCTTACACAAACTCAGCAAGAATCACAAGAAAGACACCGGGACAGAGCATAAACTGCCCTGGCAAAGATCAGGATAGTCCTGCTGATGGGAAAAGCAGTGCTGGTGCTTTACATCAGCAGATGGTTTACCTGGCTCTTAATGGTTAATATATAACTCCAGCAATAACAAAAAAAAAAAAAAGCCCCAGCATTAATACTTAATTTGTCAGAGGCAATATGCTAAAGCAGCCTTTCCATATTCAGCTCAAGTAGTGAGATAAGCCTCACCTCCAGCACTGCCCAGGGGCTGAGCACCAGCTCTGGAATGAGCCCCCAGTAGAAGACATCAGAGAACAGATCCCATTCACTTTACACTATTTGTTCATATTTCACATTTTTTTTTTGTTTTTATCAACATATTTCTAAGAACTGCATTTTGAACATGCATTTCCCTCCAACACTCATGTGCATACTTAGCCCTGATTGCTCCAAGTGCTTTCCAACCGGTTTTCCTTGAGGAACTCCGCGGGTCAGCGTCCCTGCTGGCTGGACAGCTGCCTGAGGGACAGACAGACGGCCCCATCCACAGTGTCTCCCAGAGCTGAACGTGTTCCTAAATGTTTAATGGAGCCCTGCAAACTGGCAGAGAGCACTGTTATTATTTTCTTTTAGCCAGTGTTTCATCAGGGTGCCACAGAACTGCTGCCTGAATCCCAGCTGGGAGAACTGCTGTTGGATGTAGGAAGGACGGGAAGAAATACTGTTGGATAGTTAAAGGAATCAGGAGATCTGGCCTCTCCTCCCAACTCTGCTTCTGAGTCATTATTAACATAAAATCAGGTTTGTTACATCAGTGAAGCTTGAGTAAATAAACCAGGACTCATCACTGTGTTTTATTTTGCAATATCTCAGTGGGCTCCTCTCTACAAATAAACACTATTAATCCTCAGTGCAATTGCAGGTATATGGGGAAGGAGAGAGAGAAAAGCACCTAAACTGGTCTGAACCCTTTATGAGGAACAGTAGAGCAAAACCTCAGCTTTTTGAGGATATGGACTGTTACAGGATGGGAATGTTAAAAAAAAAAAGGCAACCCTTACCTGGGGAGACTAAAACATAAGTAAGTTATGCCTGCAGGTCTGACAGAGCTGATGGATAAAAAAAGATTGGGAAACATCCCAATCCCCTTTTGAGAAGCCAAGGCTGAAATCGTGACTCCACTGAGGTTTACAGGAAAACTGGTACTTGCTTTAAGAGCACCAGGATTTCACCTCCATGAAGCTGAAGTGCGAGGAGGCCTTAGGAATGGGATGGCCACCTCCGTCCTCAGGGCTCCAGGAGACTGAGGACACCATGAAGTCAGAGTGACTGGAGGTGAAGGCAGCAGAGGAAGCAAGGTCTGAGCACGTGAAAAGGCCTGGCCCAGTCCTCTCTTCCAGCCTCTCCTCCTCCTCCACTCTGAGTTTGACACTGAATCGCTCTGTGTCTCTCAGGAGCCTTGGCATCAGGGCTCTTCCCTGACCCTCTGAGCCCATCCAGGTTGCCCAGATCCCATCACTGGACTCCATCCTCCACCAGGAGGTTATATGAGCGCCTGCTGTTTTCCAGGGAGCAGGAGGTGCTACGGACCTTGGTGGATCAGGCTTCAGTCCCATTCCCAGACCAGAGATGGAAGGGACATCTACAAGGCCTGCCAAGCACATGATCCTCTTTCCCCTCCTTTGACTTCCCCTCATTCAGCTTTCCACAGCCGCCAACCAAACATCTGATCGAAGGCCTGGGGGAGGGAGTCAGAACTGTCCAGTCTGGTTATGAGTGAAGGTCATTGATCCAGCACAGACCAGGGATGCGGAAAACAGGGGAGGGAGGAAAAAACCCTCAGCGAGGGAGAAGAGAGGGAGTGAGGCAGGCAGAGACAGCGCGGGAGGGAGCGCAGGGAAGGCAGCGGAAGTGGCTGGAACACAGTTTCACACTCTGAGACCCAAGGGCTGTTGTCAACCCGTCCTTCATGCTCACATCTTGTCACACTAGAGGTCAGGTCTCCCAAGCGTTCCTGGAGAGCTGAGCTAGCCCATATGGCAGGCAATATGTTAACAATATGGATCAGCTGCTCGTCAGGGCCTGAGCAGATGGATGTGACAACCCTGCTCTTATCCCAGACAGGCTTTTAACATCTTCCCTCTCCTCAGCTCAGCCCTGTTGAAGAGCTCTGCCCGGGAACTGTTGCCTCCAGCTGATGTGGACCGTGGAGCCACAGGTCAGGACAGGCAGCGTGGAAATGCCTGCCTGGCTTTCTGTGGATGGAAGGGAGCAGGGAAGAGCCTCATCCAGACCAGGCCAAGCCTTTCTCCAGTGCGAGTGCGCTGCAGAGGGAAAGGCCTCGCTGTAAACTCCTGCAGGGTGATCCAGGAGATACTGCACTCAGATATATGGACATGGCGTGTTACCACCAGATGCCACACGTTACAGTCTAGACTGAGTTTTGTAACTGCCTGGGAAAATTTTCTCTCACAGAACAAGTAATACATAAATACATGTATATTTTAATGGGCAAGTTAAACTCCTCCTGGCAAAGGCAGGCGAGTTGATTTCATACACAGGCGGGTAAATTTCCACAATGATTTTGCAAGGTTGTTTCATATTCCCCAGCCCAGCTCAGGCTGGCTGGGCTGGCCTGGCTGCACTTCTGCGGAAGGCAGAGTTCCCACCTCGCTCCCTTCACAGCTGTGCCCATGCAGGGATCCCAGGAATCCCAGCAAAAATAATGCCAGCAGCCCAAGATAACCCCCAGATTTAGCTTTACTTTAGGACTGAAAGAGGGGGAAATATTTTGCAAATTCAAACACAGTCAGAGAAGATATTTCTAATCCCTTTCCCGTATTGTTTTTAGCCTTTTTTGCCTGCATTAAAGGCAACCCTTCATCAACTGAACAAGAAAACTGCCTCCAACCCTTATAGCTCTAGGACTAAACAGTCAGCTTGTGCTTATAAACAGAGTGAAACAGCAATCACAGCCTAGGGATGGGCTCTGGAGAACGTGCAAACAGCCTCTGTAGCCCAAAGTAAATGGAGCTTGTTTTGAAAGTAGAAGCCATACAACTCGCTCCAGGGCTGAAGACTGGAACACAGGGATTTCTACTCCAGAGCATGAGCAATCACAAAGCCACATGCCTGAAAGGCTAAAGGCATCTCCTTCACTGGAGTGATGTTTGTAGAACTAGAGGGACCCGAGAAAACAGCTGGAGTCCAGGGAAGTGTTTCTATTGTCTCTAATGAGCTTCTGTCCCTCAGGAAACAGCCCCTGGAGGACACTCAACACTGGGAGAAGGCAGACATGTAAAAGGGTGATTGATCTACAGGAATCTGAGCCTTAAAGTTCACACCAGAACTTACAGCATTCCTGATACACAGATCAGTCTCCTGCTCTTTCCTTCTTGTCTCAGGGGTTCTGCTCAGCCCAGGTGTGGGTCAGACAGACACCAGGAGCTACACCAGCAGAAACCTGTCACAGAGGTCACAGGAGAAGCTCCTTCTGATGGAAAAATGGACCCAGAACCTATGAGGCAGCTTCCCCAGCAGAGAATTTCCCTCAGGATGTGGGGCCTCTTTGGAGAGGCACATAAGGATGTTTGGAGGAAAATTCACCTGCTGCAGTCAAACCCGAGAATTTGTATCTTATTTGGTAAAACCTCAAGGCCCTTGATGTTCCTTTCCCCTGTTCCCTTGGGCAGAGCTCCAATTTGGGAAAATCTCTCGCCTCTGGAGGCCTGGGAAGGCACGTGCCAGTGCTCTAAAAGGGGACACAGGCAACAGAACAGCTCACACAGGGATAAAGGCCAGAGTTCCCTACATTAATAGTTCAAAACCAGGCTTTCCAAATAAAGCATGCCAGACCCTGGAGGAGTTTCAGCACCAGGAAGGTGTGGGAAGGCACAGTTCACCCCTATCCCATCCTGGAGCACACGGTATTTACTGGCAGGTTTACTGAAAGCACTCGGGTTTGGAGGCTCTGCTGAGCCTCAGAGGATCATGGCTGTTGCTCTTTAAGGGAGGGCCCTCAGAACATGAGGACATTCCCCTCTGCCACACACCCCCAGGGATGGACTGGGATAGCTGGAGCCCCAGACCAACGTCTTAGTCCTGTGCCTTTTCTCATTTCCCCTCTTGCTAAGCCAGTCCAGTCCCTGCACCGGCTCCTTCCAGGTCAGGTCTCAGCTGCACCTGTGACTCACAACAGCTTTGCCCAGGTATCATTTATGGCAGAACAGCAAAAAATAGAGGAACATGGTGATACACAATCCCCTCAGGCACTTCAGTTGCTGATCCTCATTCAGGCATCAGCAGCACTTAATGGTGCCAGCACAGTATAGAAGCACCTCCTGACAAACCCCCTACCCCTACAGAGCCCAGACACAGCGAGGATCCTCAGCACGGCCTCAGCACCAGGGACCTCCCAAATCCCCAAACCACTGAGGAGAAATGCACTGTCCCACTGTTGTGTCATACCTTTATTTGCAGAGAAGCTGTGACGGCGCCCAAGCAGTGAAGAAAGTAAAACAGCTTTCAGAAACAGGGAGTCCCACCCCCTCAACCTCTTCGAGTTACCCACCGTGACCACAGACAACCTCAAACTCTTCTTCTGTGAAACAAGTCAATCAGAAACTTGTCCCCACACAATACTTACCCAGGGGACTCCCATGCAAACTACTTAGGTAATTGTTAGTAGGTACTGCAGGAAGGAGGCAAGAGAGGGAGCTGCTGAAAGGGCTCTGCTGTGTCAGCGGGGTCTGTGCAGAGGTGGGCAGGGATGGCAGGGGCAAACCCATCCCCTCTTGCAAGCCAGCCCAAGACAAGCCAACACCCCACCAGGCATTTACCACCCAAACCACCCTATGTCAGCAGCTCTTCCAAACCTCACAGGCTAGAGATTTCCCAGGAACTGGAATGAAGGCTCTGGAGAGCCAAAATCACTCACTCCAGTCCTACTTCAGAGCAGTTTGATCACACAACAAAAGACAGTACCTTGCATTGAGAAGTCACAGGCTTCGAGGTCCATTCCAGTGTGCAAAGCCAGGAGAGAAATCAGGCTCTTTGTTTTGGAGGTGGTCTCAGGAGAAGACAGTGTGAATTTGACAGCCTCCCTTCACTTGGTGAAGTCTCTTTGCCCTGAGGAGAGTTCCAAAAGGAAATGAATATTCCTGACTGAGCAGTACTGGAGTTCAGGTGAATCACGAGCACAGGCAGTGACGCCGACCTCAAATGCCACAGCCACCCACAGACCTCAGCCCTTGGTCACACACCACAGGCCAGCTGGGCACAGCACTTCATGCCCCACCAAACACACCGTGTCCCCATCTCCTCTGCCATGTCTGGTACCTCAAAAGCCAAGGTACAAACCACCTCTGGGACCATCCAGTGGGCCACACACTCCAACTTTCCCCAGAAACAAATCCAGGTCAATCAGAGGCAGAAGCAGCCTACAGTGCTAAGCCACTTACAGCAAAGAGCTTCCCCCCGTAGCCAGCGCAGCGCTCCTGCCCACGTGAGCTCGGGCTGCCATCCCTCCTTTGGGGGGAATCCGACAGCACGGAGCTCCTGGGACACCCCCACATCAAACCTGACTCCTCTGCCCCAAAGCCCTTACAAATACAACCAGATGAGACAAAAAAGAGTTATTACACATTTCCAGTTTAGGGAGGCCCACAGTACTTCAGTGACTTGTCAAAGGTCACTTGGCAAATCTGACACAGAATTGGGAATTACAACTAAATCACTCACATTTTGGCCCAAGAGCTGGACAGCAAAAGTCCTGTGCTGCTTGGAGGCACACTGCTACCTTTGCAACAGGTTTCACCCTTCTCCCCGCTCTCCCTAGACAGTTAAGACAATTCCCTTCCATTTCCTGCACTGGAGGAAATGAATAATTGCACAGATTAAAATAACAAGAACTTTTACCTTACTTACAAAATTTTTAAAAGTCCTAGCTCCAACCTTTGACAGAAGCTCAGAAGCTTCAGACTCCTCTGTGAGGTGGGATTTGCAGAGTGGAGGATTTTGTTGTTGGTGGGGTTTTTTTTAAATTTCCATCAGACAAAAATAAAAGAAGCAAAACAAAAGAGGGTTGTTGAGATCAATTTGTGATAGGTGCCGGGCCAAAGAAAATGGAGCCAAAGAAGTCAGAACCCTGCAACCAGCAACCTTTGTGTCAATTTAAGCAAATATTGTGGTGTTTCCATGGCAATCCCTGTTTTGAATATCCACTACACTCACTTTTTAAAGGGCTTTTCCTGTTTGCGTTTCAACTTCAAAACCTGTAAATATTTTCAGCCTTAACACATCCCGGCCTCCCCCAGCCTCTGAAATGAGATACAATCAACGCTCTGACATGAACTCTGCTATCTGCAGTACCCCAAAGCTGTGAAAATTCACAGCCAGGGCAGGGTGGCAGCAGGACAGCCGTGTGGCCCTCTGTCCCACCCTCTGCTCAGTTCCAGCCTCGGCAGCTGCAGGTACAGGAGCCCAATCCCTTCTGTTCCCAAACTGAGGAGTGAAATGCAGCACTGACAGCATCGGCCCCAGGTGAGCAGCAGGTGTTTTGTAAGGCTCCCTCCATCCTGCCCTGCCAGCTCAGGCCACCTCTGACCTGCCACTCCAGCCACAATTTCTACTGGGAGCCTCTTGCAGTGCTGCCCCCCGCCCTGCCCTGTGCTCCCCTCCCTGCCCTCTCACCTGAGCTGCACCACGGCTGTCACTCACACTGGTTTATGGGATGCTGCGTCATGTGCAAGTGGCAATGAAGAGTCAGCTTTGGCCTCACTTGCAACCTGGGTTAGGGTGTAAATTCCTGAGCTTCCACAGCAGCAACTGCCCGTAGGTCCCTGCTGCATCACCCTGTCCCAAAGCCCATGGGGAAAGTCCTGGTGAGGGAGCCCTGGCCAGGTGCTGGTATCACATCTGAGCTGTTAACCCTCTCCCTGAAGCACAGGGCTGCCCCTGCATCTAATGCTGTATTTATGCATCCATGGATATGCATGAAACACCTTCTGCTGCACTTGAGAGACACGTTGAGGACCTCCATCCCCAACCCCCAAGTCCAAAAGCTTTTCCCCGCACTGCCGGAGTGCAGCCCCTCCTGGCAAACATGGGAGTGCACTGGTTAATTCCGAGTTTCCTGGCTGTTATGGATTTGTGCCAGGCCTCAAATGTTAGCTTAGTGTAATTTTTGGGAAGTCAATTTCCTTTGGGTTTTTTTTTTCCTTGGTTTTTGTTTTTTTGTTTAAGCATTTTTCCTCTTCTCTTTTAAACGGAAAAGTAGGAGCATTCGAATGAACGTCAGGACAGGGCCATCCATCCATGGGGCTGTAGTTTCCCAAGAGCATTTTACAGGCACCATGGTACGTGCACAGAACAGCCATGGAAACAAACACCCAGTGACTCCAAACGCCGTTACGGAGGCACCACCGGCACCCCTGGGTCCTGACCACCTCTCCTGCCATGCCAGGTGTGTCTGATACCACCAGCAGATGATGCAGGATACCTGCTGTCCTGGCCAGCTCCCAGCTCAGGTAATTACATCCTACAGGAGTTTCAGCTGGATATTTTATCCCTTCTTCACTTCCGGCCCTGAGCTGCTTCACTGGGAGTTGCTAAAACTCTACCCAGATCCACCCCGGATGTGAGTGTGTGCCAGGGGCTGGAATTCTCTGCATCTCTGCAGGTCTCAAGAGCCTGGTGTTCCAGCAAACAGCCTCTAGAGACAGACGACAACACACCTTCTGATGTACATCCCACAACACCCCCACCTAAGAACAAGATGCACAGCTGGGAAAACACCTGGCCTGACACACTGGGAACCAACAATTTCTGGAGGCATGTGTTTAATGCTGCCCAGTGGAACCATCACCTGGGACATGGGCACTGCCTCCTCTCCTTCCCTGAGGTGGGAACTCTCCTCCCATCATCTCACAGGCTCGGTGAAATTAAAACCTGTGGTGGCAGTGGTGTGAGGCTGAAGCCACAGCCGCCGTCTGCCCCTGCCAGCGGCACCACGGGCTGTGGGGGAGGCAAGGGGTGCTCAGTGCACAGGAAAAGATGGGCCAGGTTTAGAGCACCCATGAGAACGTGCAGAGTCCACAACAGGCCAGATCAACGGGTGAGGGTCTTCACTCTACCTCCGACACCTCTCATCACGCTGCCACTAAAAAGCCCTGACAGGAGACACTGGCAGGGTGGCACTGGATGCTCTCGCCAATCCCTGCCAACACACACTCCAAAGTGCAGGCAAAGGTGCCTCCTGAGGGAGCTGTGCTTTGGCATTCACCATGGCCACAAGAATTCAGAGTCCTTCCAAGCACTCCAAGATGTTTGGAAATGACCTGCTGACCCACCCCCCATTGAGGACAGCCCAGGAGTCCCCACGGTTCTAAGTGGGCTCTATCCAAACTCTACTTTGTGCCCTCTTTGTCTTCTTTCAGAAGATTCTGGACTAGATCCTCACCTGGTGTAAAATCAGTGCAGTTTCGGTGGCTTCAGTGAAGTCATGCCAATTTAAACGAGTTGAGGATCCGGCCCTCCAAGTTACTGGAGTTGCCAGTTCTTCCTTTGGATAATCCTGGGGGTGATTTCACAGCAAGCAGCAGCACAGGCCCAGCCAGCCTGGCAGGATCAGCTGTGCTCTCCTACCCCCCGAGCCGGGCGGTCTGTGGCAGTCCCTGCTGTGAGACCCTGGGCAGCAGCGCTGGGCCCATCAGCAGCTGCTGCTCGTGACTGAGCTTCCTCCTCTCTGTTGTTTAATGAGAGATACAGCACAGAGCAAATCACTCCAGGCTTTGGATCAAGGCTTTCTAATTGCTCTTCATGGCAGAGCTCTTGCCTTCCAGAGCACTGTGTCATACCTTGCCATGTATTTGGAGGGGGTGCTGGCCACTTGTCCAGCAGCAAACCCCAACCAGCTTTGGTTGACTCTGAAACCAGATCTTGTCTTCCCTTCCCTCTACTCCAGGGAAGGTGAAGGGCCCATCGCTGCCTGGTAGCTGCTGAGTGAGCAGTTACAAATCCCTTCCTTGTCCCCAATTCCCCTGTCATCCTGCCATCTATCCACACCACATCCAGATGGGAGGGAAGCAGCAACAGAGGGAACGTGGCACGGCTTCAGCAGGCACTGGGTGTGCAAGAACTTTCCATGCTCTGCCCTCACAAGTCCTTTGCCATCCCCCCAGAGCAATTTTCTAGGCAACAGCGCGGTTGCATTCCCTTCCCTATCTCCTAATAAATATCATGCTAAGCAAGATGAGTATCTTCTTCCCAGACCAAGCAGCATGACCCACTTTCTGAATCAGGGCAGATGCAATTGGGCCCTGGAGTCCTGGACCCCTCCCAAAGCGGAGAGATTTTGTAACAATTACAGCAAGAAGCAGAAGGAATAGAAAAGTAATATGTGATCAAAGAGTGCAGTGGTGGAGCTGAAGCTGTGGGGTAATTAGTCCTCCTTGCCATCCCACACTCCGGCATTTTCCGGGGACACTGAGGCAAGAGCCTCGTGCACATTCACACAACATCTCTCCTCCACTGCCCTACATTCCTCAAAAGTAACAGGTCCCATTTCAAATTCTGGCTAACGGCAGACAAGTGTTGCCCTCCCTGCACACCCACCCTGATTTTTCCTTCTCTTTTCCCCTCCCCAGAGCAGAGCAGGAACGCAGGATTCACATTCCAACAGTGCCAATCCCCCTCCATCAGACACGTACACACGCTGCCCCAGTGACAGCCTGGAAGACTTTGGGCCAAACCCTGCCTGGCTCACTCCCCACAGCACCGAGAGTGGCTGGATCCTGATCCCAGCAGCACTACTCTCTTTGGAGATGCTCCATTTTTCCAAGGAACAGTGCTGTACTTTCCCAGCTGTAGCTGGGATCAGATTATGACCCAATGGGCATGGAAAGCAATTAAAAGGAGGTGAACGCCAGCAGTGCTTTCATTGCTCGAACCCGCAAAGAAAACTTCCCTCCCAGGGGAGCACAAGTCTCCATGGCCAAAAGCACACCGAAAATCCCATCCCAAGGAGGAGAAAACTGTGCCCGGACTGGCTCCCTTACCACGCTCAGCCCTGGGGCACACGAGCCCTCTGCGCCCAGGGGTGCTGGGACACTCACCAAGGGTCACTCCCCTGAAAAGCTCAGCGGGAAAGTCACCTGTGAGTGTTACAGCAGCAACCCGGAGCTGTGAGCGAGACGAGCCCCCTGTGCCAGGGACACACAGACAGCAAAGACAGCAGCGGCCCCAGAGCCACTCTGCCAGACACAGCAGTGACGGGCAGGGATGGCAGCGCAGCCACCGCTCACCCGGAGCTCAGACTGCCCAACTCTGCACCTCTCCCCTGCCCATCACAGCATCCCACCCCACAGAAACACACACCAGCGGCGCCTCTGACCAGCACCAACACTTGCCTTCAGTGTCTGACATGGTGAGATGAGGCAGAAGTTATTTTTAAAGGATTTCTGTGATAATTTTTCATCCTAGCTAAATAAAATATTTTTTTTTAAAGAAATAGAAAAAGAAAGCCCTTTCACCCAAACTGGAGAGATTAAAAAAAGAGGGGAAAAAAAATCTTCATCTTAATTCAAAATCCTATTTGATGTGTCGTGGCATGAAAATGTTTTTCACTGCATTTTTTCAGTGTGATCTCATGCACCCTGCAAACGGGGTACGCCCAAAACACCAGGTATTTTATGGGACACAAACAGAGCACAAACATACACAATTAAAAAAAAAAAAGGGATTGGTAAATATTTAAATTAATCAGAGCTGGCATCTGTGCAGCCTCCCCTCCCAGAGAGAAGGATGTTTGCCGCTTTGAAAAAATAAAAGTGAATAACATGACCTTTTCCTTCATGTTTGTTAGCTCACAGCAGCTCGGTGGGTTGGGGCAGCCCAGGCACCTCCCAAACCGAGTCCAGCAAGTGCAGCCGGGGCTGCCCTCCCTGCCCAGCCCAGGGCTGGGGGTCAGAGCTGCCGGGGGAGTTGCTCCGACCTGTTTGCTGTCCCACCCCATAATCCATGGGGGGGGGGGGGGGGGGGGGGGGGGGGGGTTGTTGTGTTTGGTTATTTTTTTTTTCTTCCCAGTTTAATTGTTGGAGGAGTTTATGAAGCTGTTTGCCAAAAAACAATCGACTCCAGGGAGCCAGCTTACACAAAAAGGGTGTGTCGCCCGAGCAAGGCCGTGGAGCCATGGAAACCACCACCTTCTGCATTTGCCCAGGTGAAGCCAAAGCTTTGTGCACGGCCTGTGAAATGTGCAGGGATCTGCACGGAAGGGACACACGCAGAGCCGCGCTTTCAGCACTCGGAACAGTGCACTGAGATGTCCCCCGGGAAGGGGGAAGGCTCCCATGTCCCTAAGGCTGGGTTTATCTGACAGCTACAGCAGAGCCGGCAGCGCATCCCAGCACCTGTAGCTGCTCCAGGTCGGGCAGCGCTGCCCCTGCGGCACACACAGGTGTGCTGACAAAACTCAAATGGCAACACAGGCAAACGCCCCAGAGCAGAGAGGAGCTGGTGGTGGTGGCAGCAGGGGGGCAGTGAGGGCTGTGCATGTGGGACCTCGTGTCCAGCAGGACAGAATTTGGGGGCGGGGGGGGGATGTTTGTCTTGCGGGTGGCTGGAGAGGGATCCTGGCTGCATTCTTCTCAATCTTAGAAAAGAAAACAGAGAATTCCTCAGGAGCACTGGCTGCTGGCCTGACTGACAGAAAACAACCCAGGAACAAAGTGCAGAGAGGGGATTTTACAGCCACCCAGCTCCCGAGTGTCTGCTTCACTGGCAAAGGCAAGAGTGCTCCGAACTGCGGCTCGTTTCAAAGGGGTAACATCCATTATTCCGCAGCTGCTGACAGCGTGCTGACGGCATTTCAGGTTGCAGCATTTCACCCGCTCCGGTGGAACACAGGCAGGGAAGGGAGCCGAGCCCAAAGCCTTACTGGGGCAACTCCTGCACAGAGCACAGAGCTTTGTGTGGCAAAACTGAATGGGCACAGAAAGCCCACAGCAACAAAGTTCCAGGATCATCCTGAAAAACAGAGCTGGCCGCAGCCAGCAAGAAGCCAGAACTCTCTTTGTCTGGTTTGACTTCAGTCGGCCACACGAAGAGTGGGATGATTCAATCCTGGCACTTCTCTTACCTGGAGCCAAAGGTCCCTGACCACAAACCACATCAAGAATTATGCTCAATGAACCCTGGAGAGAGGAGTACTGACCCCTCAGCACAGGAGACAGGAGCGCAGTGATGTTTCTTTTGGAGCAAGGAGGGAAGCCTTGGAAAACCCATCACTACTTCTATGATTCACTGTTGGCCTCCATTTACACCAGATCCAAATCTGTCACCAAACGCAACAACCTGACCTTTTCCCACTCATCGTTCTCTCCTTTCCATAGACAATCCCAAGGAAGGAGCCAGCCAGACACCCACTGTTTAACTGGAAGGTCCCCAGGGCCACCTCCCAGGGAAGGCAGAGCTCGTGGCATCAGGCAGGACTCAGAAGAGCACCCAGGTGCTCCAGCCACCGCCTGCTCCTCTGGGCTGCCCCAAGGCGCAGCCCACGGCCACTGCAGAGCCTGCTGCTCCCCAAGGACAGCCCACAGAGACACCGGGAGCTCCCAAGAGGGGCCACGGGAAGGGCCCAGCAGCCCCACAGAGCAGGCGAGTGCTGGTAAGGCTTGGTGCGTCAGCCTTTCTGGCATCGACCTCCCAAACTCATTCAAATATTTCCCTTTTTTTTTTTAATTTAATGTTCTCTATAATTCATCTGTCCCAAAAGATAATCAATAGAGGCCGTAATGAAAATTTGAGCCATATTTTATGATCCGCTGCAGGAGAAAGGGCCACATCAGCAGGACTAGCCTTGGCTTCCAGCATCATTTCTGTGTGCGTTCACCTGCTCGTGGCCACATTCCCCCCTCCACCCACCCAAGGCTGCTGACAGGGGCAGGCCCTCCAGGAGAAACTCCCACCCTTCCCTCCTCCTTCAAAGGGCAGCTGCTGGAGCCACAGATAAAGATGGACATGTGGGGAAAAGGGGAGTTCCTCCAGAGTGTGAAAGTCCCTGACCCAGCAGCCCTGGGGAACCTCTGGAGCATCCTCAGCTCTCAACCAAATCCTACAGCCTCAACCAGACCCCTGGGGAATGCCATGATCATGTAGCAGATGGAAGAATTATTTCAACCCTTCCCAGTAATCCCACGGCAGTTTCGAGCACCTTGATCTATTCTCCCGGCACACGACTCGCAGGTTTGTTGGTTTGCACATGCACATGGATGCAGCCAGGGCTGGAGGAAGGCAAAAGCCCCAGTGCTGTTCCCGGAACCCTTCCCCATCTCACATTCCCAGCAGCAGGTCCCCTGTCCTCCCTCCAAAGGCTGGGGCATATTTCAAACCTGAAGCTGCCACGTCCGCAGGGAGCCGGAGGTAACAAAACTGTCTTTGATTTGGCCAAGGGAAAAATATCAGAAGTGAAAGGCCAGAGTGAGGAATTTATAACAGCAGCTAAGGCAGCAAAAATACAAGCGCCTGACCAGAAGCTGCCCTCCTGCTCAGCATGTCGTGCTGCTCAGCTCCCCCTGTGTCTTGGAGGGGCGGGAGGCTGCAGAGAGCAGAGCCAGAAACCACCACCTTCCTACACACACGAGTGTACGAGACCCCTGCTCACCAGCAGCAGCCCAGGGGTGAAAGCTGCACAGCCAGAAGGGGCAGGTGGGGATCTCACAGCCCTTCCTTTACAACACTGGTGCAGCAGCATTGTGCAGGTGTAGTGGTGATGATTTACCTCCCAAAGCAGAAAATGCTCTCTCTCCTAGACAGGCACAGTGACTCCCATAACCAGCAGCCAGCAAGAGCAACAACCAACTATTACCACCTTTCCTTTCTCTTGGAAATCAACCATTTTTGTTTAAAAAATACGCTACTCAAATTAATTGTTGTTTCCACTAAGTGGATAAGGTGACAGACCTGTGAGATGTGTGATCTGTAAACCCAGAGGACGTGGGTGGGCGGCTTCATGCACTGCCCTTCCACAGGAAAGGGGCCTGAAATCCCAAGCAGAACTGGGTAAGCCCTGTGTCAGCACCACACAGAGCAATCCTCCTGTTTTAATCCAGCTGCCAACACAGAGCTGCTGGAGATACCTGCCTGCGAGGAACAGGGCTGTGCCACGGCTGCTGCAGCCACGGCGAACCTGCCCCAGCTTTGAACTGGTGACCCTTACTAATATCATCCAGTCCCTTGATATCCTCAGGGAGCAATCAGCACGTTTTATTAACCCAGCCAATTTTAGAAGTGCACACGCAGTATTCTGGTGACTCGTTACAGTTGTGCATTCCAGGTCCAGGCTGAGGGGATGTGCTGAAGGGTGTTCCAGGAGGATGTTCCAGGAGGATGTTCCAGGAGGATGTTCCAGGAGGATCCCAGGGCTCCCAGAGCAAACCCAGTGCCCACACAAATCGCTCACTGCACAGATATTCCAGACACAAAGCCTCAGATCCCCACAACCAAATCCATTTTTAAAATGACATGTTTCCACCTATTGGTCCCTGGAGTGAACTAATTGCTTTTGCTAGTTTTAAAAGCCAGAGTTATTTCACTGAAAAAAATGAGCAAGTGCACGGGAACTCAGAGACCTCCTCAGATTTGTGACATGGAGTCCCCATGTGTGCAGATGGACCTGCTGCCCAGCCAAACTTCCAGCTCTGCTTCATGGCAAACCCCAGGGGAATTCCTCCCTTCACAGGGAAGGTGGGAGAACAAGGAGTTAAGGCAACTTGACCAAACCCAAACAATAAATTGCTCAGAGCTAGAAGATAAAATGTCTGTCTGCTCTGATCACTGGGTTATGCCTTTCTTTGCTAAATAAATTCTCAGTTTAAGGGGAAAGTGCTACGTATTTCCATTCAAAGACTGGTGTTTTGTGGCACTTTTTTAATTATTTTTTTTTAAAGATGACAGCCTACAACAGGGAAGCTGCTCGGCAAGGGGATCAATCCAGGACCACCTTTGCTTAGTATCTGGTTCAGAGAAAGATTCACTGTAAACGTGGCCGGGAGAAATCCACTTTAGTACAGTGGTAAGTATCCCCACCTGGTGTGTGGGAGACCCGGGTTCGATTCCTGCCAGGGAGACAGTGTTAAGAGTTGGACTCGATGATCCTTGTGGGTCCCTTCCAACTCAGAATATTCTGTGATTCTGTGATTCTGTGAGAAACAGAAATATTCTTCTGCGTCCTGAAAGTCTGACTAAAAGAAAAAAATAAAGGGAACTTCTCAGGGATGATAACTAGAGAAAAAACTGAGTGTCCTTCCAGAAACCTGTACTTACCTGGATGCAGGAGCACATCCTGGAATCTGTGAAAACCAGTCCTCACTGCTGAGCAGAAACCCAGCGGGAAGAAGGAGAGCCCTGTTTCTTTCCAGGTAAAAACAGTTCAGCCCCAGCATTTGCTGGGAAAGTTTCAGATGAGATTCCTTCTCCCTAATCTGAGTGAAGTGCTTTTCACTTTGATGAGGCTCAGCTCTCTTTCAAAGCAGCCACAGCTGAAGGTGACCATTGCTAATTTTTTTATCATCATTTTATGAGTGTGTTAACCTTAATTCACAAATGCTCTGCAGAGTGAATTTCCTTCTATTCCATTTTTCATACCTGATTAACAGTATTTCAAAGGCACGGGTTTCTAAAAATGTGTGTAAGAAGTTACCTCCGACAAATCTGGGATGGTTTCATACAGAACTATCTCTTTTCTACAAAACCCACCAATTCATGTGAGCAGAGCCAAACCAGCCGCTTCAGGGCAGGCTATCAGCTCAACTTCCGCATCTCAAGTTAAACAGGTATAAATGTTTTATACATAAAAGGCTCTGGATTATAGAAAACAAACACATCTTCTACCTTTCCCCCTTTTTCAGTTCTCACACTCCAAATTTCCTTTGGGAATCGATGCGTTGGACAGAAGCAAACGCGCCGGTTTCACGTGTGCATGTGGAGGTCACTCTGCTCTCATGTTTACAACATGAAGTTTGGAAAACTTGCTTAAAGCCAGAACTTTCTCCCCCAGTTCTTTGTGTAACGGGATATTTTCCTTCCAACAGTTTTATTTATAAAGATCCTCTTTTGTTTTCCCAAAGCCCGGGTTTTACGGAGGAAACACTCTGCCCTAAATCCTCGTGTCCAGGCCAAGGAAAAGCTGCTCACGATGTTCCTGCTTATTGCACACACAAACCTCTCCGTGGAGATCCTTAATCTTCACCCACCCAAGATTAAGGCAATGCAAATGATGAAATCGATACCGATACACAGGCAACATCTATTACAGTTTCTGTGTTTTTGTTAAGATTTTTTTTCCCCCTAAACTACGAAAGCAGTGTGATTTTAAGATGATTGTTATTGTTTATGCAATACAAATTCTCTGTTGTTTGATGCTGTGGGTATTTATGCAAATGCCCTGTTTTCCTCATAGAAACCCCTCCTTTGACACCTCATGTGGGTAAAGAAAATATTTGAGTGTTTGCAGGATGAGGATCCATTTATATTTAAAGCTCCATTACTGATCAGGAGGCAAAGAGTGTCCTCACGGTGGATATAAATTATAGTTACACTAATTTTCAGGCCCTTACTCTCTGTCCTAGTGATGCAGCAGAAGAGCTTTCGAATAAAGGAGATTCTTCTCTCACAGCAGTTTCAGTTCCTTTCTTTCATTAATCAAACCCTATCCTATATTTGTGCGTGTGTGTGGTTTCTCTCTAGATGAGGTTTAACACTCCTGCACCTCAGATTCAAGCACAACAAATCAAAAATCATTTTGCAAGCAACTACAACAGGCATTTCCAGAAGTTACATCACGTAACAAGTCACGCAATTAAACTTTAATGAAAAAATAAAAACAAAAACACCAAGCAGCCCCTAGTGCTTGCTTTGTCTTTCACACCATCTGTCATAAAAAAGCGGGACGTTAAAATGGAAGATCCTCTGAACCAAAGCTGGGCTGTAAACAATATTTTCCTAATGAATTCCACCTCTTTACTCCACTGAATCAGCACAGCCGGATGGAATTTCTCTGCTCTCTTTGCCTCTCTCTGTATGAAAGGATGCACTGCTGATAAAACTAGTAACCCATGAAGATCACCTGCCCGAGGTGAGATGCTCCTGCCAGCAGCTCTGCTCTCGGGGGGTTCTGCTCCAACACCCCGCGGGGCCGGGAGCACAGAGGGGGCACAGGGGATGCCACAGCCACCACCAGTGTTGATGCACCTGCCCGTTCCACTGAGCAAAAGAACAGACCTTGAGCTCCCAAATTTCTCAGCAGCTGCTGCTCTGGAAGGTTTCAGCACCTCTCTTTCAGCCTCACCCTCTGCTCTGATTTCTCTGCTTATGTCCCTTTAAAATCCAACCTTTTCTTTCACGTCTGCTCAGATCATGTCATTTGATGAAAGGTAAGTGGGGTTTACACAAGGACAGGAGGATAGAAAGGGCTTGTCATTTCCAAAATACAGTCAGGGACGGCAGAAAGGAAGCGGCAGAAGTGCCACAGTTGGGTCATAAAGCCATTAATGCCCTGCCTGGACTGGGGAGTTCCACTGGCTCTGGCTCATTCCCGGCTGCAGAAACAGGACTTTGCACAGTGAGGAACAAATTCAGGCTTGAACAAAGTAGGACAAATCCAGCTTTCCTGTGTCCCTTACAATTTTTTTCTTCCATTAGGATTTATTTTTGTGTTTTTTAGAGTATGTAACAAAACAAATCTAAGATCAAGATAAATTTTCGAATCTTTGATGTAATTTATTTGTCACCCTGTATTTTTCCCACTGTAGCTCTTTTGAACAGTGAGATAATGTTTGTTTAAGGCTTTGATTTTCTTGAACTAGTCCCCTAGACCATTATATCTGGACTCTAAATACTGCAGAGGGAGCCCAAAATACATTTAAAATTAAAGTCAGTGAAATGCACTAGAAGAAAATGAACTGGGGTAGTGCCTTGGTCATATTTTTGTCTTTAAGAATTTTTCCCTGTTTGTATAATAGAGTTTGGTCTAATCAGTCACATTATTCTTTCCCTTTCCTGCCAAAAGGGATTTCAGTTTTGAACTAAGGCTGAGTACTGTATGTAAATTATTTCCAGCAAAACCTACATATGGATAGCTTTTCTCTTTCAGCTGACTGTATTATATTACAAAAATCATGGATCTGTCCATAATAAAATAAAAGAATCCCACATTTACAAAGCACTTTTCCTCCCCAGGTGTTCAGGACAAGGTGAGGTCGGTGCCATGAAGTGCTTTAGCTCCAGTGTGGCTTTGGCAGTGCCCAGGCCATGGAAGGAGGGCTGTCCTTCTCCTGGGCTTCCCAAACCATGTGTGAACCAACCAGGAATGGAGTGGGGCTTCCCTTACACATCCCATCACTTCCCCCACCTCCACACAGCTTTTCCACCACAGCTGGAAAAGGGACAGGGAATTTGGTGTGTAGAGAAACAACCTGCCCATGACAGAGAGGGAGTGAGACTCCAGGAGAGACTGGGGGAGCAGGACAAAGGACACCGAGGCAGACAAAGACCTGAAGGCAAGGGACAGGTACAGAGGTGCCAGACAGCACAAGTGGGAAACTGGAATCCACAAAGTATCTCAAAGTACTCCAGAAAGCCACATTCCACCTTGACCCAGAGAGCAAATCTGGGAGCCCAGACTGTGGGTGGAGGTGTGTGCTCAGTCCTCAGCTGGGAAGGACTGGCTTGGCCATAGCGAGCAAGATTTCAGAGACCAAACATAGCCCCAGAGCAGCTCTACTAACTCCAGGAGAGGTCTGAACACTACCCTAACTCCTTAGGTTAGAAAGAACTTGCTGTTTGCAGTTCAGAGCTTTCCAGTTTCCTTGAGGATGAGCAGTGTTGAGTCCAACACACTGGGCTGATAACGAAACAGAGAAAGCTGGTGGGCCTCGGGGTTCCCACGGCTGCCTGAGCTGAGCAGCTCTTCCTGCCTCCAGCCAGGAAGAGTTGCCCAGGGAGATCAAACCTGCCTTGCAAAGTCCCAAATCCAAGTCATGCAAATTCCAACCTTCCTCCAAGCACTGATACCAGCACAGGGACTCTGACTTCATCAGATGGATGAAGGAAATGGAAAAAAGGAGGGGGGGCCTTACTGCCTACACACACATACACACCCCACCTCAGGCAAGAGAGGGGGTGTGAATAATGGAGCAGGTTCAGCAGCCAACAGCATCCAGGGTCGAGTCAGTAATCCCCTTTTTCCATTTCCGTTTGCTATTTGATGTAATTATACTTTTTGATTGAAATCCACCCGGAGTGTAACCCCTCTGCTTAATGCACTGCTTAAATCCTTGGGTACACAACCACGCTGCTCCCCAGACTCGCCTGGAATAGGAAACCATTTCAATGCCAAAAATAAGTCTTTGCTTTCTTTGGTAACGCCCTCGGTCTTGGCTCAGCCTCTGCTACACCCACCAAAGGAGCAGGGCTGGGAGCTTAGGAGGGCTGCCTGATACCACCCGTGGGCTAGTGACTGTGTGCTAAAACTTGAACCTGCAGGAGGGTTTATACACTTTTGAAGGCTTTCTTTAATGCCAGACACCAGGAGAGGTGGCACAGCAGTAGGGACACAGGACTGGGAGTCTGGCCTCAACTTTTGCCGTGGATCTGTTGCTATCCAGACCATAAATAGTAACAAGTAAAAGCTCCATCCTGCCTTAGCGTGGGGTAAACAGTGGTATCTGTTCTGAAAGGCCTCCTGAGGATAAAATGAACAGATGATATTCATAGTCCATACAGAGATCTAGCTCTCTGTTAAATCAGATCGCAGGAGCTGGTTTTTCCTCTCCAGTTCACTCTGTACCACTTGGCCAAGAATGCAGGACAACAGCCAGACCAGGCGGGCAGACACCAAACGAGTACCTGAGCAATTACACCCCACAGCAGAGCCACTGGGCTGGCAGCAAAATCACGAATGCTGCTGGAGAGAACTGCCTGGGAACAAACAATGTTTGAGGTGCCCATCAGTCTGCTGGATATCTGAGGACTTCACACCCAGGTCAGTACCTCAGTCACTGGACACCTGATGTGACTTGTTTCAAACATCCATCTCAGAACAAGGAACAAATGTACAATTTCAATAAGAGGAAGAAAAAAATTGTAATTGTCCTATACAGGAGAAACTCAGCATGGCTCTCCCCACACCTGTGTTGTGTGAAGACTGAGCTACGAGCAAGGTGAACAGGAACAGAAAACAGTAACTCAAAGCCTTGCCCAGCACAGGAATGGGACCTCTGGGATTTGAAAAAAGAAGTGTTACAACTCCTGTTTCACAAGGAGAATGAAGCCCTCAAAGTAATCCCGTGAGGTTTTCAAACCTGTTGCAGAAATAGAAAAGTCCAAGAAAGCTGCTGGGCTTTGGATGCTCCCACGCCCTGAGACGCTCTGAGGACGTGGCCAGCTGAGCGCAGGACCTTTGGAACCAAACACGGCTCTCTGGACCCAACTCTGTGTGCCTTGGCCTTTAGATACGGCGTCATCTACGTCAAGGCCAAGCAGAGGCAAAAGTGTGATGAGAACAGCACTGTTATAAACAACCTGACAAAGGTGAAAGGGACCAGGCAATCTGCCCATCCCTTTCTGTGTCGTGCTGGAGAGGAGTCCTGGGTGAAGGAGGGGGTGGCTGAATGGAGGCACCTTCCCTGGCAGGGCCGTGACTCAGCAGTGAATCAGAGCCCGGCGTGCCCGGATGGGCCGGGCCAGGGCAGGAAGGTGAAGGCAGCACAGCAGGAGAAACAGAGAGGTACAGACACCATGGGAAGTGTGGGTCCCCTGGGCCGGGAAGCGAAGACTGCCCAAGGCTTCCACACTTGTAGGAACTGTCTGTCATTGGCAGCATCTGTTAATCAGCTGAGCCCCAGTGACGGCACCAACTTCACCAGCACAGCCCCTGTTCTGCCCCTTCCTGACGCCCACGGCACCGGGAGCTGCTCACCAGCACAAACCTGCTCCTCACCAGCTCTTCCCACTCTGCTCCAGCCCTTCCGCTCGGTGGGCACAGGCAGGTTTTTTTCTCCCTTCTCATCAGATATCTCTGTCTCTCTGAAATATTCAGATGATTTGGTTTTGTTCTCTTCTCCCCCACATCAAATCCTCCCCCTGCTTGTGGAAGCAGTGGATTTCACCCAGGCACAGGAGGCTAATTTACACCCTTCAGGGTTTAAAATAGCAGTGGCGTAAATGAAAAGTCCAATTTCTTCAAATTTGCATTGTAAAACCATCCTTCAACTTCCTTGAAATAAATTTTACTATTTTATTAGTGCAAACAAAATGGTAATAAAACACTAATACAGCGCCTTGTATCCAGGGGAAGAGCTAAAATTAACATAGACCGAGCAGTGTTTGCTATTACATTCAATTACCTTTTTACTTGAGATTTACATTCTCATCCCCTTAATCTCCATAGTGGTGGCTTTGAAATCGTTCCCCACAGTCATTCCTGTGCTTGGGATGGACGGCAGGAACGCCACCACGGCTCCTGCTGCAGCACCCCAGTGCCAGCCCCTTCCCTCGAGACCCCTGGGCAAGTTTCCCTGGAGCATCTCTGGAGAGAAAACACGGCGAGTGTGTTCACCTGCATCTCTTCGACTCACTCAGGCCCTAATTCCTCAACTCCAGACAAACACACTCGCAGCAAACAAAATACAGCCCGTGCTGTGTGGCTGCCTTCAGTGTGGCTCTGGAAACGCTCCTTAATTCTCAGCTCCAAGCCGTGTTGTGGGCAAGTTTTATTATCTGCATTGTACAGATACAAAAGCTGAGGCAAAGACTGAGGAGCAAAGCTGGACTGGGGCAGCTCCTGGTGTAAATCTGGAATAGCATACATTGTAGTGGAAATACTCCAGCTATTTCCTGGGACTTACTGAATTCTGCCTCTGCTCTGGAGTTATTTAATTGGGATCATGTCCTGCAGCCCAGGGGTCCCAGGTCCCCAGGCTCAGCAGCACGTTCAGGAAAAGAGCAGCTCCAAGGCTGTCTGATGAAACTCAGAGGGAACATGCACTGGGGAAAAAAGTTGCTAAGGATCCATATCCCAGTCAATGCAATACAGGGAATTCAATTCCCCAGTATCAAAGTATCATCTTTGGAGGCTTTGCTGTAGTAGGGTTGCCTTGGCCATTAACAGAAGAATGGACAGACACCACAGGGAAGTGCTGCATCAGTCCAGCTCCACGCAGGGACTTTGATTCTTGGCTCCTCTTTCTTCCTCTTCACGTCCTGAATGTTGGACACCTCCCCTCCTCCAAGCCAAGTCAAAACATTTAACCTTTCTTTGGGGAGCGTGGCCAGCACCTGCCCTACAGGCGATATCCACAGCTCTGCTCACTAATTCTGACAGAACACTTTGCGATACCCAAATGAGATAACAGAGATTATTTCTAACCTGGCCAAGAAAAGACTGAAAAGCTCTTCATGCCGACCTCCTCACTACCCAGCCATTCCAGCATTGCACAGAGTCAAATGCTAAGAAGTATAGGGCAATTTGGGAAGAGCATCTCCTGAGAGAAACAGATCTCCCCGTGTCACCCCAGCCCAGCTGCACTGCACACACAGCACGGGGGCTGCATGCAGGTGCCTGGCAGAGAGAGCTGTCACCACCTGTCTGCACGGGAAAACACTTGTAAACTGTCCCAGCCAAGTTCCAGACAGCCCAGGAGTGCAGCCTGGCCCTGACCGTGCCCACGCTAAGCACCAACAAACCCATTCTGTCCCACGCAGCAGAAGGTCGCTCTCACTTCCAGCGTCTCTGGGGCAGTTATCCCACAACTCCCAATTCTTCTTTCACAAAAAGAACATTGCAGGTGATGCGCCAAGATTTTGTGCCAGCCTGCAAAAAAGGGAGGTCTGTGTCCCAGCTCTTGGTGGTACTCAGGAGTCCCCCAGGCAGCATCTCTGACAGCTCCTTCATAGTTCTCTTCATTTTCTCATCAACAAAACCCTCTGGTTTCTGCATTTTAATCATGGTTTGTCTGCCTAGCCCCTAAATTGCTCATCTGTCTCTCCTCCTGGAAAGCGTGGTCCTTCATCCTTCCCCTCAGCCATCTTGATCTTCATGGCTGGAGGAGAAGGATCATGCAAAGCAAGTACAAATGATAGATAATGATAGATAAATGATAGAAGAAATGATAAATCCTCCCTATCCAAATAACAAATGGGGTGTCCCCAGGAAACCTTTCATCCGTCCACCTTCTAGAAGGGAGCACACAAAGGCCCTTGTGCAAACAAAACTATCACAAGACACCTGAGCAAAACAAAAAACCCCAAACAATAAAGAGTAGGAAGAAGAAACCTGCCCAAGGGAACAGGGCTGAGGTTGGTTTCAGCTGGTCTTCTGCCCCTTTTTTCTGTTCTTTCCCCTGTTCTCCTGAACAAAGGAAGTTTGTTGTCAGGTTCAAATATTTCCTGGGCCTTGTCCGAGTTCCACCTTGTTTTCTTTTTCTCTTTTCCCCACCTTGTACAAATAAAGCAAAAATCAACTGGCACCACCTGTGATGAAAGGACAACTAAATGCAGAATTTTATCTTTTCTTTCTTTTCTCCCTCCTCCTTTTTTTGCTTTTTCTTGGCCAGAAGTTTTGGGCAAAGGACAAAAGGTATTGTTGGGTAAGCACAATTCCAGGGGCTGAGTCACGCAAAGACACCGAGGCTCTGGCTGCTGCTGGGGTACAATAAGCCAAGCCACTGCTCCACTGAAGGCAACAAAATGCCAGCAGCACCACTGTTAAACTCTGCCAGCCCCAAAGCACAAGGGGGAGATTCTCAGAGGAAGAAGAGGTGCAAAGAAATCAAACAAAATCCTGGCACAGATATCTGCACCGAAGAAATCTCCGGAGGAAAGACTGTCACACTGGATGGGCTCCTCCCTGAAGACAGTAAAGGTTGTGAAGGTCACAGTAGCGGCAGCGACAGCCCTTACGACGAGGGAAGGCTCAGATGCCTTCTGCAGTTACCCATGCAGGCCTGACCCGAGCCAGACCCACAGCTGGCTGGTGCTGTCAGCTCTGGGGGCACAGCCCGAGGGGCTCCCAGGCACCACCACCACACAGGAAACCATCCGCCCATTCCTGGCTGCAAATTAAAGGGTGCCCCGAGCGGGCAGTTGCTCAGAGCACGATCTAAAGCACACTGCAGACCCTGCAACTCAATGGTGCATTTGGGGGAGCTGGAGCACGGGCTGTTTGTTTATTTTATGATGCACTTTGGTCTCTCTCAGTTGCACTGTTATTCTACACCTGTTCGCTCCCCTTTCTCTGGGCTGATAACAGGCAGCCCGTTGTGCAGTGGGGGCCTGGCCCAGCTCTTTTCGTGTTTAATGAGACATGTAGATTTGGTTCCAGACAAGCAACAGTCAGGGAGAGGGAAGAGTCAGAAAATGTCCCTCAATAGGAATAATCAGTTCAGCAGAATGCTGTGGAGCAAGGTTCTGGAATGGATGGAAAGAGGACAAATGCCTCTGTTGATCAATGCTCCCTTGGGCAAATGCTGCTTCCCCAGAGCAGCCCTTCTCCTTTGGGAAGGCTCTTACTCTGCCACTCTGTTTTCCTAATGCACACACAGGCCTGGCCTCTTTCAGCAGTCCTGGCATCTTCTCATGGCAGACCCCATGACACACGGAGGCGGCTGAGAACAAGGGATCATGCTTTTCCAGGAACGGGGAATCCAGATTTTCTGGTTTATAAATTTTCCCATCTGGATTTGTTTTGCTGTTCATAGGGTAGATCACCAGAGATAAGGAGAGAAAGGTAAAGAAGTATCAGAGCAGTGGCAGCCCCAACGGGCTCGGATGGATTTCTTGCATGTCACAATCTCCTGTTTGGGCAGAAATTTGAATGCATTTTCCAGCAGCAACACGGATAAACTGGCATCTCCTCTGGGGACTGTTTCGGTTTCTGCGGCTGCCTGAGGGTTCTGTGACACAGGAACTGAGGAGCTTGGACATGCCAGCTCTCAACACTGACTCCGTAAGAACACGGTAACTTCCTTGCCACTTGAATGGCAAAAATTAAGATCAGCTCAGACTTCTTCATGTGAAGCCCATCAGAAGAGCCTACAGGTTATTACTTGAAAGAGCTGCAATGAAAGACTGTGGTGGGAAAATCCTGACCAAGCTTCCAAGCAGCAGAGGAAGGAATGAGTGGGTCATCTCCACATAACAGAACCAGTGGCTTCACCTCCCCTCCATGGCAAAGGACCTGTCAGAGCCTGTTCTCTGGGACAGAATCCCCCAGGATTGCAAGTAGATGGTCTGGGAACAGATCTCACAAGCCTTACCAAGTCATCCCTCTGCCCTCAGGCAAGACCCGGCCCTACAGGACCTTGTCCCAAGGCTCTGAACTGGCTTCCAATGCCACTGGTTGTCCAGGTACAGAAAGGCACCTGTGGACTAGAGCAGAGATGGGTTTGGAACCCCTAAGAGCATCCTGAGGAGCAGAACCAAGGGGCCGGGAGCTGTGATGCATGTTTGTCCTCCCCTGCCACCCCTGAGCCCGGCTGCTGAATTTACACAGCAAGGACGACTCGGCAAAGCCAGCGCTGTCAGCTGGGAGCCCCTGCACACTAAGCTCCTGGTTAAATGTTTTCATCAAAACCAGAGCGAGAAAGTGCAGAGCAAACACCACCAATTAGTGGCTGGGATGAAGTGTTCCTGCCAGCAGATCTGGTGAGAGGGGCATGAGTCACCTTAACCCTTTGGGAGCCAGAGCCAGCACAGCTCCATAGAGGAGAGAAGGAAGACGGGAGAGGAAACCTCTCGCAAATCTTTTATTTGCAACCACTCATTTTCATTTATTTGTGGGAATTTGAATTCAGGAGCAAACACTTGCTGTGTTTGAAGCCATGTTATCCCCACAACCTCCGCCCTCACTGTTCCCATGCCCGGAGGAGCCTGGGCCAGGCAGCCCCTCTGCTCCAGGGAAGATGGACATGAGCTGGTTCAGAGCTGGGCAGCAGCCCAGGTGCACCTTGAGGAGGTCTGGGGTTGGCCATCCCTTAAGCCATCTCTACCTTCCAAGCCCACTCCAGCAAACAGAAAATATCACCTCAGGTTTGCTGAAGCCAAGGCGTCAGTGAGAGCAACATGGCACCACTCAATATCTCATTCCAAGATAAAAGGATTTGTCTCAGACAAAATGCTTCCCCATCAGAAACACGATGAAATGGATGTTAACTGTCCGATTTCTGAACATGTAACTGGGTGTCTGGACTAAATTCCTTTTCAATGTGAATAACACGCTGCTGTTTGCAGCAGGATTCCGTGCTGACAAGCCAAAAGTTCAGCTTTCTAGGAGCATCCAACGTTGCAACATTACAGGTGTTCAGAGAGATCAGTCCCTTCCACACCAACAAACCCTGAAGTCAGAACTCTCCTTTTGCTCTCAGTCACTCAAGCAAACACCCACTGACTCCACCTCGGAGCAGGAAAGGTCCTGGACTTCGTATGGACCAAATCCTGCCCTCCTGCTAAAACATCCATCAGAGACAGCACTGCTGTGGGAAACTCTCTGCAAGGGAGTCCCCCTGCACCACGCTCCTTGTCTCAAGGTGAGGGACAGAAACAGGCACAGGGGCAGTGGACCTGCTGTTCTGGAATTCAAGAGGCATTTGCCAAGGCAGGGAAGCTAAAATCTGGGAAGGGATAAGTTAGTGCTGCAGCTGATGTTGGGGAGATCCCCTTCAATTCAAAGCACAGCAGGGCTATGTGGGCTCCAGGGTCGGGCCCTCCACAGTCCCACATGTCCAAAGTTGGGGCCCCCTGAAGTTGTGAATTTCGAGCATACCAGGACCACTGGAGCAGACGGTTTCAGATCCTGCTGAGCCAGCGTGTGGCTGTATTCAAAATTGAGTAAATTTACAGCTGTAAGCTGGGAGTTTATACAACCCGTAACTTGTTAGGGATGGCTGACCAAGCCAGAACCATCGCTCCCCAGCCAGCGGGGCTCTTACTGGTTAGACCCCTGACTGCCTGGGAGATTTTAGTGTTTTTATTTCTCTTTTTCTTTTCCATAGGTGGGGGATAGGAAAGAAAACATCTATTTTTATTCCTTTTCTCACCAATGACAAATTAAAATTAAAACCAGGTTCCATCCACCATGGATTCCTCAGCATTCCAGCTGGGGACCATGGCACACCCAGTGACCATCACTTTGGATGAGCCTGCCGTGTTTTTCTCGCTCTGTGCAGAGTCCTGCACCATGAACAGCTCCACGGGGTTCCATGCGTGGAGTTCCACGAACTGGAGTTCACAGGGCTGCTCTCATGCTGGCCCTTTGGCAGGGATGCTTCCCTCCCCCCATCCATACCACACCCCACAAATGTTGCTCTGCTCCGGCCTGTGCTGCAAGAAAATGTGGTCTGAGTTTCCTGAGTTTAGTGCAGCAAATCCAGTGCCCTGCAAAGACCTTCCTTCCATCTCCTTTGCAAGAATAAACAGCTGGAGCAGTACCAGACCTGAAGGGATCTGACCCTGGATTCACAAACAGCAACACAAGGAGCTGCCAAGTAATGGGCAGGCAGCAGGCAGGGAGTGTGAGCAGCCCTCTGATGGGAGCAAAACCAGCATCACTCACTGTGCTTGCAGTCACAGGGGAGTGTGGGGCTTGCCTGCACGGGACTGCCTCAGACTAAAATCCTCTGTTTTCATTACAGCACAGTCCCAGTTCTCATCTGAAAGATGCTTTTGGCAGGAAATCCTTACAGGGTGCAACTGCACCAAGGCTGGATGGAGGGTTTAGGGGGTTCTCCTGTGTGACCACACACAAGGCAAGGACAGTGACAGCAGCTTCCAGGACACACAGGTGCTCGAGCACGGTGAGAGGGACGTATTCCCGCCTCAGCCATTCCATGGTGCAGTTCTGTTTTTCTAGGACATGGCTAAGGAGCATTAACAGGTCTCTCCCTTACCCTCTGCTCTATCCTGAATACAGAACAGCCCAGAACATCAATACCTTACATGAGTTAAAGAGCCAGCTGAGGCTTTAGGGACTCAGGCAGGAGTCAGCCACCATGTAAGAAAATTAAGTAAATAAAGACCTTTAGTGAAGCCTTAAATAGGAGATTGAAAAAGGGGAAATTTCCTCTCTCCCTCACTGCTCTGTGAGCAGGGATCACACCGCCTGCTGCCGCTCCCACAGTTTAAAATACTTAAGTCCTCCAAGGTGCAGCTTAATTTTCTTTTTTAAAAAAGAAAAGTGTCAGTCTAATTAGATAAATCCTCCAAGCACGTGGCCCGGAGTTCGTCATGGAAATTAACCTCCTTGAAAGATCACAGTGACTGAAATAAGAAACTGTGTGTTTTGGCATAGTGCAGTGAAATGGGAGATGCAGGCTGCATTTCATACACCTTCCCTTTCATAAACCTGCCGCGTTTCATATCTGCCCTACTGGCCCTGAGCTCGGCACCAAGACCTTATCTCCCAATGCCTGTTTGCAAATCGCTGCTGAGAGGTTACAATAACCCCT
The DNA here is from genome assembly GCA_013390025.1 of Pitta sordida. Lineage (NCBI taxonomy): Eukaryota > Metazoa > Chordata > Aves > Passeriformes > Pittidae > Pitta > Pitta sordida. Next base: position 206,164 of record WEKX01011651.1, read on the forward strand.
GGGAGAGATTTTGCTGGCTCACCAGTGTGAAAGGACACTGCTCCCCTGGTATAAAGCTGGGCCAGCCTGAGGCACTGGTGGAGGGAGGGGCTCCACCAGACCAGCAGCCCCACAGAGAGGATGTTCCGCAGACACAGCCACCATGGGGAGGCAGCCAGGCTGGGAGCTGCTTGCCAGCCTCCCAGCTGCTCTGCCAGGCTCATCACGGACCACTCAGACAAGTGGGATTTGTGCAGCCCTTGCTCTCCCTGGATGGGGATGAGCTCAGTGGGGCAGGAGGGAGATACCTCAAAGCCACAGTTTGCAATCACACAGCTCAGTTTGCTTTTATGCCAGTTACCTTCACAGATTCTAATGCAGAAGGCTCTGCTTAGCCACACTGGGAAAGGTGCAGGGCTGGAGGTTCATGCTCCTTAGGAATAAAAAGTCCTGTGCCCTTTACTATTGGAAGGAGAAGTAAAACCAGGAAAGAAACCAACTGGCTTGTGAGTGAAAGTCAGCTGCCATCCCTACCTCAAGTCTAAGTCAGGACCAGAACCAGACTATGTATTTTGTACTTCCAGGAAACACTGGCCAGTCAACTTTTCTCCAAACCCATCAGACAAACTTGTGCTCGGGTCACGCTCTCAGCATTTCCTTCACTGGCCCCTCCTGAGCGCCACTGCACAACACGTTCCAGTACACAGCTGAAACTAAATCCCTTTGGCCCTTCCAAGTAGCCCTTTCCCGTCAAGGAGATGAAAGGATTCTCCTTCTAAGCTTTTCCAGCTCCCACTGTTCTTTCAAAGGATAAAACTCAAAAGCTCCCCCAAAATCTGTGGAGTTCATCTGTGTCCTTCCTCCCCAAATCTGACGGTTGCTGGCGTGTGTGACACTGTGCTGCCCTCCCAGCACTGGGACCAGACTTACCAGCTGACTTCACACGCAGAAGGATCAGGACCAGCCTCAGAGACCAACTCTGAGGTGACTTGTTGTATTGTCATTGACATGACAAGCCCTGTGGCTCAGAATCTGGCAGCAACCTACGTTGTTTCAAAACAGCATCACTGGTGGCAGCACAAAAGCAGGATCCCTTCTGGAGAGCAAACCACCCCAAAATGCCGTGGAGGGCAAGGAGCCACAGGCCCCCAAAGGCCCCAAACAACTGCCAGCTCTGCAAACCCTTCTCCTCCAAGGCCTCGGCAGCTCACGGCTCTAGAGCTCAGCCCGGAGCACAGGCCCTGCTACCTCTGGGGCCTTTTCTGGACCAGCTCAATCACGCGTGAAAGGTTTTAGCTGACACCTCATCAACAGCCACTTTCCGCAGCGAGAGGGGTTGCAGGCAGATCCCTCCGCACAAGAGCCTGGGCCTCCTTGCTACAACTCATTAACCGTCTCAGGAAAGAGTTCAAAAGGCAAACAATGCACAGAAAGTGTGTTTGGGTTTGCTCCTGCTCCCTCCAGCCCAGGGCTGAGACCTGCTGGAAGGACACCACCAGAGAAACCAGGATGAGCTCAGCCCTAAGACAATTTCTTAGCGGTTCTCTGCCAAGTACAGGCAAGCCCCACAGTACCATTACTAATAACTTAATACCTAATAATATTACCAATGTAATACTTAACCTTGAAGCCAAGCACCTGGATCCAGAAAAATCAGCATTTAGCAAGACTTCCACCTAATTTTATTTGGCTCCTACCAACTGATCGAAACTCAGCATCCACAACTCCTTCCCACCTGCTCCAAAGTGTCTGGAGTAGTTTAAGAAAAGGTAAAGCTCCTGCTTCAGCCAGAAACTATGGGCTGAACCAGACAATGCTGACTGCAGGAGGGGGGAAAAAAAAAATCAAGGACTAGTCCACTCCCTTTCTTTAGGCTTTGGATGCATTAGGCAAATTCCCAATTACAGCAATCCCTCCTGCCTCCAACTGGACTTGAGATAAGAGACCAGAAAGAAGGGCCAGTGGGCATCACTGAAGGCTCAGCATCTTGCATTACACATCAGCACAGTAAGAAGGGCGATGCCAACCCTGAAATGTTTTTTCCCCCAAAGGAAAAAGCACACCCTTTAAAATGGGTATGGTGAAATCTGCCTGGAAAGGGAAGGACTCAGCAACACCGGCAGGTTTCTGACTCCTTATCATCAGAGCAAGCAGCCCAGCCCCTGAATTAGTTTCATCAGTGTCCTCTTTCTTCCTTCTACACGGGCTCAAATCCCTCAACGCGACTGCAAACACTCTGCCAAGGAGGCCGTGCGATATCTGAATCCACAGCGGACTCAAAGACATCTCCATGTTTTGCTGTCAGCCTGAAGTTTGAATAAAGGAGCCCACCAGAAAGAGTGAATGAACGCCGCTGGCAGCTGCCAGCAGAGCCTGTGCTTTAAGCCACCTAGTGTCCGAGCCGCGCACGGAGAGGCTCCGGCAAAGCCGGGCGAACAGAAGGAGCTGTGACATCCAACAGCACTGAGATGGAAAGCAGCTAAGGACAGGGGGCACGGGGTGAGAGGCGGCCCCGAGCCGAGGCAGCAGGTGCCACAGCAGAGCCGTGGCAGGGCACCTGCCCTGGGACACTCTGCTGCGGCTGCGGGGAGCGCACCCTGCAGCACAGGGCACGGAGGGGTGGGCAGCAGCCCTGCCCCTCACACCCACCTCTGGCAGAGGACACCCCCATCACAGGCCAGTACTTCAGCCCCAGGGTCCAGCTGGCTCGAGCACCATCTCTGGGATGCAAACTTGGAGACAACTTTGCCCGGCCCAGGCCTGTGGAGTGAACCCAAAGCGCCCGGAGCCACAAGCCCCACCAGCCCGTGCCCACTGCCTTAAAAACCACTTCCATCCACATCTCCTCTCCTGCCCCCACAGTAGCCCCCTCCTCCTCACTCTCTTTCTCTGTGTCCTCGAGACTCCTCTCACCTTGAGGAGTGTTAGGATTACCCAGCATTTACACTCAATGCTCCTCTTTATTCCTTAAGACTTATTAAGAATGATAATGAGCTCCAAAGCAGTGACACGTCTCTCTCTCTCCCCCTCTGTCGCGCTCTCTCTCTCTCTCTCTACGTGCCTTTTCCGTCAAAGGCACACAGGACAAATCCGACCAAAAAAAAAAAAAAACCCTGACAATATGGATCAAGGACACATGAGGATTTATATTCTACAAATCCAGCCTTTTTTGTTTTTATTATTTCTACTCAAATTCCAACCCTTTCCTCTTCTCACTCATGTTCTCCCCCCTCCACCCCAACCCTCTCGGACTTTGAATGAGAAAGAAGACGAAGAAGAGGAGAAGAAAAGCTGCTTGCCTGGAAAACCTCGTTAACGTGGAGCTCTTAAACGGTTGATTAATTTTAGCAAAATTTACGATGCGCCCTTGCTTTTCTTTGAAGCTGCAGTCTTATATACCAAAAGCAAGTTAACTTTGAGATCTCTGTTTGAGCCCACTGCCCCCTAATTCTTGGATGCCCTATTCAGGTACACGAACGTAGAGGAGAGAAATGCCAGAGCAGAGCATGGGAACAGTTGCCCTGCCGGGTGCCCAAGGTGGTTCAGTTCAAATCCCTTTAGAAGAGCCTGGTAATCACAACCTGAAAAATCCCAACTTCTGGCTATTTAACATCCCATGGAGATTAAAAAAAAAAAAAAAAAAAAAAAAAGCCACTTGTCAGTCCTTCAAAAACAAAAGGAAACAGGGAAACATAAACACCAATTCCAGGAGAAGTCTCTCTAAGTTCCATCTCACAGACACACCAGGCTCTCGGCTGCACTCAAACATCAGGTTCTCCCAAAGCCACCTTTAAACCAGCTACGCTTCACCAGAGGGAAAAACTGAACCCAAGGAAACGTCATATGCTGATCCGCACAAACCCTGAGCTGCACCTCAATATTTCACTCATCTCCTCGGCTTCCTCCTACCCAGGGTTTGCTTTTATTCTTTGTCTCCCTCTGCTAGACTCTGATACAGACATCAGGAGGTTAAGGGCTCAATTATCAAGTCTGTTGAATCCTCAGCTTCACGTTACTTCGGGGGTTCTCTGCTGCTCTTTGGAACTACGCTGCAAAATCTCATTCCTGCCCAGTTTTGCTTTTCCCTACGTGTAACATCTATTTCCAACACACCCCTGTGCGTGAACCCACAAACCTGCTTGGGGTAAAGGGAGAGAAACCCTGAGCTGGTCAGGGAGACAGAGCATTAATAAAAATAACCCTCAGAGTGCACAGCCAGACTGAACCCGAAGCGCTCGCGATCTTGAAACCTAAAGTAACATCCACATGGAATTTACAAAATATGATTCGAGTGGTTCTAATTAGCCCCAGTCTGTGGAAAAATTGGAAGGAAGCGGCTCTTTGATTAATGTTACAAACCAGAAAGGAAACAGATTTTAAAAGTTAAAGTAGCAGCATTGTGGAATACAGAATCATTACCAGCGTACATTTATGGTACCTGCTGCAATCAGATGGCTTGGGGTTTTGTTTTCAGGGGTTTTTCCTTTTTACTTTAAAGAAAAAAAAAAAAAAGGAAGGCAGGATGCAAGTAAAAGCTTTTGTTTATGGAAGTGTGCGGCGCTTTTATCTCCCAAGGAATTTATATAGCTGGACTGTGTATAAATCCTTCTGAAAATGAAATTAGCAAAACCAAAACAGGGGCGAAGGTGCTGGGGGGGTGGGGGGGAATCACCGCCTCAGTAAATCATAGTGGGTAACCAGCCCCTGCCTTGGAGAGAGAGCAAATT
>WEKX01011651.1:214385-358744 GCA_013390025.1 Pitta sordida
CCCGCGGGCGCCTGCCCCGGCCCGCCCGGGGAGGGGGGAGCGGGCACGGAGCGGACTCGGGCTCCAGGCGGGCAGGGCAGGCAGGCAAGGGAGAGGCGCCTGCAAAACCCGGACCGGATCGCCCTCCCCTGGCAAGGGAGACGGCGACAAAGTGTCCCCGTTTCCCAGCCCGCGCGGGCAGCTGCCCGTCCCCTGCTCCGTCCCTGCACCAGCGGTTCCTCTTTCCCACCCGTCCTCCTTCCCAGAGAGCCGCTGGAAGTTTTGTAAAATGTTCTGTTTTGCAGCCTGGTGACCCCTGTTCACCTCAGTTCCCTGAGACTAAACTCCATGGAGATGAGAATAACGAGGCTGTGGGTACTGCTTTACTCTCCAGCTGGTGTTCCTAGGCATGATGCTCAGTTTCTGTTTTACAAACTTCTAAACTTCGGTACTTTTCTTTTGCTGATGTTCTTAGTCTGGATTTCACTCAAGTTTAGAACTAACCAGTGTCTCGCTGCATCTCCTGCTGTGCTGTTTCTCGGTTTGGCAGCGCTGGCTTTCCTGGCAGTTAAGCACAGGACTAACTTTTGCAGGTCTGGATCCTACAGAAAATGCCCAGGAACAGACATGGAAGCCACAGGCAGCCTTGTGGACCGGGCAGGGTTTGGGGGATGTCCTTGCAGGATCAGAGCCAAGAGTTCCCCTACATTTGCATGCACCTGAATTTCCAACAGGCAGGCATCATATTTCTGCGTTAAGAAACTACTTTGTTCAGCTCTACCCCTTCTTTCTCAGCTCTACGTTTCACCTCACTGAGGCAGCGAGTATGTGTTACACTTACATTTTGTGGTGGTGATTCCACAGAACCATCCAGGGAGCCCTTTTCCTTCATCCCTGCTCCCCGCAAAGGGAGCCAAGCAAGACCCTGAGCTCCCCAGCGCTCTGCCCCCGGGCCTGGAGGTGCTGCCCGTGCGCTCAGCTGTGGGATGGATCAGCCTCCCTGGCAGGGCTGGCAGGATTTGGGCCTTAGGCCCAAGCTGTGCAAACCTGAACTCTCCTGGGTAACTTTGGAGTTACTCCTGGGTAACTTTGCTCCCTGTGAGCAGGGATCTGTGCGTCAGCACACCCACACAGAACCCCTTGCAGGAGCGTCTCGCTCTTGCCCAGCGCTTCCCTGCCTGTGTCTGTCTCCACCTGTTGCCTCTTGTCTGATGCTCACACCGTCAGCTCTTTGGGGCAGAAACCTTGGTTTTGCTCTGGATTTGTCAGGGCCTTGCACAATGCGGCCCTGCTTCATAATCACAGCTCCTGTGTGCTATTGCCACACACATAAATAATAACAATAATTAATAATAATAGGTTAATTCCTCTGATTTCGATGTGACTACTCATGTGAGTAAAATTGACTCACGTACATGAGTGTTTGTGGGACTCCTGCCAGCTCTTGAGCTTTTATTGTGAGTCTTCCAATATTTGGTGTTCTCCTTTGATCCCCAGCTCTTGGAATGACATGTTTCTAGCACTTGTGTTAGCACAAGGAAGCTTGGAAATGTGACCCAGCGCTCCCAAAAGCCTCAGAAGCCAGAAGACAAATAAGAAACTTCCAAAGAAAAGGATATGTAATGGCTTTTGAGAAAATCCTGTGATTTGGCAGCTCAGGGAGAGGCGGAGTCTGACTCATGAATTTTGAGCAGACAAGTCTAGCAATATGCATCCATTGAGTTAAATATTTAGGACTCTGTAAAGACTAGACTTTTACTAACCCGGCCGAATTTACAATGGAGAGATATATTTCTGTGGAAGTACTCAGCATTTAAAATGTTCAAGTCTTTGCAGAATCTAGGTTTTTGTATATTTGCATATTGTTTGGGATTTGTCACTCTGTAGTTATTTATTTTTACCTGCTCACAGTAAGAAAGCAGGAAAATGGGGATGAAAATGGGATAATTAAGGTAAATAGGACTGTGTGAGACTGTTATAATAATCGTGGCAAGTATTTATAAATTGCTGAAAATAAAAACACCAAACTTCTTGAATTTGTATGCTGGAGAGACACTGCCAAGTTAAACCCCATGTGTTTCTGAAAGCAAATGTCTCAACTTCTGGTACAAAACTATAAAAGAGCAGCTCCCAAGCTATGAATTCTTGCTTATGAGGCATCCCTGAAGAATGAAGGGTTGGGAGAACAGGGCCCTTTAATTAAACCTGCATCGTTACTCTTAATTGCATTTACTTATTATTTTCTCTTGTTCACTTTTTTGCATTTCTCTCATCTGGGGTGTTGAACGCAGACTGAGTGGCCTTCCTTCTGCTTGGAAGTTGGCTAATTTTGGAGTTGTCCCAGTTCGGAGGAGTCCTTGGGGACAGCCAAGTGTTGTTGGGGTGGCCTGTCCTGCCCGTGCTGCCCTGCGCTGGCGGGAGGCTCCGACACCCTCCCAGCTGTGCCTCCCACGGCTCCAAGTCCCTCCCAAACTCGCCGTTCAGCCCATCCAGCAAAGGCCCCAGAGCTCCTCAGCCAGAGAGAGCAGGAGGTAATGACACCTTACACAGCCCGTTTGAGATAGAAAGAAAATAATTTAGCAAATTGCAAATGATGCATACTTAACTATTTATGCAGCATCTTCCTGTCATCAACCCAAAGCAATTTTACTTCCGTGTTGAGCAGTGGATGAAAATGTTCTATAGATTTAACCATTGCGGGAGTTGCTTTTAAGTGGTGCAGTAATCTCTCTCCAGCTAATTTAGTGTTGTAATAAGGCACCACCCTCACAAGTCCTTTGTGTTCTTGTGTCAATACTGCCCCCAAACCAAAAGTGCTGGCATCTGCATCTGTCAGAAAAGTGGGTCTGAAACACAGCAAGACTAAGAAAGGAGCAGTATGGCCATTGGCAGAGCAATGCCAAGAGCCCTTTACCAATTCTGGATATCCTCAATTTCGTTCAGAATTCCACTAAAACACAATTTACTTCCTCAACAAATCCATGCTATGGTTTAACAGCATTGGAGATTTCAACAAGAAATCTTCTTGAACAGAAGCTGAGTGAGAAGTACCTGGGCATTCAGGACGCCTCACTGGGGATTCAGATTTCTTGCCCACTGCTCAGGATTCAACTTGAACCAGATCACCACTGGGACAAGACCCTTAGCCAAAGACCTCTAAGAAAAATGTCGCTTGATTTTGCTCTTTTCTGTTCCAGGTGTACAACACAACAGTGCCTTGGACATTCCTATCATCTCCTTTCCCCTTATGGTTTCCTTTGCCAGCATTTAATAAGCCCGTGAGACCTTACGCAGTCGTGGTTCCCACCTGCACCATTTCCTGCTTGCCTGAACATTTAACAAACAGTTGGGTTGCACAAGATCATTGACAGCTCAGGTTCCACGTGCTCCTCCATCTCCAAACAGGTTTGATCTATTCCCAGCCTTTCTCTGCGACCATAGCATGGAGCCATTAGTGGCTGCCCTTGGGGAGAGGACACCCTGCTCACTGCAAGCTGAGTGCCCATAAGACACTGCTTGTATTGAGCTACATATTTCAAATAAATTTCCATGGACTGAAACTGTAGGACACCTTTCCTACTATTTATCATTCAGCAATTAGCAATAATAGCATCCAAACTCGTTGTTAGGTCATCCTCTGTGTCTGCTGTCCACAACTCTTGGCTAAACCCAGAAATTTCTCTCTGAAACCCAACTTTGTGAAAGGTTCCCTCTTTTGCCCGGGGTCCCTCCTGTCCACCCTGGGGTGGGGCGGGTGCATCTGTGCTGACAAGGGTGCAAGGACACGGTGAGTACCTGTCACGTTCTCTCCTGCACTGCTGGGCAGCAGTGAGATATGAGCATGGGGAGGTTGTACAAACCATACAGAACAGAATATTTTGACTGATGACAGGACAGCTGCTGGTAAAAGGCTGTGTCTTTACTGCAGACTAGAGGTTAATGTGCTTGATTCACACCCAGCACATACCCCAGAACACTCCATCTGGCTATGCTGTGCAAGTGCAGTCTGAGGGAACTCTACGTACCCTTAAACAACTACTCACACAAGAAAAATGATGCTAAAACAACACGAGGAGGGCCTGGATTAAAATGCCAAAAGCAGAGAAATACATGCTGAGGGCTCTAACCCTGTCCTCGGCTCACCCTGCTCTCGGTAGAGGGGAAGAGGAAGGGCTGCAAAGGAGGTTCCTGCAGCTCTGAGCACGGGGCAATAATCAGGCCGAGGTGCCTGGTTCCTGCGTGCCCAGAGCAGGGGACGTGCTGCCACATCAGTTCCCCCGGAGGGAGCAGCAGGGTTAGGGCTGTGCTGAGCACGGGACTGAGCTGGGCTGGAACACAGTCCAAAGCCATCCGGTGTCAGGAGCCACGTTTTCCAAGCCCAGCACAGAGCAGGGTGCTGTCCAGGACCTCTCATCCTGCTTCACAACTTACTGGAAGAAGGAAGAAATCCCCCAGACATGACTAGAAAAATCCTGTGGATTTACTTCGTTTCGTAATGGAAAATTAAAAGTAATTGCGGAGGAGGAGGAGGCATCTTTTCAGTTGCAAGTGCAGTATTATCTGCTTTCATTTTTTATCACTGGAGTGGCACAAGTAATCAGAGAATGTCACGTGGTCATTGTTTGTCAAGTGCCATTTTCTCATGGGCAACTATTTCTTGGCATGTGCCCACCTGAGGAGGAGACATCGGTTGGATCCCCATCGTCCCCTGCCCCAAATCCTCCTCACAGAGGCGTTGCCTCACACTGGCAGCGGTGGGGCAAGACTTATTTATGCTGCAGAGGATCAGGCCCTGCATTTTGAAACGTCAAACTTTTGTTTAGAAATATATACACATAATTAATATCAGTGTGCAAGTATGTAATGAAAATACTGAAAGCATGGGAAGGAAATGAAAGGCCTGCAGACCGATACTGACTTTTGGCTGGGATGTACAAGAATTTACTCAGCTCAGGATCTGTCCTTATCTGTTTTATTTGACTCAAAGCTACGTAAAGGTTCGAGCAAAAGGCTTAGCAAGAAACGTCGTACATTTAACCCCATTTCTGCCTCAGAATTTCCCAGTGACTTCATTATTCCATGTTTTGGGGTAATATCCGCCGCTTTGGGGCTTAGTCCTAAGAGAAGTTACTAAAGGTAATTTAAAAAAATAGAGGAAAATAATAATAAATAAGTAACAACAATAATAAAACTGGAATTCGAGTGTGAAGTTGTATGTTTGTAATAACCTGCTCGTGTTAGAAAATAATCAACTAAATAGCAATAAATAATAAAAATTTATATTAACAATTCGTTTGTGCTGATACAGACCTTCAAGTTAGAGTTCATTATATTAATTTACTAATTAATTAAGCGCTGCATCACCTGGCACCTACATAGATTTTATTACACTTTATAGATGGAAAACTCCAGAGTCTTGCCTAGGGACACAGTGAATCAGTGGCAGAGCCGGACACAGAACTGGAATATCCTCCACAGCTCGAAGTCTGTTTACAGCATAAAGCTGCCCTGATTTTCTGACTAATTTAGTTCAACAGATGCAATTCTCAGTGTGGAGACTCCAATTTGGGTGCAAGAGGGAGTTATTTTGTTTGAGCTTAAATCAGTTCTTAATTATATCAAGCTAGTTATATAAAGGCAGCTTTAAAAATATCCTTGTAGGCATCCACATTTCGGGCCATTGACTTAAAAACACACCTTTAGTTTAAATGCTGCAATTTTCCTGATAGGTCCCAAGTCGCAGCAGTTCTTCGGGTCCCTCCCATCTGCGTTTCCCCAGCAAACCTCCCCTGCTGAACTGAGATGTGCAATTCTGAGTGTCTCCAGCTAAACGGTGCAAATATTGTGAGTGTCCTGGTTCTGGTTAAAGACAGACTTACAGCAATTTACTTTGGCCTCTTAATAACTGGTTTAAAGGGGTTTTAAGTCAGGCTTTGCCACCAAGTCTCAGCTGCCTGAGGAGCTGCTCTGAGTGCGTGGAGCCCAGTTAACTACATGGCAATGACCCTTCCACGCTCTCCTGGGTGTCACAGGGAACATTTATCAATGGACTTCCATGTCCTGGGCAAGAGCAGGTGACTTCATTGTCCTTGCCTTGCTCGGCGTCTCCCACGCTCACCTCGGCACTGGGACAGTGACACAGGGACACACTTGTCCCTCTCCCAGCAGTGGTGGGATGGCACAGGGGCTTCCCAGCCTGGCCAAGTGAGATGGAGGCAAACCAAGGGCTGCGCAAGGAAAGCAGGAGAAGTGCACAGGATAATGGGAAACATTATTTATAGCCCGAATGCAGAAAACCTCCCCGTCCTCCCCCCTCGCCGACAGACAAACCCATGTCCAGTAATGACAAAGTCATTACCCTTTTATTATTTTTCAATAGGGTTCAGATGTAGCGTGTCTGTTCCTTACAGCCTGTCCTGATGGCTCCGGGCTCCCGTCTCGCTGGGAACACTCAGCTCAACGCGCCGTGGGTGTGGAGTCACCAGCCCTGCTTTAGCAAATTTGGGCCTTACCCTCCCAGCAGCCTGTTATCTCACTTATTAAGGGAGAATTATAATGTTTCCCTTCCTCCCAAGAGGCATTTGGGACTACAATAAAGGCCTTGTGAGAACTGCTGCAAGATCAAAGCAGGGATCCCATCGGAGAAGTTCAGCATAGTGCTGTTCCTGATAAGACATGGTTTTGGGGGATCTTAATAGAAACTCTGGGCTTTTCAATATTATTTTTTTCCTGGTATGAATGCTATCAGTGAAAAAAATAATTTTTCAATGTGGAAATTCTAGAATGATGTGATCCTCAGATTCTGAAAAGGCTGGAATTCTTTTGGATTTGGTGGCTTTCCAAGCCTTCCACCCCAATGTCCCATGAGAAGTCCCTGTTCTGACATTCTTTTTCTCTCACTGATTATTTCACCAATGATCATTCTCTGAAAAGCTCCTTCCTCCTTCACCTGCTGCCCCTCTGTAACTCCAGGCTTCCCTTTCTCTGCCGTTTAATGCCCTATCCCTGCTTTGTCTTTGTCTTTGTCTCCTGCTTTGCAAATGTCCTTCCCCCACTTTGTATCTCCAACAAGACCCCTGTGTGCAGGTCTGATAACCCACGTAGCACCCATGTCTCTGGGATTTATTTTGAGATCTGCTGCTTGTTTATTTATTTCCCTTTTAGCACACCCAGCGAGGCCTGTGTGGCAGGAGATGTGAAGGGAGGTGATTATGGGAGACTATTTCCCCTCGCCGCTCATTCATGACAAACAAAGAGCAATGATTGATGATTAAAAATGCATTCTCTGGGCTTGTTTTCTTTTGTTTTACCATTATGGAGATATTATAAATACTGAATACTAATCAATCCAGACCTGGTGGGACCTCACAGACCTTCTGCAATCCCAGGGCTTGGCTCTTGCTTACAACCTCTGCAGTTTGCTTTTCCCTTCTTTGTTTCTAAATTAAACCCCTCCATCCCAACCAAAAAAGGGTTGGGTTAACTTTGGGTAAATTCACAATGCCTTTTTTGTCTGGCTGGAGCTCTCACCTCTCCCAAAGAGCCACAGTCTCCCCTGAAGGGACAAGCCTCTGTGCACGGGCACCCTGGCATTCCCCTGCCCCTTTTTTGCCCTGCAGTGGGGTGAATACAGAAATTAATTCCTCAGATCAAAGGGAAATTTCTCTTATTTAGGAGGCCCAGAGTGCCACGAATTTGCTTGCAAAGTGGATACCTTGTGGGGAGGCAAAGAGTTGAGGAAGTCCCCTCTAAAACACTCTCATTATGGGCAGCAGCAAGGCTGGATTTCTCCCTGGGCATTTCAGTGCAAAAGCCAGAGCACCACATCTGATTCCGCAACATTACACAATGTCCAGATAAACAGCAAACTCGGTGGGGCTTGCATTCTTTTATCTTTATTCAGTCAAATTAACTGCTTTCTCTCTCTCTCTTCCCGCACCCCTGCCCTCGCCTCATTCTCCCTCACTCGTGTAAAATAGAGACACATTGCGCTGGTCACTGCAAAAAAATTGGTCAAAATCAACTATTCCAACTGAGTGAGAAGATTCCTCTTCACTTTGGCCTAAAACTATTACTTTTCTCTAATCAGCTCTTTCCTGTGAGATGTTTCCAGTGTCCTGCTGAAGTGAACATTCAATCTCACACACAGCACAGCTCTGACAGACTCCAGTGTGGGCACCGTCAGGTTGTGGCTCAGCTTTTGCCAAAGCCCCCCCAGAGAACAGACCCAGGTCTCTCTTCTGCACACAGAAGGGACCCCGGGACCCCAGCAGAGTGTAACGGCAGCACGAGGGGTTGCCTGTGTAGCTCAGATTATGGAAAATGAACTACATCCATTTTTCTTAATATGCTTAGAACCAGCCCAGGAATAGCTGAGCTCAGCTGGAACGTATCAGGAAGGAGAAGGAACAGAATCTGAGCTGGGCTAGCAAGAAACTTTAGTCTGAACCATATGGCAAGAAACTACAGTACGTTCTTATCTTGAAGCCTGAGGATTTATTTTATGCACATAATTCCCTGATCATCTTGATGTAGCATCTCATAGGAGGATGGTGTTACACTATCTAACCACCACTGCTGGAAGTTGACAATCTCTCCATCATCTTAGCTTTCTTAAATAATTTTAAATATATATCTGTGTTTATGAAATATCAAGGGCCTGATCCCATTGAAGTCTGGGGAAGGACTCTAATCAGTTTGAGTAGGCATTTGGATCAAGCCCATAGACGCTCACTACCCTTCTCTTTAAGTATTGTATCTCTGCATCACATCTTTGCATGCTGCTCTTCCCCAGCACCCACAGGATCTTCTCCTCCCTTTGAAATCTGGGATTTTTTTCTATGAGAACAGCATTTCTCTGTAATCTCTCTTCAAAACTGGAAGCCAGTGCTCCCAAGTAATGAGGGAGCCTAAAATGATGATTTTTAGTCAGCTTTATTCCTCTGTGTCTCCAAATTTAGCTCTTTCCCCCTTCCTAAAGCAGCGTGAAGCCAACTCATAGTGAAAGGGGCTTTGCAGCAGCAATGACAAGTGACATACTTCAGACTTTCGAGTTTAGCCTCGAGTCTGCAAGCGACCTTCAGCTGCAAGGGAATTACCACCAGTTCCCCACCAAATTCTGTTTGCAGACCTGTTCCACCAGGCTCAGCAGGCAGATTGATCCAGGCTGCTCTCTGGTGAGCCTCTGCAGCGCAACAGTCTCTCTGCGCAGAGGGGTGTTCAAAGGAAATGTTGTTATTGCCGTATTTTCCAACATATACACTTTCACCCAAAGATCCTAACTCTGCTGGCAGTTTGTTTCAACGATACCACTTAGCATAAGCTTGGCAGAGGCAGCAGTGCGTGTGGATGCATGTCTGTATGTATATGTATGCACATGTCCTACACCCACCCACACCACTTACTAATCCATTGGCTGATGTATTTATGGCTACTTTGCTTACAAACCACTGCCCTCTGAGGAGCTCCCAGACGCCTCCTGCAACCACTGGCTTTGCCTCAACAGCAAAATCTGCACTTCACAAAGAGAAACGCTCTGTGTGTACCCTGGCTGAGGACAGTGCCCCTCACGCACACACAGATTCAGTCTGAGAGTCCAGACCAGACCAGACCAGACCCAGGTTAATTTATACTGTCCTCAAGGTGTGCTTTCCTTGTTGCCCACTCCCTGCACCTCCCAGCCCATTTCTCTGTAGTCACAGTGACCTCCAGAGGCCTGAGGGACTAGAGGACCCACCCTTGTCCTCTTGTTGATGGCCACTCTTGGTGCTCTTCTTCAGAAGTGGTTTTTTTCCTCATATTCTTCATTCACATGGAAAACAGATCATGTTTGGGGTTATGTAGACTGGCAAAGCCAAAAAGCATCAGCCTGAAGTTAGAGAATGAGCCTGGAATGTTTTCTCTAGAAAAATGGATGTAGAACCTACAAGTGAAGAGATGGAAAACACTGCCAAGTCCCACTTGGATTTATTTGCTCAAACCAGAACAGGGACAAATCTTCAGTCCATGATATGAAAGAGGTCAGAGAGAAAATCACACTGGTCCTGGGAATATATGAATCGGATTACAAAGTATGACGACACCGAGCAGGACAATGCTGGTCAAAGATACTCAAGCTGCTGCTGAATAAGTACAGCAAGCAGTGGAAAATTATCCCAGGCAGATCACTGCGCTAATAGAGCTGTGCTCTTCTGGTCTCAGGAGAGCTCAGGTATCTCTAAAAGGCACTGCACTGTGCAGTGAACACGTGTGCTGAACACTGCAACTGGGGCTTTGATTGTTTTGTCACTGTACCTCAGCATCCTCAACTGTAAAACAGGGGAAAAGATCACCACCACATCCAGAAGGAGCTGTGAGACTTATTTGATGTATTTTAAGAGCCCTGAAACCTCAGAGAAGGGCAATTTATTGTTCTTATTTTCCTGTGATCACACTATTCCCACTGGGATTGTTTATTTCTCAGCTCTGGGTTTCAATTTATTTATTTCTCATTGTGTTCTGGGTTTCCACACAGAGCAATTTCCACTAGCAAAGACTGAAGGGACTATTTTCCCTTTCTGGCTTCAACTTAACAAACGTACAGGCTGATAAATCCTCTTGTGAAAATCCTACAGGGTGAAGCAGGCTACAGATCAAAGGGAAGGAACATTTGTCCTCTAGCACGATACCAATACCAGCAGAGCTTCCTCACCTTCAGAAAATGATCCTTCATGTCCCACCCTCCCGCTCACAGCTCCCAGACCCAGACTTCTGACTTTGCCACCCAGATCTGAGAGTGGAATCTGCTTCTGCTGGCACTGAAAATTCAATTTCCTTGTGAAAGACACCTCTGACAGCAGCAGGACACAAGGAAGCAGAGAGCACAGCGCTGGATCCCAGGCTGGCTGGTATTTGGTGAATTTGGGGAGAACCCACCCCCAGCTGTGTGTCTCCAGTCCCAGCTCCCCCTGGGAAGGGCCATGCAGAGAGCAGCCCCCCCAGTGCCCTCTCAGAGTTCCCTGGTCCCTGCTTTGGTGTGGCTCCAGGTAACTCTCCTTCCTGCTCCAACAGCACAAACACGCTGTACCTGAGACACCTATGGAAATACAAAGGTCACTGCACTGCTGTGGGTGTTTGCAGAGCTCGTTCCAGGCAGCAGAGACGCTCAGCACACCCAGGGACCTGCTTCCGTGTGCTCTCCATGAATGCACTCAGCCCTGGGAGAAGGGGAAAGCAGAGTCCCAGGTCAGCCCAGCTCAGTCTTGCTCCTTTCACAGGCTGGAGACACTGCTATAAACACCTCAGTAATGGTCTCAGGCCCACTCCCAACGTTCTTGCTCCAATTCAGGTGAATTTATACAAAACTTGACCAGATCAATCAGGCAATAGCCCTTGGATGTGAAAAGACTGGGCCATTTTTCAGCCAAATCCAGGAGAGTATTGAAGGTGGGAACTGTTTGACATCTTTCTATGTCACTTGACCCTCACATACATGGCAGCCACCAACGACAGGAGTAGCTGAGCACTTGCTTAACCAAAAGTACTGGAAAGGTCCCAAGTGGTATCAAAGAGTTTTGAGTAACTGTTGAACCATCTGCTTTCGGGGGTGTATCTCACATTCCTGAGATCTGGATGATGATTCACAAACCCAGCTAATCCCTTCACTGGATTTAGGGGAAAACTCTGAGTGCTGGTTCTATGCAAACTACACGGATCCTCTGTTATTAAACTGATTCTCTCTGGGACTGTTATGAAGTGACCTGAGTGTCCACAACTGGTCCATGTACCTCGACAAGCAGTTATGTCATCACACGTTAGTTATGTTAGAAAAATGCGTACAAGAAGTTTGGAGATTGCCAGTGCACTCAGGGTATGTGCAGATTATCTCAAGTGGGTGGATTATTACAGTTTATTGTTCCCCTCTCCCCAGCTGAGAGGCAGGACCTGACCGTCCTGCTGAGCTGTTGAAATGGGAAAGTAAAATATATTTGTCTGAACCAACATAAATTCCATCACGGTTCAACCAGGCAAGTTTCACTGTGGAGCTGCACTGATAATTACTGTAGCAACTTTACTGGTTACCTATTAAGCTGAGGTTTGACTTGAATCATATCCTAATGCCAATAAATTTGGTTTGGTGCAATTGGAGACCCATTGTCTTCCTGTGGACCGAAATAGTTTATCTGTTTCAATAGTTTATAATGATAAACCAGGTTATATAATGGTGCATATCAAACTGTGCCCAGCAGACTTGCACCAGTTCACATAACCAGGCTTTAAAATCCTGACTTCAGCTGAACCTCAGTCTCCCTAAGACTTAAAGCACACTTAGTGAATGTACAAACCAGAGCAAACTGGGGTAACTTCCTGGAGGTGAGTGGAAATCTAGTGCAAATGTTGCCTCTTGTTTTTAAAATTAAACTCCGTGATAACAACACTCAGGGTGAACATCTCAAAACTGGCTCTGTAATTTCAGGGGCTCTGTGGGAACAAGGGTCAGAGATTCCTGTAGGTCCTTTTATGAGTGTAGGCCCCCTATGAGTGCAGCCAAAATGGAGAAAATAATTCAGGTGAAAAATGAAAAGGAAAACTCTAGAAAACTTAGGTGAGACACAGCTGCTAATCAGTCCAAAAGGGTGGGGAAGATAATTTATTGCTATAAAGTGGACTTATGTTCCCTTACCTGTGAATGTTATCATCTTTGATAAGCCATATGCATGCATATTTTATGTTTCTATGTTAAAAAGCAAAGTACAATCTTATAATAAAAAAAGCCCAGTAAGTGCAAGGCCAGGTTGCCCATGGAGGCAGGTGTGTGCCTGAATGAAACGCTCCTTCCTCCCTGCCCAAAGAGCTGCCTTTATAGCCTGGTCACGAGCTGGAGTTACTGTAAACATGGCCTTCTAAAGTCACCAAAAAAGTTCAGCACCCCTTGCAGGAAGGATCAGTTTACACCATCTAATTTTTCTGTCTGACTAAGACATTAAGTCAGATATCGTTTCCTGCTCACAGACCGTTTATCCATTCAACCAAGCTTTCCCTTCTGTCCTCTCCTGGATTACTGCTTGAATCCCTCAGTCCCTGTTCCATCCCCCGTGTTCCCAGTGTGTTCACTGGTTTTCCCACAGGCCATTTCCCCTGAGGTTTTTTCCAGAATGAAGGTGGACACCATTGGTGATGAGCACACAAAATCTCCACCGCAACAGCAAGGAATGGGAGTGCTCTGTTGTGAGCACGAGTTGTCCATCCCTGGGAAAAGCACTAAATCCTGTTTCCTGCTACACTCCTGTGTTCACACAGCACGGAATGAAGACAATAACCAGGACACCCAGGATGAAGGGAAGGCAAGGAAAAGGGGGCTGGTTTCAAAGGAGCAGTGGTTGCCTCTATGGTGAGAGAAACGTGTCAAGTCTGCTGTACCAGCCTGCTGGGAATCCTCCTGGGAATCAGCTCCTTGCACCTCTGTGGGAAGGGGAGAGAACTCTGTGTGTGCTGCCCACACATCCGTATTTCCCACGGAGGGCAACAGTGCCCAAAATAATCAACCCTAGCCCCAAAAAAGGGGTGGCTCTGGTCCAGACACCTGTCTGCTCACCAAATCTGAATTCAGTATCTTCTCAATGGCCCGACCTGGGGAGGCTTCCTCCAGGAAACCTTGCCCCGAGTTCAGCTGGGTTTAACACTCTCCATGTCCTGGACCTGCACAGCTCGCAGTGGACTGTGGTGGGTGTCTGCTCCTCTCCCTGTCACGGGGCTTGAAGGAGAGGGTGTCCTATTAGCTCATATGCTGTGAGTTTGCAGCCCCTTGGATGATCCTGGTTGGAATTTCACTAGTCCCAGTAAAGCTCCCTGCAGACAGAAAGGGGAAATAGCTCTGGGCTCTGTTCCCCTCCTGCACCCAAACATGGTATCTGCGTCCAGGGAACAATGACTTAAAAAGGACTTCAAAAACAGGCATTATTTGTCATCTGGAAGAGCTATAAAAAGAAACACTTCTCAAGTAGTGAGTGTGAATACCATTACTTTACAGATTCGAGGGAAAAAAAGCAGATAACCTTGGGGAGACCCGACCTTCAAACAGGTTCAAATAACTTTACCAAGCTTTCCCTTCCTCTCTCCCACACAAGCACAAAATTACATACATGCACATGTTCCCGCACGTATATACTCCCACATAGACAGGAGTTTGTAGACATGCAGACATCCTCTCTCACACATACAAACCCTCTGCTACATGTTCTCCTGCACAGGCACTTTCCCCCCTTCACGTTTCCACACGTTATTCTGCACTTGCAGTGGCACTCTCATGTGCACACACACACAAAGCACAAAATGCAAACGCAGTAGGATAACTGCAGAAGGGAGATCAGACCTCCTGATGGTGTCTTGTGTTGGGATTTATTTTGGAAAGGAATTCCAGGGTTTGTTCCATACCCACAGTGTTTGGATCATCATAATATAATCATGTGAATTTACATAGTTAAAAATCAGACTACCTAAAAAATAAAAGCCCTGACTTTTGCAGTTTCCTGTCCCTTCAAATCCAGCTTTCTAGGCAGTCTGGATCAGCAGCAGATCCTAGCAATGCTCCCAGAGCGAGGTGCACGCCTGCCTGAGGAGATTCACTATCTGTGCACAGATTCCCATCCAGGGCAGGACTTTGTGGGCTGTTGCTATTGCAATCAGGCCCTTGATCTGACACCAGGGCAGGTCTGAGTGTCTGCTCTCCCAGGGACTCCTGATTTTGGGTGAGGGTAGGATCCTCCATCCATCTCGTGAACATGTGAAGCCCCAAAGCCAAGGAGGCGATCCAGAACAACTCAGGGAGATTCTCAAAGCTGGGCTACCCACCGTGTCTCTCTCTTTGCCAGAACCAGCCGAGACAAACATTCATTTCTATGATTTTCAACATCAGCTGAACATTCTGCTCAGACAGGACCTGCTGACATCCCTGGCAATGCTGACAACAATGCTGCCTGCTCCTCTCCTCCCTTCCTGCATGTCCCTCGAAGCTCAGTGCACAAGAGCAGTGGCCCTATTCCCTGGTGTCCGTGGCACTGTGACTGTGATTTCAGCCCAAGGGGCAGGTGTTCAGTAGCTCAGACCCCCAGGTCCTACCAGCTCACCTCACACAGGCTTCCCACCCTGCCTCTCATCTCACACAAAGTAACTGTACTGTGCCACACAGACGTGATTTCTGTTTTGAAAATAAAATCTTATATAAAGCACAGTATTATTTCACAAGTATATGAACTGAGAAAAAGAATAGGAAAATGTTTTCCTTTGAACCACGCAGTAAAGCAGTGGCACAGCAGGGTGAGGAACTCAGAAATCCTGTTTCCTAGATCCTGCTATAATCATTAGATCATATATAGTGTCCCTCCTTGCTAGGGAAAACAATGATTTCATCCCTTGCAGAGAGGGTGAGTTTGGTGGAGGGCAGGGTGATGGCTGGCTTTGCATTTGCCTCCACTGCAGAACCAGGTACACCACCGTGTATCTCATCTGGAACCTGCTCAGCTCCGTTTCAAAAGACTGGATAACACCCATGCTGAACTCTTCATTTCTGTGGTTTAACTCTGATTTGCATCATCCTCTGGGAAAATGCAGTGAAATCAATACAACTCTATAGTTTACCTGTTGCCACTAGGCCCGAAATTCAGTGCTTTGTGAATTTTGGTGACATTTAGTAAAAATTTCCTGTTGGCTGGTAAAAATAGCCTCTAAGAAATAAATTTAGTGTATGGCCACATTTCTCTACCTGCAGGCACCGACATCTGGGAAAGACCACACTTGGATTTGAAAGGTGTGAGGTACTACTGTGGCCACGGCAAAGCTGCTTTTCCACTGCACTGCCTGCATGGAAGGTTTCAAGGCAGAGATCAGGTTCTTGGCTGCTTGTTTCTGCTGCCTTCTGCAGGGGGACAGGAAAGGCCTTTGCAGGGTCAGGCAGCAACTGCAGAACTCGGGATGCAAACGCTCAGCCCAGTTCCAGCCGCCTCCATCCACACCCAGGAACTTCAGCTGCTGGTTCCTGCAGCTGCTGCCGCCGAGGAGTCACAGAGTAAAAATCTCCTTCTGGAGCCCTCGGAGCACGGGCTGGCTCGGGGCTGAGGTGGCAGTCCCTGGAGTGGCTGTGCTCCTAGGCCCAGATTTCAGCTGCACTTGGTGTCCTGCAGAGCTGAGAGGACAGTCCCCCGCACCAGTGCTCTTTGTGACAGTCACAATGGTCACAACTAAACCCAGCCAAGCCATCCTAAACCTGGCAGAGACTTTCTCACTCCTGCTTCCTGTGGCATCCATGCAACTGCCCTAACAGAACAGGCTGCTCTGCACTGGGGCTGCCCAAGGCAGGGACCACACTTTTGTACCTTCATCATCTACTGCAAGGGAGGCATAAGGAAATCAGGAGGTTGGAATGAAAGAGAAGACAGACTGCAAAGCCAGTCTGTTGCTACCAGAGTTTATGCTGCTGGTCTAGAGAGAACTGAGATGATGTGAAAATGAGAAGCAATGTCAAATGTCACATAAAATACATCAATGAAAACAGTTGCCCAGACTCTGAGAAGTAATTTGGGTCAGAAAGTAATGTCTGGCCATTGAAAATGTTTGGGCTGACCCAGACATCCAGAGAAATATCTTTACTGATGTTTAGAGAGAGCAAGAACACTCCATGGTCTGGGGGACTGCTAGAAATACCTGTCTTGGTGAAGTGCTGCAAAGGTTGTTCCAACTTGTAAAACAATGGGAAGATCTGTCTCAGCAGGTCTGGTGACCAGTAGAGAGGCCCTTTTGGCTGGAGAGACAGCTGGAAAGGTCTGTGCCTTGCTCCATCTCAGAGTATATTTCCAGCCTTAGAATAGAAATTATGTTGAGACCTTCACAGTTTGCTCCAGAGGATGTGACAAAAGGTCTCCAGAAATCTTGTGAATGGCCAGTTGTGTCACTGAGTGCTGCCTGCCTCTGCTGGCATCACGGATGTGATAAAAATCTTGGAGCGGAATGGCAGTGAAGCAGATATTAAAAAAAAAAAACCACCCTCCACTCTAGTGCCTGACATTCTTTTTAGGATGCCAATAAAAGATAATGTTACCTGTAAAATGTGCAAGCTGCTTCTAGCACTGTGCCTCCCTCCTCTCCTACGCCCTTCTTGTGGGTTTGTGCTGCCCCTGCAGTGGACAGAGACCCGGGAGAAAAGAGCTCCAGGGCAAGAGTGTCACAGACAGACCCTCACCACGGAACCAACAGCTGAACGGCAAGAGAGGGGCTGAGAACCCACAGCTTTGCCTCTGCACCATTTACAGCCTCAGTGGTTCTGGGGAAGCTTTTGCACCCTCTGCCTGAGTTGGATCAAGCTCTGTCTCAGTGGATTTCTAACACCCGTGTCAAATATGGGACTGTGGGGGAGACGAGGCTGTTAGAAACACGGTCAGCACAGCAGAGCAGATCCAGTGTGTCCAACTGAGCTCTGAGAGCCCCAGTGGGTTGTGTGTGTCCCAGGGTGAGCTGTTTCAGCTGCCTCACACTCCTGCAGAGTGAGAAGTTCAAGGACAAACGTTTCGATTTGAAAAAATGTTCCTATTTTCCAGAGACATAAACTATTCGGCCAAGTGCTCAGAGAGTTTGGCTGCTCCTCGTTTTTGGTGCAGTTTGCCTGTGCATTTGGGATCCTCCTGCTATTGGGATCTCAATATGTAATACAGATTAAATATGACTTTGTGCTGATGCAGTGAATTTCATCAGAAGATCTCACAGCATTTGCAAATTAATTAATTAAACTCTCATGGCACCCTACTGCTAGTATCACCATCTTATTGAGATGGCAACGGAGGCGCAGAGGAAGAGCTGCCTTGTTCTGGACCACCCAGAATATCTGCAGAAAAGCTGGAAAAAGAGCTCTGCAGGCCTGATGCTGAGTCCCCTCTCCAACTGCCTCGACCAATTCCCTCCCAGCCTGTTATCACACAGGCTGAGGATCTCTGGTGCAGCCTAACACGACATGAAATGGTTCAGCAGAGGAGAGTTTTGTGGGAGGATATAGAATTGCTTTGGGAAAGCAAAGAATGATAATTAGGAGGGGTCCGGGAGGAAAAGCAGAGGTTTTTTCCTTGGTCTGAATTGAATTGTAGAGATAATGCCTACAAGACTTTTCTAACTCTGGTAGAGGACACCTTGGACTTGAGCTTTGCTGCTTTCATCTGCCTTGCAGTGCCTCCAGTGAACAGGATTTATCTGAATGAGGCATTTCCCTGTGGGAAGCTGCTGTGGTGCCTTTAAGATTTGGAGAGATGCCCTCTGAAAGGGGAGCAAGAATATTTCAGAAGGACTCTATCCTTCAGGAAAAAAGCCCAAACCATGTCTTTCCAAGATGGGGTCAACTCCTCAGCCCTTTATCTGGAAGCACTTACTACACAATTAATGGAAGGAACTCTCATCAAATGAGGGACAAATCATAAAATTAGGGAGATGGAAATTAGGCATGGACAAATGATCCAGGTGCAGGGGAGATTTATGGGGGAGGTTGTATTATAGCTAATGATTTCTGCTAATGATCCTCCAAAGTATAAAGTGGCACAGAGCCCACTCTCAATGGGACAAGAGACAATCCTGTGTGCAGAGTGAAGGGCATTCCTCTGGGGAGGGGAAACCAGACCCACAGCACGTCACAACATCACAGCACTCGCTCCGTCTCCTAACCCAGAGATGCTGGGTGTGGAACTTGCTGGCCAGAAGGCTGCAAGAACAGTGGCAGCCCCCTCTGTGTGATGAAAGTCACCCAAAAAGCAGCACTTTGCGCTGTGCCTCTTCCTCAGCGGCTTCCCAGAACATCCCATCCCAACTCTCAACACCACCTCCTTTTTCTTGAGCATAGCTGCTGACACTGAACTCAGCTTGATGGAGATGAAAATAATAACCATTTAGGAATCAAAATAATGATCCTGACCTGCTTCACACAAACCTTTGGGATCCGGGGATAACAACAACAACAACGAGATGCTCTTAATCACAAATCCAACTGTTGGTAGTTACTAATGATTTGTATCAATCAACTATTCCAAGAGCAGTTCAACAACTATTTTCAACAACAAAGACAGCATTATTCCAACACTGAAGAATGCTTTTCACAGGAAATGGAAATTATAGCATATGAGGTTTTTCAAGAAAATATAGGATGGGAGAGCTGTAAGTTGGAGTTCCTTTCCTACTGTCAGGGAAAGGGGGGGGAAATGGACAACTACAGCTCTGCTGCCCAGTTCTCCCCTGGGAGCCCTCCTGCCAGCGCCAGTGATTGGTAGTTCAGACTATGACTTCACTGTTCTTGGAGTAATAAAAATTCCTGGTGAGTTTCCTTTGGAGCTCTGATCACGAGTGGCACAGTGATTCACAGAAGTACCGTTAGGACTGGATGCCAAAACAGCACCAAGGAAAATCTGCTGAGCTGGTGGGTTCATGCGTGAACTGTGTCAAGCTGGAGGGTTGTGTTTCAACCCTGCCCCCCAAAAGGATTGGACCTGTCTGTGACAGGGAGGAGATAAAAAAATGAGGGAATAGGGGGAGAATTTGTGTGAGAGAAAAGAATTCAGGACTCTGAAAGACAGAGGATATGGAGGTAATGGGAGCAGAACACTAAAGTGCAGGAGGAAATTACAGTGGCTTAAATCAGTGGGTCAGTGGATATCTGGGCCAGTGATGGATGTTGGCAACTGATATTGTGAAGTGATACTGGTAGAAAAGACATAAAGGAGATACTCTGGGTCGTAAGGCACGGAGCCTCTCGAGTCCCTCAATGAGCCCCTCCAACCTCACCAGCACAGGGCTTGTTTCTGTTTCTGTGGGGATGTGTCCTAAACTTGGACCACAGAGCAAGAAGCATCTCCTTCCCTCGGCGTTGTCATTAATTACAGCCAGGGTCCTACTTTACTCTGTAATGTCATAAAGAGTTGCCTCAAAAGCCCTTTTGTACCCTCAGCCTTTGAAGGAACAGCATCTTTATAGAGACCAAAGAGACCTTCAAGTTTTCCTCTCCTCCTCCTGGGAAGAGTTTTGATTGACACTGACTGCAGTCGGGAGCCATTCACCTCAGAGAAGGGTCTCCAAGAAAGGAAAAGGTGCAGGATTAGTGAGCAAGGAAAGAAAGGTGGTTGTGAGATGGATGCTCAGCTGCAGCTGCTCTGCAGGGCTGCCCCACAGGAGGTGCTGGCTCTGGAGACACAGGAAGTGATGCTTTTTCTCACTCTCTGCAAATCACTTCCAGAGCGACATTTCAGCACATTAGGAAGGTCTCAAAGAGGTATTGCTTGGATGAGGTCTGACTAGCAGAGCTCCTAAATGTCATTATGTTCTCACCAAAATAGGAATTTTATCTGCTGCTTTCCAGCCAGTTAGGACGGAGTTCCTCAGTCTGCCCTGCTTTCTTCCAAATCCCAGCCACCGTATCCACTGGGCACTCTGTTTCTAATAGAACTGTAAATTCTGAAGCCAAGAGGGATTGATGAGATCATGTAAGCAACTGAGGCTGGCTGTGCAGAGATCACCATGCTGTGTGCAGAGCATTGGTTCACAGTGCAGGGGGATCTTGCCCTAAATCCCTGGTGCTGCTGCCCCACTCTCTCGTGGGCCTGTTCCTTTTACATGTTAAAGGCAAGTTCATGTTTCAACTATCACTTGGTTTTGCTTTCGGGTAGAGGATGGACTACAGGCTCTGTCCATGTCTGTGATTATCACCCTGGAAAGGATCCCTTCAGGTCAAGCTTACAACCACCTTGAGTTTCTTTCAGAGAAAAAGAGGATATGCATTAACCCCCTCGTTATGCCTTTTTCCATGTTCTAGTCCCTCAAGGGTATTACAGGTTTTGACCATAGCAGCCCTTACCCACATAGGGACCCTCTGAAATAAAGAGCCTGCTGGATGCTGAGACCTCCAGCTCTGGGTTACAGCACTATGTTATATATATTGTGCAATTTGTATGTCCATAGTGCTATTGATCAGAGCGTTTGTAATGTTTCTGAATACACAAAGAGCAAACGGATGCTGTCAGTCAGAATAACATTCATTTTACTTTATATGGACAACCTAACTAGAAGCAAAATGTCCACGAGACAGCTCTGTGTATGGCCATGCGTCTCTTTTCTTCCCCTGTGCTCTGGCACACTGCAATGAACCAACACCAAACAGTCCTCAGGAGCAAACCAAGTGCAAATAACGCTCAGCCCTCGTGCAACGCTTTTCATGTACGAATCCCATGGCAAACTTCTTTCCCCATATTGCCCAGGACGGGTAGCTGGTGCTGAAGGGACAAAGTGGTGTGCCCAAGGCCGGGGCAGAAGTGAGAGGCAGAGCTGGCAAGAGCCCCCCATGGCCCTGAAGGCCCAGCAGTCCCCCCGCAGTGCCCAGAGCAGGCAGACACGCCAGGCACAGCCGTTCCTGGCCCTTCTCCTTGCAGGCCTGCTCTGTAATGTCTTTGTCCTCCTGTCAGATTTTATTCCTGAGCCCAGATGGACCTGATTATTGTGATTACTCACACATCACTGTAAGGTGAAATATACAGCTTCACCCCACTGACTAAGAAAAATAAATAGGACTCTCTCCCCACCACCCACACCCGCTCCCACACTTCCCTCCGAACTTGAAATAAAAAACCTGCAGGAAGATTCCCGGTGGCTTTGTCAGGGAGGGGGGATGGTGAGGATTGGTACAGTATATAACATCTCAGCTCTCCTGGATCAGTCACGCTTCCTAATTCAATAAGGTGAGAAGGAGCATAATTTGATCATATTTGTTTTGCATCACTGCAAAAACAGAAAATGAGGGGCTGCAGAGCCGCACCAATTTACTTCATCCGACCTTGATTAAAAGAAAATTAATTGCCGCATCTCTCAGGATATCTCAGGCAGCAGCCAATGGCTCTCCAGAATGGCACGGGGAAAAAAAAAAGACGGGAAAAAACAGGGAGCAAGGCACAGAGAATCTTTGCCCTTTCATCTCATAGCACAACTGTCTTATTGGAAGTGTTGGCAGGCTGAGGGTAAGAAACAAGTGCTCTGGAAATCATGGGGAAGTCAAGACGGGATTGCCAGGGTTTGCAGCCTAAATTCCCTTCTGTGGTTACCACTGCATTCCCAACTGTTGGGGCTGTACCAGCTCACTGTACTCAGCCTTGTGGAGCTGCAGGAGCAGAGCTGGGAGGATCTTGAGGGAAGGCTTGGCTTCGGGCAGCTGGTAATAGCACACAGAGCTTTTCTTGCTGTACTTCTCCATTCACTCGGAGCCAGGCCTGTGCTAGGAATTATTTATGGTAATGTCAATTAGGGCCATGATTTTTTAACTGTATTTCTACACTGTGGAAAGCTGTAGTGTAGCCGCAGTGATACAGGAACCAAAGTGCTTTTACCAAGATAGCTGATTTCCCTCAAGAAACTAATTTAAGCCATGCCAAGCCAACAAAAGCACTCTTTGGCTGATCCAAGCTCTGCCTCACTAGTAGGATGCACTGACAGCAATACCAGCCAACATGTTCTAGTGTCAATTAGGAAAGACACTAAGATGGTGTAATGAGCCTGGGATAGTCTTAAAGCAAAAAAGGGGAATACATTTCAAGTATTGTTCTCATACCCATTCAAGGGGTGTTCCCAAAGACCAGATTTTGCCCAGGGAACTTTTGCCTGAACCTTTCAAAGCCAAGGAAGAACACAGAGAGTGAATCAGTGGTCAGGTTGTCTTCTCCTCGACTGCTATCAAGGCAAGTGTTTGCACTGGGAACAGGGAGATTAAGCTCACCAGATAACCTCTGTGAGCCCAGAGAGACTCCACTGAGAGGGAAGGACCTTTCAAAGATTCACTTGCACTGTAAAGTCAGTGGCTGCCCAAACACAGCTCCTACAACACCTCTACTTTGGAAAGTGAGGTACAAAGGAAAAGGAGTGTCTGTTCAAAACAACAGACAAATGTCTTTTCTCTTTGGTCCTTTGGGTTCAGCACCTGAGTCACTCTTTATTGCAGAGGGGTTGGACATTAGTTCCCATTGGCTGCTTTTGCTCTGTGCTGGAGGTGCTACTCTGCTTTTTTGAGCAATTTCCGTGCAGGACAGAGATTCAATTAACAGTGAGGATTTCTCTTGACCTTCCTGCTACTGACTGCGTGCAAAGGGGTGAGAGGGGGCACCTGGTGGCCCATGTCCTTGGCCACCCTACCCATGCTGCTGCCCAGGCTCTCGTTCTCCAGTCACTTGCAGAAGTTGTAAACCCTCACCCTGGGAACTCCCCCCAGCACTAAGCTCTCCCACAAAATTTCTGATGGGAAAAAAGGATGACGACTGTGGCTGATCCAGTGCAATTATCAGATCAGAAGCGCCTGCTGCAATCCCACTCAAATCTGTATTAAAAATTCATTTCAAGTGTTCTTTTTTTTTTTTTTCCTTTAGCTGCAAGTAGAAGAATTTACCCAGCTGTTTTATTAGGAAATTAAAGGGCACATTTTTCTAAGCAATGCACAGGAATTTAGATGGACCATAACCACGACTGGTGTTAATGTGAGAGAGGATGTATCAACATCCAGCTCTCCATCCCACTGCACACAGCGCTGTGCTGCTCTAACACCAGCAGTGAAGCTGAGACAACCCGGGAATATGGGGTTAGAGGGGAGCTCCAGAGGTCACTTACTTCTGTGCAGGGCCACCTACATCATCCTTGTTTGCCCAGCCTGTTCTTCAAACCTTCTTTTGATGGAGACAGTACAGCTACCCAGACAATCTATTCCAATGTTTAACTGTCCTTATCGTAAGAAAGTTTTTCCTAATGGCCAACCTAAATCTTTCTTGCTGCAATTTAAGGCTGTTATTTCTTGCAGCTGAATTCCTACCTTCTGGGTCTCATCCTTTCCATAAGAACATTTCTGCAGAAGTCTCAAAGTTTTCATAATTTAACATTTCCAAATTTCATCCTGATAAAGGTTAATAATCTATTTCACATAGAGACAGGAGAGATGTCCAGGCCCTTCTGGGGTAAAAAGAAACCATACAGAACATTAGATAGAGAGAAAACCTTTGAGTCACGGAAAATTCCCATTTAATATTTTAAATGTTTTTAAATTATATTTTTACAAGTCAACTAAAGGCAAGGTGTTTGTTCTTTCTATGTTATCCCTACTGGAGGACAGTCTGTTGTTCTGGGGTGGGTGGTGAATGTAGAAAAAACCCTAAACAACACAAAACAAACCATAAATATTTACTGAAGAGTCCTGAGCTAAACACAAATAGTTTGGACAGTTCACAGACCTTTTCTGGTCCCTGAAATCAAAGGAATGACCCCCACTGCAGCTTGATCCACACACAGGTTAGTTACAGATTCTACCCCAGTTCCCAGGTGCAGGATGAAGGGGTGCAAAGAGCAGAACCAGAGCCAGACCTGCGTGTGTCAGTGCTTCAGAGATGGAAACCTTTGATTTGGACTCTTGCATTTACAATAGCAACTGCATTCCCAAAGGTGAGAGAAGGTGCCATTCCCAAAGTTCCCAATTCCCCACCAACTCCCCCAGCACAGCAGTGAAAGCCCCAGTGCCAAAAATGAGTCCTTCCTGTTTGGCCTCCTGCAGCTCCACTTATGTTTCTCAAATCACAGGAAAATTTTATTTCACTTAAGAAATGGTGAGAATCTGCTTGTTTAAATTAACTGCTCCTTTGGGTGCTTTTGCTGGGCAATCTTGTAGAAAAAAGAACATTTTTAAGCTCTGATTCCTCAAATTTGAGGTGGCCTTGAGTAATAAGCACAGTGCAGATCCACTGAGTCGTGCTGAGGTCACAGAGGTCTCCCTGCGCCGCAACTTGAACCTGTCTACAAATATGTGCAGAATCAGAGACCAACAGAGCAGTCTGGGGAAACAAACACATTTCATACATGAAATGAAATTAATACTCTTATGGTCACGCAGACAGTAGAGTCAACCAACCATGGGAGTTACAGTGGAATCAACTTAATTAGCACTCCTGTTTGTAACTGAGCAGTCCATCTCCTCCAGAAAAACCCTGTAGACTTCAATGGAAACGGAGTTCCATGGAAATTTCCTCAAACCCTCCAGTGAAATGGAGAATCAGGTAAAATTCAGCATCTGAATCATTCCACGGATTGGAAAGGAAAGACGGAATTCTGCACAGAGGGGACATCTCTCATCACCAGAATCTAAGCAAACACACAGTGCAGCAGGTCTGTGCAGAGCCACAGGCGAAGTTTGTAAGCTCAGAATTCCCAGCCACCGTAGATCTCAACGTGAGAACTTTCCCGGGACTTTTGCAAAAATACTTGTAAAAATGGGATGGATTTTTGATTGCAATTTGGGGATGCACAGGCAACCTAAGATTACTTTAATAAAATATCTGTGTATCTATAAATGAGTCTGCAGAGGTATTTCGAGTGGTGTAAGCACGGTGGGAACAGGCTATATTTATCACATGTCATTCTATGTGCAACATTTAAGTAGACTATTCCAACTATTTGTGTGACACATACCAGGTCTGACTGCTTCTGCTCTGAGTGTGTGTGGGGGGAGCTTTGTACACAGAGGACACCAAGCACACGTGTGCACATGTACAGGCTCAAATGCACACGTATGCACATCAACATGTGTCTGCAGTGGGGGAGCTGATATTGCAACCACATGTGCTCTTATACAGAACATGTGTCCCAGAAAAAAATCGTCCCGATGTTCTTCCTCTGCTCTCCAAGGTTAACTTAAATAAAACAAAGAAGGCAGTTTCCCTTCTAAATAATTCATGGCTTGCTTTAATAGCCCATCTTAAAAACATACATAATTTCCCCCAATTTTCTGATACACTAATTACCTCGCTTTAAAGCCAATGGTGTTCTGTGTTTGACCTAAGTGATACATTATCTCAAACCCCTTCTAGCCCAGACACAGAACCCATTTGCTTTCGTCATCCATCACTTTTGATTTCCTTGGTGTTTGTCCCTAACTACCACTTGAAATCCTGGGTCCTGATCCTGCTTAGATTGGAGTCAACAGTATAATTCCAGTGGGAGCAGGACTGGAGGAGCACCCAACTTTCCCTTTCTTCAGCTCTATTCCTTCTCTCTTCTTTGCTGCCTGAAGTAGTTGGTAACAGCAATATATTGCACCGATACCCTCAGGAGTCCTTCAAAGATCTCAAAGCACTCTAATAGACCACTCAGACAAGTATCTGCCAGCTCAGTAAATCTCAAATCACTTTCCAAAAGAAGTTCATATTACTGGCCTCATTTTACAGATGATGAAACTGAGGCAACTGGCATAAAATGACCCGACTTCTTCCAACGGCGAGGGACAGACCCAAGGAGGAGCTGTTATCTCCCGAGCCCCCACCAGGCTCCACCGACTTGGCCACGCTCCTGCCACTGCCCTTTGTGCCACGCAGCTGTCCCTGTGGTGGAGCACAACTGCTGCTCCACAGCCCACAGGAGCAGCCAGGCCAGCACAGCCCGGGACAGGGAATGAAGGACGACCCTGCTTGTAGCTCAAAGTGCCAGGGAAGTTTGAGGAGCTTGAATGCAGCTTCTCACACTGAAATTTGCCCACAACTCCCAGATTAAGACCTCTCTTACTGTGAAAGGTGCTGGTGGATGTCCTCTGTCAAACAGCAGAAGAGAAGATCCAGATACCAATGGAATGAGCAGCACCATTTCCCCACCCTACTGGTGTGGTGCCCACATGGAAGCTCTCAAAAAAGCCCTTAGTTGTGGTTGCAAAGTATCTGAAAATCTGGGCTTGTAAGAACAGAAGTTGTAAAGGCTGTGGTTCAGGCCTTCGTGCACTTCTTGTTTCAGAGCAAATTGTGTCACAGAAGCCATTAGAAGAGTAAATAAGTCACATATGTGTGAGTATGTAATGTGCCCACTGCAGGTGAGAGACATTCAGCACAAGAAGGAAAAAAAATTATATTTGCAGAGAGGCAGCTGGAGCCACCTCTTATTCTTTTGGAGCCTGGCCACGAGCAGGACACAAACAAGTCATCTCTGTCTTTCTGTGACGGGGTGTGTGGCTCCAGAGGAGCAATATGTGCTGTAACACACATGTACCTTCCACATGCTGTGGCCAAAACACACTGGGGCACTGTAGTGTGAATCCTCGGCTCCAAAGCACGGTGTGTGTGCGGTGTGTGTGTGCAGGGGGCAGTAGGTGTGACTGTGTGTGCATGAGTATTATATGTGCTTGTGAGTACAGTAGGTGTGGTGTATATGTACAGTACAGCATGTGTTTGGATTCTGGGAGTAGGGGATGTTTAGTAATTAAATCCCTTTTCATCCTTCTGCACCTGTCTCCTTCTGAAAACTGAGAGAACAGACGTCAACCGGGACAAGGGCTGGATTGAATACAGCCAATTCTGAAATATTTATTAGCTTGTGACACCACTCAATGGAGGAGAAGGAATGCTGGTTAATCCGCCCAGCAAGTGCTCGCTTGGTGGAGGGACATTTTTCTACAGTGCCTCATTATATTTCAACTACTGTCTACTTTGTCAAAAATGGTATCATTTTAATTTGTGTCTATATTTATTTTCAAATGCTTTTGCTGGTAACCAGAGATTTCCGAGCACGGGGTTCTGACTCTAGGCTTGCCTCCTGGACAGCCATGGCTTTCTGGCCATACTGCAGAGCTGCTTTCAGCTCCTGATTTTGGGGTATATTTTCTTCACCCTGTGCTCTTCCATCTGCCCTTCACACCAGCACTGGACCTCCCTGTGCTTTGGGAACCTCAGCAGTTAATGAAGGACTGTCGTAACCAGTGAGATTCCTCCAGCAGGGGATGTGTTATTTCCCTTTTCCCTTCCTACAAATGCACAGATAATGTATGGCTGTGCATTCCTGCCAGTACATGTGTGTACAGATGTACAGGCACCCATCTTACAGACACACACCTGGATGAGGCTTCATCACTGACTTCCTTTGCCCTAAGAGCCCACACGCTAATCCCTGAGAAATTACAATTTTTGAAGGTAAAACTTCAGTGAGGGGATGACAACCAGGGCTCAGAGGAAGGGTTCAGATGGAGCAGGGATTACAGCCTGCTCTCTCTACAGCAGCAGCAAACAGCAATATTAGTTTGCTTCCAAATGGGATCTCATGTACCTGATTGAACACCTTCTCAAGATACTGTCACTGGAAAGAGCTTGTCCCTTCCTGTTGAAGGGTATTCAGTGCACTTAGAGATAACTTCAGTCCGGAGGGTGACTTTAGTTGAAAGGGAGGAATGGACTTTGATTTATAGAGGAGAACAAAATCTGCCCACACCAAAAGCCTCTGTGTGCAGAGACTTCCTGGGAAGGAACTTTCTCTTCACCAAAATAGAAAATCCACAGTGATCCTCACGGAGCTCAGCAGTAACCTTCTCTTCAGGATCTCTTGGGGTTTTGACAGATGCCAGTAAGATGCAGATGCTGTAGATCCCTGAACAGGGATGGGGGTTAAAAAGTTTTCTTACCAGCACTGAGCAAAAAAAAGAAAAATAAAAAAAAGGCAAGACTGACAACAAATCCCACTGTGTGAGGCTTATTCTGGATGGTTTTGGCATGATGCATCATTGCAACTACTGTGTTTGAGCAGTAATTAGACGTGGCCCAGGGGGACTGCAAGTGCATTAGAAGGGACGAGGCTCACCATGAGCCAAATGGCTGCTCTTATTGTTCTCCGCAGGGTACTCAGGATGTTCTTAGAACCAAATCCTTCCTTAATGCTGCAGAAAAGGGACTGCAGCATGAGACCTCAGCACCACCACCAGTCCCCCACACGGGATAAAACTCACTCCTTTTAGCACTTGCACGTGCACCCACATGGACCAGAACAAACCATAGATTATGGAATCTGAATCATTAATGTTGGAAAAGACCTCCCCAGAGTCATCAAGGCCAAACTCTGACTGAACACTTCCATGCCAACTGAACCAGAGCGCTGAGTGCCAGGTCCAGTCACCTCTTGAACATTTCCAGAGATGGTGATTCCACCACCTCCCTGGGCAGCCTGTGGCAATGCTGAACCACCCTGATCAGTGACAAAATTATTCCTGATGTCCAGTGTGAACCTCCCCTGGTGCAGCTGGAGGCTAAGCGGAGGGAGAGAGCAGTGGTAGGACCCTCTTACAAAGATGGAAGCCTCATTCTTGTCTCAGTCTCAGCTTTCAAGGTGATCACCCACAGAAAGAGACTGCAATCTCAGATTTCAGCTTCCCCTCTTCAAGACCATTGTAAAGACAGAAAAGGAGGAGGAGACAGAATGCATGGAGTATGTCAGAAATTAGGAGAACAATCTCATTTTAAGAAAATCCAGATAAGTATAAGACTGCTCTCTTTACAGCTCACAACAGAACGTGTCCCTTCCTTCTCCACTCAGTGTTCCCAACGTGCCATCGACACACTGGCAGGAACCCCACTGAAAGTGAAGAGATTCTGGTTGTACATCTTCTGCTTATGACAAAAATCTCAGAAATGTCATGTGTCAGCCAGGCAGACCCAGTGCTTAGAACCGACCAGAATCAATCCCAGGGTCAGTGCGTGGGACAGCCCGGGAATGTCATGCTCACATAGGTCATCGTGAGCACTGTTCCACTCTGTGTCTCTCCCTCGTGCTTAAAGGGCCATCTAAGAGGCACAGTCGTGCCCAGACTGTGGCCACACAAGCCCTCCTTGCAATGGGCCAATCCTTCTGCTGAGATTACCAGGGCCCATGCACTGCTCTCCAGAGTGCTTCCCCTTTAAGAGAGGACTGTGCAGTCTTTATTTGCTTGTTGAAACTGTTCAGTTTTAGGACAGGGGGGGAGGTCACACCTGTTGTGGAACTTGATAGAAGGCTTATTTATAAACTTTCAGAGCTTGGGATTCTTGCAGAGCTGAATGCGCTGATGTCCGGAGGGGAAGGTCACCGAAATGCTTGTTTATAAAAGCAGCAGCAACTGGAAAAACCATAAAAGTCTGAAATGATGAAATTACCAAGCTATTTGATCAGGCGCATGGGTTATGTGCTCTGTGGTCAGCCAGAAAAACCTCGCACGTAAGAGTCTACCCTGCTGGCTGCTGCCCTGAATTCTCCTTCAGAGGCCAATGCAGTGTGCCCCAAGAGGGCAAAAAATAATCAGCTGCTTACTATGGTCTACTTTTGGGCCGCTGGCTGGTCCACTCTTAATTTGACCTTGCATGGAAAGGGGAAAGCCTACTCTGCACTTGGTGTCACAGCTAATCCACTCTGTAGTTTCGCAACTTCAAAGAGCTGCACCACTTGTTAACAGGCAGAGTGTTCTTTCGGCAAGGAGGCAGTCACACCCCAAAAATCTGCCACTGTCTGGGGGGAGAACAGAAATGGCAACTTCAGAAATACTTCTGGATTTCTGCAAAAATGTTGTGTGAAAGGTGTTGGATTGTTTGACTGTTTGTTTGTGCTGCTGTTTGAAAAAGCACTTTTAATCTTACAGTTTGGGGAGAAGAGGAAATAAAACCCCTCCCTTGGGTTTTACCTTTAGTTTCTATTCTCATTTCACAGTAGAGCAAATTCAAGAGAATTTCCTTTCCTCCCCGTTTTTTTTTTTCTCTTTTTAGTTTTCTGTATCTGTCAGAATCTTGGTTTAAGGAAAGCTTCATTTTCACTTGGTGACTGATGGCTGAACAGGTGGCTTCTGAGTTCGCAAGTGTCAGATGAACCAGCAGTTTAGAAATGGACAATTTGCAGCTCACTTTCTCTTGCTGACGGCCCTTTTCTGCTGACAGATTCTTGCTCCTACCAGCCAAATCATGCACACAGGATCTGCTCTCCACCCCTGCTGAAAAAAAAACTTGAAGAGGAAAAAACCCAAAGATGAAAGAAGATGGTCTCTGGGGAACTCCTGGCCATAAAATGGAAAGAACTTCACACTTGAAGGCGTTCTTGCCAGCTCAGCCTACTTGGACATAATTTATAAGAGGGGCAGGATTTTCTGCCTCATTTTCTTTCCTGGAAAGCTTGTTTGTTTTATGGGATTTTTGCAGAATCCTATATAAAGTGATGAGATGTCTGAACCAACACCAGCCACTGTTGAACATGATGAGTTTGACAAAAAACTCTCCCCAAACATTTTCCTTGACGACATCTAGTCAGGATCTGCCGAGAGATACGTCACCCAGGGGATTTTGACAGGTGAATTCCCTCCTGCCTGCTGGTGATGAACACTTCCAATGATTATAACAAATAGGGCCGTACAAGGGTTCCTGCTGAGGCTCACACGTGGCACAGGTGTCCCATTCCTGGGAAGGTGGGCAGGACCTGCACAGCTCCTTCTGCCTGACCTGCCACACATTTACAGGATCACGGGATCACCAAATGCTGCATTTCAGTAATTTAGGCAGATACCAGAGTAACCTTTTTTTGGACACTGCACCATTAAAATATGGATTTACCTAATGTAGCAGTTTGACTACGGGCGAATAACTTAGGAGCTGTTTTTCACAGGATCTTAGAGGCTCTTGGTACCAATTTTTCAAAAGGATTTAGATGCCTTTGAAAGATAAGTGCCCAGAGGGGTCTTAAAATTTTCAAGGCAGGCTACATTAAAATCATTTGGATTTATGTGCCTATCTTACACAGTTTTGATAATCTACAAGGTGCCTATCCGAATCCTTAGATAAAGAGAGCACTTTGGAAATATGACACTTACGGACTTGAGGAATTGTAATCTGGAAAACACATCTCACTGACTTTCAGGGACATTTAAACTCCTAAGCCTCTTCCAGAAATGAAACTTAGGATCCTAAGTCACTTAAGTGCTTTCAAACTGTTGCTGTGTGTGTGTATGAGCTGGATGAGGACAGATGAGCGGGGAAGGATTAGATGCATGCATCTGTCTTTCCGTGTAGCTCTCATAACACTTGAGTGTCTCTGCATATGGATAAAGGTGGATTGATGAGTGCATGACCATATGCATGAGAGTATAATATGGCCGATTGGATGGGACAGGGAGGAACAAAAATTGGGTGGAAGTGACAGGCGATTACATGGATAAATAACATCATCTTGCTGAGCATTTATTTAGTGCTTTTCATCCAAAGGTACCCTTAAGTGCTTTACAAACTGTTATGGATATAAGAATGACTCCACCAGCCACAGCAGCTCTTTAAGAGTACACAGCCAAATTACATGATCAAGTTATGACCAGAAATGAAGAGTATCAAGTCCCACTGAAATTACCGAGAAATTTTTGGCCATCAGCCATTTAGGATTCAGTCAATACACCCAGGTTAGAGCTGTTACGCAGGAAGAAAGTGCTATGGATATCTAACAATGACAAATGGGAAGGACTTAGTTTTCAACACCATTCAGAAACGAGCACTGCCAAGAGCACGTGAGCTGGGGAAACTGGTTCAGCATTAATGCACAGGGGGAACTACTGCCTTTCCAAGGGTGGCCAAAGGGAAGGTGTGGAGGGAGATGAGTAAATGGTTTTATGGAATTTTCATGGAGGACAAAGTTACAGGAGTTTGTTTGAAATAAACCTTCATAAAGAGGAAAGAAGCAGGATGGTGAATGGAGGGGGAGAGGCCTGAGAGCTTTTCAGCTCTGCCTGTCTGAAGCTCCAAGCCCATGTTCTCCCTGGGAGGAGATCCCATCTCTTCCCACATCACTGACCTGGGCTGTCTCTCTCCAGGCAGCTCCAAAGAAGGCGAGTGGTGCCAGCTGCTCTCTTGCCAAACGGTGGAGTTAAAAGCTGTACAAAGTCATAGACAGTAAACAATGAAACAGAAACGACAACAGCAGTTTCTGCTCCTGCCTCCACCTCTGTGCCTTGCTGCTTCCCTCCTGCACACTCCTTCTCCTCCTCTATCTGCCAAAAGGATGAAAACATGATTGAATCCGCACTCTATGACACAGCCTGGGGAAGAGCAGCTGCCCAGTATATATATTTATTTCAGTGCAGTAGATCAATCAACACTACCTTTATAATACAACCTAAAAACTGCGAGGCACTGAACAAACAGGGGAAAATATGTCCATGTGCTCTTCTACTCTGCTACCTGCACTTCCTCTACCCGCAGCACCAGAACAAATCTCTGGCCATTTGATGCTAATGGGGCAGTGTTAGGGAAGGATGCACACCTGACCTGTACAGAAGTCTTTTTCCACCATTGCAATGTATAGTTTCCTCATCACCTTGAGGAGACAGCGATCCACTGAGCAGAGCACACCAGGGACCAGCTGTGTCTTGCAGCTTAATAAAAACCCCCTCCTGTCATGGTAAGTGAGTGCTGGTTCCTGCTGTAGGGAGATCTGTCCTTGTGTGCAGGCCAGGCTGTCCAGCTCACACCCAGCACTCCCTGACTTTGGGGGATCCAGGGCATGGATGATGAGTGACTTACAGACCCTGTCCCCAGCAGCACAGATTGCTGACCTGTCTGCGCTGTTCCCTTCCCTTTACCCCTCCTGCATCTTCCCTGCTCCATCATGTCCCAGATCCTCCCCACAGAGCCCTGCTCCCGCTGCCAAGCACCATCACACCCTCAGCACAGCCGTGCTGCCGTCCCTGCCCACACCAAGAGGCCCTTACCCCCCCGACTATATTTGGCAGTGCTGCCTCTATAGCCATGGCTTGTGCTGGGAGTGGGGTCCTGCCCGGGGAACCCAAGCACACAGGTGGTGATGCTGACAGAACAACGCTCCTGCTGGGACAGGTTGTCTCCTCTGACAAAGATGTTCCCATGCCAGGTCAGTGAGGTCACAGCACAGTGACAACTGTCCCAATCAAACCTTCCCATTCACAAGTTCAGCTCAAACCCTGCTCATACTTTGTACTATTTTCACTGGGTCTCACAACATACAAATATTGACTAGCAGACCACGCTAAGGGATATATTTAAATCAGGAAAGGGGGATGATCTCATTTCTGAAGAAATGGCCTGTGAATCAGGAGATGCAGCTCCAGTTCCAAGCTCTGCCAAGATTCTCTGGCTAGCCTGGACAAGCTGCTTCCTTGGGGCTTCACTGGTAAATGAGAGACACTCCTGCTTCCTCTTCCTGCTCATCCACCTGCAATGCCATCTCCTCAGGACCAGGACTGTCTCTAGCAAGGCAAACACATGGCACAAAGCATGGTGGGCCATCAGCTGCCAAACTGCACAGGATGCAGTCCTGGAAATACCTTAGAAACCATCTTTCACCCTGTTTATCTCTTGGAGTATTCGCTGAGTATGCCAGGAAATTACCAAGTTTCTTTTGCTCACGTTTTCCCGGGTGCTGGTGAATGGCCTGTGGTGCCCAGCTGAGCTGCGGTGGGGTCGTGTTTTAGTCTGACAGCTACAGATGTTTTGCTCTGTCTCTGGGATGACTCTGTGATCAGGAACGGGGCCTTCATCTCTCTGAGTTTGCTGTCATGTCTCAGTAGATCCATCCTTTGTACGCAGATGGCACTTATGTTCATGCAGGGGTGTTTCTGCTGTAGCCTGCACTGTTAATGCCTGGGAGTAGAGTTCATTGTCCTTGTGAGCAACCAGATCTTCCCGTGCCTTTGAATGTCTGTCAGTGAGTGAAATTGCTTTGCTGCTCTTATCAGCATTCTGCCCTGAATTTCTGAACTGGGCTGACTTACTGGAGGACTTTGGCAAGATGTTTTACTCATATTTCTTCCTCTATTAATTCACCAACTTTGTGTCTCACTGACGAGGGAGATCCACACTGCCTAATGCAAGTGTCTGCATCTGTGTATGTGCCATGACATGTTTACAACTGTGTATCCCTGTGTTTGTCAGCACATATCACTACGTGCACCTGTTTCACTGCGTTTGTGCTCGCTCCTTGGTTTTGGCTTTGTGTGAGAATCCATGAACACATTCCTTGCCTTTCTTTTTCACCACCGAAGTGCACCTTCTTTCCTGGTATGTGTGTGAATATATATCTGTCAGAAGTGTCTGTGTGTTCCCTTGCACTTGTGTTGAGGTGCAGGCATGTCTCAGTGTAGTTGTGCATTGATATTTGTTCCGAGTCGTGCCTTTCCCCGTGTGTGTAATTCCTTGGCTCTGGCTCTGTGTTTCCCTGTATTTCCCTTCTGTTTCCCTGTCTGTGCTGTGTGCACTTACCTGGATTTCTGTGTGGATGTATCTCCCTGTTTTTATTGTCTGATGGCTGTGGGTCTTTTGATGGGGTGGGTACTGGTGAAATTGTTTGTCATTTTGCTTTGTATTTATCTTTCAATGTTTTCCCTATGTTTGCATAAAGTAGATGCAGACTACAATTTGGTGATGAATTCTATGAATACTAATCTTAGGCTACCCTTGACCCTAAGGTCAGCTAAAGATCAAAACCAAACCATTTAATATTTTCCTTTTGCAGATCAATAGGAGCATAAATTCACTCTCAATGACAACTATAATTTCAAACAGATCTATAGGAGGCATGCATGCATTTCCAGGATGAGCCGCTCATGCGCCTGTTGGGGAGCACAAGAAAAAGAGTTTCTCTGTTGTTGTGGGTTTTGGTGGGTTTTTTTACCATTGAATCTCTTTTGCCTTTTTTTTTTTTATTGCTCTGAAATGCTATTTTCAGCAGCTGCTGTCATATAAATATCTCTTGTTTTTCTTCTCCTCTTTCCCTCCTGGTGAAAAGGGCAGGGGACCTATTGAAAATTCTGCTTTATCTCTTTCAGGAGAGTTCAAGTGCGGGTCGAACAATCGATTCCTCCTCCTTTTCTTTTTTAAGTTTCCTGTCGTTCTTTTGCCCAGATCAGCACTGAAGGCAAATAGGAAGGGCAGGCTGGAGTCTGTGCATCTCTGCACCCGGAGTCAGCCGGGGAGAGCAGGCGAGTGCTCGTGTGTGAGCGGAGAGAAGGATGTTTGTACACACACACACACATGTGTGCACACACACACATGGACTGGGTTTGCCCCCATGACATGTTCTTACAGTAAAACTGCTGCAGAGAAAGGAAAAAAGCTGGGAAGCAGGAAAAGTTTGGAAGCACTGTTCAGTTCTAAACTGGAATATTAACCCTTCCGAAAAAAAAATCTCCTCTAGGAATTGCAAAAGCTTTTAAGGAAATGCCGCAAGATCCCAGAGAGTTCCTAGGATTTTCCATGTGGGGGGGAAGGAGGGTTATTCTGCAAAGAGCAGTGTTTCACCAAAATAAATTAATCTTCGAAGATGCATTTAGTCTAAAAAAAGGTACTTTTCAAACATTTTCACCAAATCAAAGTAGTGGGAGGGAGGGGGGGCAGGAGGGGGCATGAAAGACAGAAATATAAAAAAAGCAAAACAAATGACACCATTAATCTGCCTGGATTTTCCACCTCATAGAACAATCTGTTTAGGAGTGACTGAAATAAAGTGGAATGTGGCTTAGATT
This sequence comes from Pitta sordida, assembly GCA_013390025.1. Lineage (NCBI taxonomy): Eukaryota > Metazoa > Chordata > Aves > Passeriformes > Pittidae > Pitta > Pitta sordida. Next base: position 250,675 of record WEKX01011651.1, read on the forward strand.
TTTTTTTTTTCCTCTGCAATCTTTCACTGCAAATTCCTTGTTTATGGAGAAACACTGAAAAGGGGAGTTAGTCCCACTGCCCTCTTAGAAAAATTTAAAAATAAAAAATTAAAAAGAGGCACCACAAGCAGAGGGAAAGAAGGAGGGGGGGGTTTGCTTTGTGTAGGAAATAAAGACCGTAAAGTGAGGACTTTTATTGCTGGCAATCAGAGTATTGCTGCTGGCAGTGGCTAAAGGTGGAAAGCAAAGATGATTTAATTTATAGAAAGGACAAAGATGTCATGTAGCAGATTTAATCACTGAAAAGAAAAAAAAAAGAAAAAAAAACCCCTAGCGAACGTCATAATTTACATTTTGGGATAATAAAGAAGAGTGAAAGAAAGAAAACTGAAAAACCCTGAATGAGTGAAAAAAATGAAGGAAGATAAATAGATTTGCCTGTAAAACTAATAAATTTAAAAACAAAACCAGAAAGCAAAACACAGCCCCTTGAAAGTGCTGGTAAAATGGACCATCGATTTTGGAATTCATCTGCATTTTGTATTTTAATAATGCTTACTCTCTCTCTCTCCCTCTCTCTCTTTTGCAAAATATAAAAGCTGATCTGATAAATATTAATTTGAACCATCATAATGTATTTGAAAATTCCAGCTAAAATGTCACCACATGGAACATTAATGTAATATTTCAAGGCCCTGAGAGCAATACTCATATTGATTGCATTTATTTCACTCTAGGGAGGAGAAATAATTCTTCAATGTGGGACACATCTGGTAGCCAAAGATGCAAAAGGCTGAGGGTAGAAATTCAAAATTATATGGAAAAACCCCCATAACCTCACCCCCCAAAACCCAAACAGAAGTGCAAGTGAAGCTGACAAATGCAGCCCATTCAGTCTCAAGTTTCAGTTGCAGCAATCTTCTTTTTCTTCCCAGAATAATTCTCTTTGAATTTTTAATTTAGGGGAAAAAAAAAAATCACAAAGCAACAAAAATTCCCATCATGTTTCTGTGAATCTTTTGGCACAAAAATCAACAGTATCATCACTAGTCTAAAGAAAGAATGTGTGTCATTGGATTGCTTATTGGAAACACAGAAGCCGGGCTGAGAACACGGCACAGCACTTAATTCTGTGAAACTTTGACAGAGGTTCCCAAGAAAGATGCTCTTATCTGGGGAGCTTCCTCTGAGGTTGGGGTTTGAACTTTGCATCGCTGGCAGCCCAAACGCGCGTGAGATTGGGGCTATTTTCCTGTGATTCTGCAGAAGGAGCACGGAGACGCTGCCTGTCTGGAGTCCCATAAAACAGATCTTTTCCTTGTCATTAAGAATATTGATGTTCATTAGGCCCGGGCGTCAATGAGTCTTTGTGCAAATGAAACGAAATCTGAGTCAAATTGTGACCCTGAGTCCAACACACAACCACAGATTGGCTGCAACTGAACTGGGGGGCTGGGGACGAGAGGTACCCCCGGCACCAAAAATTCACCACCACCCCTACTCGGAGACAAAAAAAAAATCCCTGCAGACCCAGGCAAAGAGCCTCAGGAAATGCTCCTGCACCCCCAGCCCCCCAAACGCTTCCATATAATGTGGTTTATGATAAAAGTGGAACAGATCAGGGCTACTTTTAGCAGTCTGTTGAGGCCAGGGGAAGGCCTGGCAGGGCAGTGTCACTTTTGCTCTTTCCTTTGAATTTGCCGATGGGGTTTTTCTCCTCTGCCCTGGGTCTGGGGCTGATGTTTCTGCCGTACAAACTCCAGGCTAATAAAGCAGCTCGAGCCCCGCAATTCACGGCAAAGCCACTTTGACGGAGCACTCTGAGTGTTAACAGTGTGACGGGTGCTTTTGGAGCCAATGTCTCACGGATATTAACAGCCGTGCCCACGGAGCAGAATCTGCAATGTAAAAGCGAGTGGCTTGCTAAATATTTACAGGCTCGCACATCTCGCTGTCCCATTCATTTCCTCGACCTTTCATGAAGGGGGTGGGGAAGGAGACGCCAGGGAATGGTCCTTTCTGAGGTACAAACGTGCTGCAGCCAAAGTGGCCCCAGAGCTGCTGATAGTGAGACGTTGAGCTGAGGTCCCAGTCCTTCCTTCCTGGCACTTCATGAAGTTGAGTCGAGAGAAGCCACCACATGCAGTGGGCAGGCTTGGGCCCAAACTTTCTGAGCAGGGGTTGGGGAACAGCTCCCAGAAGAACAGCCCTGCTGTGAGCTGTGTGTAGGTCACTGAGGCATTTCAGTGCCAGTCAGCCCCCCAAACCCACTTGATTCCAGGCACAGCTGTTCCCAGAGGAAGGCAGCATTCCCCGGGAATTAAAGAGAATGAGTCAAGGAGACTCCTCAGTTCTGCATCCAGCTCCACCGCTGACCCGCCGGATGATCTCGGGCAAGCCTTTTCCCATCTCTGTGCCTTAGTTTCTCCTGACAGCATTTAAAATAAAGAAAGAAAGGGTGTAGCAAACCCTCCCACATGAAAACGGGAGAGGGCATTGTGAGGCTTGTTTAATGCTTAGAAAGCACTTTGAGATCTGCAGATAGAAAGCGTTACACGAGAGCCAAGTATTATAATTAAACTTTATATAACCGGGTTTTGTAGAAACCTCGGGGGCAGGAGCAGCAGCTCCGGTCCCTGTCGGGCGGCTCTGCGGGGACAAGGGGGCTCTGCGGGGACAGGGGGGCTCTGCGGGGACAGGGGGGTTCAGTGGGATGAGAGAGCCCCGTAGCCAGGGCCGGGGGTGGGCGGGTTTCCGTTCGGGTCCGCCCTGGCCGCGCTTCCCAGGTGGGATCCCGGTTGCACAGCCCAGGTGGAGGGCTGGCTGGCTGAAGGGCATTATTAGGAGATGATTTAACTAAGCCCATTGGAATCTGAAGTCGTTGTATAAAGGAGAGTACCCGGAAAAGTCAGCACCACATACGTGTCTGAAAAGTTAAAATGGCCAAACCAGTCTCGTACAGAATTTACCACCTGTTCAAGGACTGAACATGCACTGTACAGCTTTTCCTACAGATAACCCTACAGCCCTGTGGCTCTCCAGGTACATCAGGCTCAGAACTTTCTCCAAAGATGCACCATCCCCAGACTGACTTTTATTCACAGACTCAGAGTTTGGATAGTGCCTGGAACAGGAGAAATTAATTCCCTGCAGCTGGTCTGCCTTGCTTGGGCCTTACAAATCCCAGTGCTCAGGACAGGCAACCATGGTGCTTTCTCCAGGAACCAGTGCTTGCCTGCTGCTCTCCCAGTATGCCGATAAATCTGCTGGGAGACTCTGTGGGGACCACACCCTCAGCAGGGTTTCAGTCCGTGGTGCCATCAGCCTCCCCAGCTGCACAGCAGCATTGTGAGTGCACTCTGCCTCTGTCCAGGTCCTGTGCCTCTGGCCGCTCACAGCACAAACTGACATGACCCTTTGGGCACCGTGGCCTCAAGAGTCATGTCAGGGATGTGATGATCATTTCCCCAGTCCTTCAAGTATTGCACAAGGAAACACCCTCCTCACCGTCTCTCCTCTGCCTACAATTTCCTCTCCTGTCATTTATATGGGCGTCAGTTCCAAGTACCGGGACAGAGCTCCAGCTAATGAATCAACCCTGACGCTCCCCCAAGCTTTCACTGAATGTCTGTCACCAGAAGCAAGGGAATACAAAGGATAGTGGTGGAAAGGAAAGGTTATGATCCCAGTCTTTCACATGAGCGACACTGGGTCTGGGTTGCAGAGGAAGATGGCGTTGGGAGTAGCCTCTACTCCAGAAAAGCAGCATCCTGTCTGGCAACCTGAGCTCAGGAAAGAGCCAGGACAGGAAGAGCAGGTCAGGAAGGAGATGCAGTGGCAGAGCAGCATGTCTGTGGGAGCTCAGATGGTGCATGCCCGCTTTTCTGGGATGCATCAGGCCCACACTGGGGTGATAAGCTGCAGTGCCTCAGGCACTATGCAGGGATCAGGATTTCTTTCTCAGGAATCTTGCCAGGCACAGGAACGGGCCATGAACATCCAGTCCAGGTATTTCAAATTCGCTGCTGAATTGTCCTAGTGTTTCATAAACCATGGATGAGGAGAGAAAAAAGGCAAGACCAAACATTGCAGAGAATGTTTTACAAAGGCCTGGCATCTCCATATCTCAAGATCCAAGGACTACATCCAAGGGCTACATCCAAGATGGTGGCAAAAAAAAGACCTATGTAACAATGTTTTACCCCATCTGGAAGCTTTTCTGCAACCCATCCATTCCCCTGCAGACCGCGTAGCTGACCTTGCAGACTCCCACCACGCAGGGAGAGGCAGGAGGTGGTTCCCAGGCAGCTGCCCTCACTCGCTGCAGGCAGGGCCCTGCAGCCTCTGGAGGTGCTCTCTGCCTTCAAAGGCAGCCCCACCTCGGGCTAAGCTTCACAGTGCCTCATCAGGGCCCACATCTCCAAGATTAATGACTGCCTACACCAGGACTTCTCCTTTATCCCAAGATGATCCCAATGCATATTTCACATCCACATGTTGCTGAGCTCCATGCCTGCCTACCTCTGTGAGCTCATGCCTTTCCCACCCATCTCCCTGCACCCCACCCAAGCCAATTTTTCTCTTTTTCCTTCTTCTGCCACACCTACCACATATACTTGTCACTATGGCACAGGTGGCATTGCAAGCCAGAGTCCCCAAGCATCCATGCCATTTCCTAATTGTTCCTGGAACTCCACCTCTCCCAGGAGGCCTGTGTACATGCCATTCTAATAGCAAACTTTCCCACAATTACTGGAGGTGTTGGCATCAGGAGCACAGCACAAACCACAAAGTGTGGACAATCCATTCCTGGAGATGGGAGTAGCACAGCTAAGCCACTGTGAGATCAGGCAAGGTATTCAGATCCCTCTCTTTATCATCCTTTTTTGTATTTTAGAAGGAAACTGGTTGAACCTTGTCTGTCCCTCTTGTACCTCCCACCAAAGAGAAGTGCTTCTGGAGTGAAAGCCTGTACTGGGAGTTTTCCACATCCTTTACACCGAGGGAACGACAGTGCAGGATGAACCGTCAGTGTCCCAAATGTCATACTACGTATCCCAGATATGTAGAGGAGAACACTGAGATAGAGACATTTGCCCACTAATGTTGGAACTGAAAAGCCCCCTGTGCTCTCGGGGCAGGTACATGGAGCATGAAGCTGGTTGGTTTTGAGTCTGATCCATGAGAGCTGGGCATGCAGAAAGCATTACAACCTCCCTCAACATTATTTCAGACAATTAATGTGTTTGCCTTCTCCTCCCCTAGCATCTCTGCCCCTCTCTGGGGTCTGTCCCAGGTGCTGAGACACCTTCTCTTGGTGTGCACAGGGAGAGCCACAGGTCTGTGGTGTCCCAGTGCTTCACTGCTGAGGCTGCAGCAGCACCAGGCAGAGTGATGCATGGGGACAGTGCTCAGTGCATTAATAAATAATCACCTCTCCCATGCTCTGCAGGAGAGCGTGACTTCACAGTGATGTGTGTGAATGTCACACAGGCCCTAGGAGAGCCACTGTTTGACTGCTGGCTTAGTTCCCAAGGGCCCTGCTTATCCTTTACCCTCCCTCCTAAGCCAGGGATCGGGGTAAGAGGCTGTACTGGTACTTCACCAGCTAAGATGTGTCCGCACAGCTGATGATTCTCTGCCATCACAGTGCAAAGGATTCTCCACATGTACCTACAGACTACAGAAAACCACGTTCTTCCCTTTCTGTCCCAGACTTACTGACAGATGAAGTCACTGAAGTCACCTGGCACTGCAGCCAGGTGACTAGATCCCCAGCTTGACTGGATCCCTGGAGTCCTGATGTCCTCGTCTCCTCTGAACCACTGCCCACACCAATGGAATAGGACAATATGGAAAAGGACTGTACCACATTCTTTCAAGAAGCTTTTTCCAGGACAGATAAGGCACAGAAACGTTGCCTCCAAATTGGGAATGCCTAAATAACAGCATATTCTGGAGTTCCCTGATGACTGGTGGGTCAGTGAGTGGCAGAGGACTGGCCTCTGCTTGGGTCTGCACCCAAGATTCACAGCAGTGACAGATGTACACGAAGCCTGGAACACCTGGCTGGGTCTGACCCTGGTGAACTCTGCAGCAGTTTATCTCATGCAGTGCCAGACCTTTGCTTGGTGTGGTCATTCTTCTCAGCTGAGCCTCACTGACATTGCTGCACGGCTTCCCTGCCTGAGCCTGCACTGACACGTCACCTCCTGAGGGGACCAGCTCTGTGTGTACCTGGGGGTCCCTCTGAGGCAAAACGCCTCAGGTGCCCTGGAGACAACAAGCTGGACAGTCACAGCTAAGTGACCCTGTGCTCCACGTCAGGCAGAGGATCAGATCAGAAAATGCTGTAAGTCTGACCAAACATTTCTAAGGCATTTGCCCTGCACTGGCCTTGCTGTTACCGTACAGCTCCAAGCACTGGTTCTTCACCCCCCATCACTGACTCATTCAGCCTCTTGGCAGGGCAAAGAGAAAGGCAGGCAACAAAAGCTGTAGTTAATTTCCTGTAAAAGTATTGTGGCAGGACAGGGAAAGGGCTAATGTGTGGGTGTGAGAGGTATTATGAGATAGAAAAAGCCTTGCCCCAATTCACCATTGCCCCCCATCCTTCCTTTAAAGGGGTATTTAGGAAGTGAGATTTCCCCTGTTTCCTCTATGGGCATCACATGCCTGGCTCACCTCATTTACTCAGCTAGAGCATGTTTTATTAATCTGGAGTCTCAACAAGGTTCTTTACTTCTATTAATTTATTAATATTGCTAATTAAATATCATATTCGCAAATGTAAATTTCCTAATAGTGTCCCTTCCATTTTCAAATTTAAAAAAAAAAAGAAGCAGCAGCAGCAGCTTGTTATGTTAGTCAATTGAAAGCAATTCAGGCTAATCAGGAGAGCGGGGCTGCCTTGTGTCTGCAGAGGGAGGGCCACTGTCAGTTTGCTTTGGGGCGAATATCCACCTTCTACCACGGGCTTTAGCAATTAGATTTCAGAGCAGGAACAAAGTGGGGTGAGTAGAGTAAATGGAAGGGGGTGGGAGAAGGGGAGAGCAAAGAGTTTGGTATATGTGAGAATAGGCACCAGGAAAATGCCTTAGCAACTGGCACAGCAGGATGGATGGGAGCGGGGGGCACACACACAGCCAGACCCCAGGGACAGCACTGGGTGTAAGGGGAGCAATAACTCCAGAGGCAGATGCCAAGGCTGGGGAGTGGCTGGTCCTGTGTGGAAAGGGTCATGGGAGGGGAATGGTCCCTCTGGAAAAGTACAGTTGATGGGGCAGATCCAGCATCTGATTTGTATTTTGCATGTTCCCCCCCTGCTGACACTTTCAGCCATGTATTTTTATATATATGTATATATATTTGGGAAGATGTGATAACCTGTGTGTTGGGATGACTGGGCTGGTGTTGCATTAAGGAAAGTTTTAAAAATACATTATATCATTTTTATTATTAATGGTAATGATAGGGGCCTGCTCATTATCTTTCCTTTTGTTATGAGCACTGTAATCTGAGGATGCTGTGGCAATGTGAAAGGGATAATGCAGCGGTACTGCTCCATTTGGTTCTGTTTTAAAATTCTATCCTCTTGATATTTATGATCAGAACCCAGAAAAATTACATTTAGTTGCCTTTTTCAAAGGGTTTATCAAGAGCAAAGAAATATTTTTTTGCCTCCATTATCCAAAACACCTCAATAAAAACCCCCTTATTGTATGGATGGAGAAACAGAGACAGAGAAGGCAAAATACAAATCCTATGGTTATTACTGAATGTCTCTTCAGACCCCAGCCCTTTCCCCAGGTTAAATTCTAAACCGTTTTCAGGAAGGCACAGAACAGTGCATATTGGGTGCAGAACATGGGCCAGTATTTCATCTCATGCTTTGAATGCTATAGACTGTCCTAGCCCAAAGTATGAGAGTGGGCAGTACATACTGAACCAAGGGAAAATACAGTTGCCTCCAGGCAGGTAGTTTTTTCCTTTACACAGGAAAGAATTCCCAAATGTAAATCTACTGATGGCTCCAAGATCCCTAAATGGAGAACAGCACTGACCAGGTCAAAAGCAGAACCATTCCAGCTGAGAGCTGGAGGGTGACAGAACCATGTTCCCTCAGGTGCGGTGGGACCTGCACCGTCTGGGCGACACAGGTGGAAATACGGCCCCATTCCAGCCTCCTGCACGGATCCCACACCGAGTGAGGTGTGTGTCAGGTGCAGGGGTACGACTGAGTGGGCAGAGCAGGAGGGAGCAAACAACCACAACAAACCCCTTCTCAATCTCCCACAGAGAGCAGAGACAACAGGGAAAGCCCTGGCTGAACTGGAAGGAACTGGTTCTTGTCACCACGCACACACTGGTCTCCAGCTGTTAATGATCTCTGTTGATGTGAAGATCATTTCCTCTGCATCCTGGCGTGTGTAATTGAGTGGGTCTGCGATGGGGAGACGGCCCCGGCAGCTCCCCAGTCAGCACTTACTGACAGCCTAATCTCAGCTCGAGAAATGGTGCCGAGGTATTGGCTTCTGATGCCATGTTATCTCCCCAGTTTGAGAAAGGATAGAGCTCACCTCCTCGTGCAGATATAATAGGAGAGGACATCACCTTAATTCCACCTCCATTAGACCTCAGAGAGTCGACTGCGACCCCACTGACCTCATCAATATTCAAAAGCTTAACAAAAAAAGGCTATAACTGGGGAAGTCAGAAATAATGTAATGCAGTATTGATTATTTTATGGTACGATTAGGTGTAATTACATCTCTCAAATTTTATTTTAATGTTACTTTCTACTACTTTTAGCCTTTTAAAATTATCCAAAACATCTCTGTTTAATGGAACGAACATGCCTTCAATTTAAATGTGAAACACTCTTTTTCTGCTAAAGTGTGACCTCAATATATTTGAAAACATAAATTACTGCTATGTATAAACCATAAAAAATGAATGATGAATTTAATTCTGGTGAAGCGTGAGGGACTGGGAATGCAATGGGGAAATACTGTTTATCCAGAGGAGAGCGGACAGCCCAGGTGGAGAGGAGGAGGCTCAATATGACCTTCTCTCACACTGAATGGGACATGTCATGTGAAGGACTTGACTTTGGACTTACAGACTAAGGGCAAAAATCATTTATTCCCTGGATCAAGTCCTCAGCTGGCCTTGATCAGCATAGCTTCACTGCAACCAAAGGCACGTTACTGATTTACACCAGTGGAGATTTTAGTCCACTCTATTTGCTCAGCATTTGATTCCCTCCAGCTGTGTCAGATGAGCACAGATGGATGTTGCAGCCAGAGACAACAGGGTAACCTCCCAACTCTTCACTTCCTCTTTCAGACCTCTTTGCACTTCCAGACTGGTGTCAAAGGACATTTGCATAAACAACAACAGGGCCCTAAGAACCAGACTGAACCCTCAGACTGAACCCTCTCATCTCTCGTTTGCCAGTGTCACCTCACCCATTATTAGCACTAATTACTGGGATCATGGAGTCCTAGTCTTGAACCAGGGCTCCATTACTGAAGAGCTGAGACAGCTGAGTGTCCCTATTCAACCTCTGCTCCGAGCCTTCTCTAACACATCAGGTTTGGGTCCCTGGGCGTTATCACAAGAGATACATTAATAAATAATGATAGACAAGAACTGCTTCCTCGGTGGCCACATACAAGGATGATTTTATTCCTCTGGGACTCCTGTTTTAAATGGAAACTGTGACTTCACTATTGCTATCAAATCCTTTGAGCACTTACTGTGCACGTGTAAGTTCAAACTTCAAACTGATAGCATTCCTAACTTCCAGCACCAAACACTTCCTTATTTTACCTCCTAACATGTAGGTAGGGAAGCAAGTGTGCTGTCACTCATCAGTGTGTATAACAGTCTGAGTTTATGCTTGGGGAAAGGAGAGGTAGGGTGGCTGGAAGGGTCACTGATAATGGTCTTAGAGCTCCTTTGGGCCGGTGTGAGTGACAGAGTGTTAAATTAAAGTAATTTTCTTATTAGTTCCTTCCCCACCTCCTGCCTCTCACCCACTGAAATCGTTTCAGTCTAAGCTTTCTGTATCACTGGGGGTTATAAAGAAGGTGCGTAGGAAGAGAAATTAGAAAGACAGAGTGACAATTGAAACAAAACTGCTGGAGAATCTCAGCCTCTGTGCTCATGTATTCCATACATTATTTGCAAATGGAAAAGCCTCTCTACAATCAGGTATCAAATACCTGGGGAGAGTTATCCTCCACTGCACCTCTCAGCTATGGGCTCTGAAGGACAGTGCCCGCTGTGTGTGTCAGAGCTGGAGAGAGGGGAGGATGCAGTTAGCAACTCATCCTGGCTGGGCATTCATTGATCCCTGAGGTCAGTGACCGGCAGCTCCTAACAAGCTCCAGCCTGCGGCTGCACTGTTAGAGACATCCTGCCTGGGCACAGGCTTGCAGGACTAACTCAGAATTGTGTAAAACCATATCCCAGATTGGAATGTGTTCCTTTGGAGGAGAGTTAGAAAGGGAACAGGCCTTATCACAGGATAAAATCCAGCTCTTTCAACCTGCAAAGATAACTTAAGGCAAAAGCCTGTAAACTACCTCAATTGTTAAGAAAATGTGGGGAAAAATTTATTCACCTGAAACAATATCATCTGAGGAAGCTCTGTATTACTTAATGGTTTATTCAGTAAACTTCAGAGAAAGTCATTAATAAGACCTTAAGTAAATTATCCGTCTGTATAAGCACTTCATATTCTGCTTCATAGTTCTTTCTGTTGATAAAAAAACGCACTGAGGTAGCTCGAGGCTGAGGAGAGCACCAGCGAGATCTTTCATCCTGGCAAGTGCAGGGGCACTGCCCGTCCTCTTGATGGCCTGGAATGTGCCCTGATCTGCTGCGCCTCCTCTGCTGAGCTTCACCTCACGGGGGCAACTTCAGCAACAGGCACAGAACACTCAGCAGCACCAGAAGTCTGGCTCAAATAGCAAAAAGAAAATTATTTGTGGGAAAATCAAGGCAGACTGAAGCCAGCGAAAAGCTGACAGCACTAGAGATCCACCTGGCAGGCTGTTCTGAAGGGACATTTTTCAGTTGGGTTTTCCCTGGCACAACTGGATTGGCTCCAGTCAAATTGTGCAAGTTTACTGAGAAGACAAAAGTGGTCATTTTACTTGTGTGAAGCAAAGGAACTATGTAGTCTGATTGTCAGTCTGGCCAATTGCTGTGAAACTCATGTACCCCATCTTAGCATCTCTTCAAACTGAAAATACAACGTCTGTGTAAAGTGGTAATTGCAGGAATCAATGGCAGGAATAGCTTTGTAAGGCTGGTCTTTGTTCCAGAGCTCTTGATATGGACTTATCATGAAGGACCTGCCTGTTTAATCCACAACTTTTCAAAACACCTGCCAGCAGTTCAGTGAATTCAGCAGCCAAACATCCCAGGATGCTCATCAGCTGGACTTGCTGATTTGTTGCTATCCATTCTTTCAAGTGTTCCCTTATCTGCTTTACATCAACAGCCAGGGTGCCAAGATGCTCATTACTTCCTAATGGTCCATATTCCATTTCTATATTTTTCTTCTTAAAGACCAATTAAAAAAAAAGTTAAGTAGCTCAGCCATTTTAGAATCACCATTGATTCCAGCTCTCTCCTAATTTATTAATGGACCTACCTTCTCTCTCGTATTTCTTTCCCCCGATATACTTGGAAGAGCTCTCGTTATTTATTGTGGCCCTTTGGGCCAACATTAACTCATTCTGTTTCCTACCTACACTGAAAGCTGGAAAGGTTTCTCCATTTGCCTGCTGGCTTCCTCCCCATCCCTGGATGAGTTCAGACATCTAAAGGTTTTCAAATCTGAAAACCGAGGAAGTTCAGTATCATTCCTATTCAAGTCACACCAACCCCGGCAAGCCTCGGAGAACAGAAATTGCAAAAGTGAGCATGTTCTAGGATCTCGAGAGCACAGAAATTATGCAGTGTTCCAGGGCCAGGCTATCTAATCTAGATTCTCTTGCCAGTACATACTTGAGAAACAAGTGCTTCGGAGGAAAAGCACAAGAAACCTGACAAAATTGGACTGAAAATAATTAGAGTCCATGGAAGACTCCATGGGCTCCAACCAGAACAAATTAAAATACACAGGTTCAGCATGACAACGTGTTCCAAGGGAGTCAGGCACGTCATTTCCCTGGTTTTTCCTCTGTATTTTGGGAGAATCTCAACATGTGAGCACAGTTACATTGGCTGTCAGGATTTACAGGATTTTCTCTCTTTTCAGATGAGCAAATTATTCATAAGACTGAAGTACAGGAATCCATCCCTCCTGGCCACAGTCAAGTTTCCCATCAGTGAAGCAAATTAACATTTTCCCACTTAAGTTTCCAAAAGTTCTATAGAAACAATGCCTCACATTGATATCCAAACTAACCGTGCCCCGTAGAGCAACTTCAGGTAAAGCTTTAGAAGGTAAAATTGCTAACCAGAAGTATTACCAGCAGTAGAAAATCAGCCAAATAAAAAAAAAAAACATTTCTAAGAATAAAGAGGAACTGTCTTCAAACAAAGTATTTCACACAGGCACTGGGGGAACTCACAAGCCAGACATCAGATTAATATTCACAAATCCATTCTAGAGAAAAATTATTTCTACAAAGATTTCAGGTATTTCCATTGTTAACTGAATGAAGAAGAAAAGGATGTTCATGGAGGCAGAGATAAAGGGTGTAGGTGTACACAGGTGTGCATGTGTGTGTACACCTGTGTACAGCAGAACATTCCTCCTGTGGAGCACGTGCTCCCACACAAACAGCTCCTCTGCCGCTTCCCATTGCTCTCCCTTCACCCCCAGGTGGGCAGCAGGGACAGAAAAGGCTCAGCTCTCATCCTGACTCAGGTTCAGATCAAGATGACTAACTGAGCTTGCAATTCTGTTTACTGCCCACTTTATCCATCGTTTTTCAAGTTTCATCTGCAGAAGCAGGAGTGTAATCCAGTGAGCAGCAATGTTAATCCCCAGGGAATGCCAGTCCCTGGGGAGAGCCAAGGCCCTGCTTCCTGTTTAACGAAAATGCAGTGACTGGTTAGGCCAATTGTGTATCTGCATTTCCTATGAACATCCCTGACCATCTATTCCCAGCTCTGTTTTCTATTTAAAGTTGGCATGATGGATGCGCAGAGAGATCCTGGATGCTCATCCCTAACAGAGAGCACAAGTATCAATTCTCCTGAGGTGTAGTTCAATTTATCCATTACCATCATTGCAGCAGAGTAGCACCTAGATGCCATACAATGCTGAACGGGCACATGAGGCAGCTCCCATCCAGAAAAAGAGAAGGAAAACAGAAGCACAGGGATGGAAAGCTTCCTTCCTCTTGACCAGGCACACACAGCGTGCCCATGCCAGAGTTCCTGATCCCCAGCCCAAATCAACAGGAATACCATGAACAGCTAAAGTTGGGTCTGCATCAAAACTCATCAGCAAACAGATCACCAGCTCCCCTTCCCTAAATCCTTCTGTTCTTTATTGTATCAGCACTGGATGGCACAGAAACTCCAAATATAGCAGCTCAGGAACCTCTCGCCTATTCCCTACTTGCCGGCAAAAAAGCTTGTTTTGATATTTGCAGGAGTGAATTAATTTGGTGTTCCCGATACGATCTCAGACACACCCCAATGACACTTACACCCACAGCCACGGAGGCTGATAACATCATCAGCTGACTTCTCAGCTCAGCAGCAGCCTTTTTCACCCGTTTCTAGGATTATGAAATACATATTTTGTGTGGCTGGCTAATGCCAAAGTTACAAAATCCATGTAATTAAGATTAATTTAAGAGCTGGATTGGATCAACTTGTGGCATCCACCCATTAATTAAAAGAAACACTTTGAATTTCAAGCGGCTCCCTTAATATTTCACTCTGTGCTGGCACTGTTAACCTCAAATTGGCAGGAGAGGTGCGAGTGCCCAGGTGCGAGAGGCTGGGGGCCATGGGCTCGGGAATGCTGCCTGCATCGGGAGGCAGGTGCCCTCTCCTGGAAGGTGGGAATGCCTGCCCCGACATTCCCTGTGCCCGTGAGTACCTGTACAATCACCCCTGGCCAAACGCACACGAGGTGTGTGAGTGGATGTGTGACACACACAGGCTGTGCACGGGTGGGTACCTGTGCTGGTGACACGTTGGGTGCATGACGTGAATGTTTTGTGTGGTAGTTATGAAAGGTTTGTATGTATATTAGTTCTACAGAAGAACACGTGAAATCCACGGGCGTTGGATTTTATGGGCCATGCCAAGGCAACACAGAAGTGGGTATGTGGCAAAGTTGTTGGGAAAGTATTTCAACCAAGTGGAAAAAGCAGTGACAAACCTGCATGAGTTTACATGGATGGATTTGTAGGTTCTTTCTGCACTTCCTGCCCGGCTCATCTCATCTTTCCATAGAATCTGACCACTGTTATTAACTATTTGCACTGTCCTAGCACCTAAAGTCTTAAACAATCTGACATTGCCTTTGTAAACACAGAAGGGCATCTACAAACTGCCCTGGAGACTTTTGCAGTGCATGGTACAGAGTGTTAAAACCACACTATGCGCTGAAACGTAAAACTTCAGGTCCCAAGATTACCTTTCATTTGGAATGGGTCCATTTACCCCCTGGGAACAAAATGAGAAGGAACACAGATTTGGAATAACTTAGCTTTTCAATTTGACTATGTTGATCCCCTCATGCATACATGGGAATATGAACAAAGACACATATATGCACCTTGGGACATGCTGATGTATATGCATGTAAGCACATTAATGCAAAGAGGAAGTTAATTTTGATAAGATGATGTACATGCACATAAAGTGTGTAGAATGCACAAGAATGTGGAGATATGTGCATATATATATATGGAAATTGCATTTATATGGCCATATGAACATGTCTGTGAAGTTCCTTAAGCAAAGCTGTCAGAGAAGACACAGACTATGTGTAAACAGCTGGAAAGATGCATAAGAACAAATGTTTTTTTTCCTTACTGTCATGTTACAAAAAAGTTGAGAATCTATTCCAAATCCAGATTTTCTCTTGTATTCTACAGCTGCCGAGTCTACTTGTTTTATGTATTTTTTATAATCTGAATTGCTCTCATGCAAAGACATTGTTTTAATTCATTTAGAGCAAAATCTCTCCCTCTTTGTGGGGAAAAAAGTCCACCCCAGCACAGCACACTGTTGGGTGCAGTTAGACTGGTCTCTTCAAATACATCCCATCATTTAACCCATGGCCTGTGGCTGAATCGGGGATCAATAAGTCCCTCACAACAGCCTCTGCTGGATGAGATGTAAACCAGCCACTGTCTTTCTGCCTTATTCCCTCTCTATCATTCCATCAGCACTCAGCACTGTCTGAGCACAAGGCTTTGATCAAACCAGTAGTTTCCCTTCCAGACATCACCATGATCCATATCCAACTATCCTTCAGCAGGGCAGGCTCCAACACCCCTTATTAGTGGCTTTGTATTTGCAGAATTGTGGCAAGTACAGGCTGGAAGAGAACTTGCATATGTTTAACGTAATCTAAATAACTGAGCAAGTCCTGGATTTAGTTTAGTTTACAGATTGGATATTCCCAATTCTATTACCCTTCTACATTGCTTCTGCTGATCAACAGCCTGATCAACAGAGGTAATCCAGTCATTTGCCTTTCTGATATTAAAGCAAGTTACAAGCAAAGCAAATAATTGAACATAAAGGCAGGTTTAACCTTACCTGCCTGGGAAAGGCAGCCACATCTGGAGTGCAGTACAGCAAATGTTCAGAACATGGCAAAACTGTGATCCAGGGCATCTGCAAGGGGAAGGAAGAATTTGATTAACATGTCGTCCTGTACCAACTCTAAATCAATTAACAGATTTTATTTTTAAATAGGCATATCTGTATTTTTATAGCCTGTGAATGAAAGCAAGGCAAGGTGAGAGGATTAGTTGAGGTTTTCAGCAAGTGATCCAGTAGTAGTTAGAAGTAGAATCTAGAATTAAGGAGCAACATGGCTTTGTATACATGTATTTCCAGCACCTCTGCTCAGTGATGCTTAAGAGAACCATGAGATCTTTAACAGCCAGAGATGACCAGAAGGTCACCCAAAGGAGCCTGCTGAAGCTGCTGGAACTAATAACCAACACAAGTTTCCATGGTGAGGATTATGGCAGAGGCAGCTCCTCTGATCACAGCACATCTCTGCCCTGCTGACAGACACAAAGCCCACCTGCACCTGAGGATGGGGCACAGCCGCAGGTTTTGAGGTGTCAGTGTGCTCTACATGTGTTCTCGTTCTTGGGGAAAATGTTCATGATTATTTCATTTTGTGGCAGTAATGGAAAATACATTTTAGTGCTTGTGTTCTGCATTTGCAATTCATGTTCCCATACATGATTACATTAAGTCTGTGTTCTGTCATTTTTGATGAATGTAGCTTGTTTTCTGTAAAAAACAGACTCTGGGATGGAAAGTGACAGAAGTGAAGCTGTAACAAAGGATGATCAATTTTTTATGGCCAGACCCAAATGGAGGGGAAGTCCCTGAATGTCTCTCTGAAGCTGGGGACCCTTCAGTCATGGGCTGAAATGTGACCCATTCCTGTCACCATGCTGCTCCTGGCAGTCATGGGGCAGCAGTGTCTAACATGTACCGCTTTCTTCTTTTGCCAAAGTTGATAAACTGGCTTTGCATTAACAGGCCAGTGGCTGAGAGCAATTTGGCCTCTGCAAACAAGTGTACACAGGTAAAAATCAGGCAGCACAGCAGGAAGCACAGCAGGCAGCAGCAGGGGGGATTTATTCACTTATTAGCACAGTAACATCTCTGATCCTCGGATACTACACTGTGCCTGAACAATGAACAGTGTCCCTGCAGCAGGGGCTGTCTCTCCCAACGTCAAAAGCCAAAGAAACACATGAGGAGAAGTGATTTACTCAGAGATAACTGCTGGAGGCTCCATTGGAGAGTACAAGGAGAGCTGCACTAAAGGTGACAACCCAAAGGAGTTACTCAACTTCATAGTGACTTCAGATTGGAAAACCAGAGGAGTGTGCAGGCTGGAGATTTCAGCTGGTCTTGTTCAGACTGAGACCCTCCATTCACAGATTCACAGATTGTTCTGAGTTGGAAGGGACCCACAAGGATCATCGAGTCCAACTCTTAAACCGCACCACTGCCTCCCTGGCGGGAATCGAACCCTGGTCTCCTGCATGGCAGGCAGGGACACTCACCACTGTACTAAAGTGGATCATAAGAAAATTGATCCCATGTTTTTACAGGAACATGGGGTTGTGTATTGTTTTTGTTCAGATGGTCATGATCTTGACCTCTGAGACTCCCCAGTAACCACCCTGAACCTGGGCAACTGACAGGGAGCTTTTCTGCTTCCTAAAAGCTGAGAACGAGGCCTCCTGGCTCACAACTCTGGCTCTCTCTGCGATTCAGCATTCCCACTCAGGCTTCAGTGGAAGGAGTTGCGGGGCTGCTGGATTTGTTCCTGCCCCCCTCCCCCGGGCCATGTGCTCACCATAAGCAGATGGTTTCAGAGATTAAGTTCTAAGGAGGCATTAGCAGGAATATCTGCACACAGCACCCCGGCAGCTGCCTGTGCTCACACCTGTTCTAAGTTTCACAGCTTTCAAAGAATCAGTGTTCAAGGGTTTTTTGCCCTTTCCTTTTTTGGAAAATAGAAGCTTTGAGGGCAAATGCAGAGCCAGCTCCTACAGACACTCGGGGTTTCTCCCCTTGGCAAACAGATTCTCTGGAGTTGCACCTCACTCCAGATTTTAGCTACCATAGTCAGGCTCTGAAAGAGAATCTAAGTATTTCCCTAATCCAGAAATTATGATAACAAAAAGAGCTGCGTTTTAGGTAGAAGTCAAAGGCCCTTATCACGGGAAAGGGAATTCACAACCGTTCTTGACATTGAAGTACCAAAATAAAAATTACTGTATCACCACTGAAAGACTGAGGGATGTTTCAGTGTATTTCTTTGGTCACATTTCTTCCAATCATCAAATCTAATTCAGAAAAATGGCAGCAGGTAGCACTGGGGGCTCTGACAGTGGCCTCCAGCTGCTGGGCACAGGGTTCAGGAATCTAACTCTTGTGACATGTGACGTCACTGAAGGAAGCTGGAGATGCTGAGCTTGGGTTACTTTCAGTGGGAAATGGGAAAGGGCTCTTCCTTCATAAGAGGAATTCAGGCACCGTGTAATCTGGCAGCCAGTCCATATAAATAATCTTTAAAAAATCAGCACCAAAGCAACCATGCTGTAATGTCTTCTGGGTTTAGTCATACTCTCCAGTTGCTTGCCATCAAAAAACTAATATATTCACAGCCTACTGTGGCATCCAGGGTGCCACACAACAGGTAATAGAAAAACCTCATATACAAACAATAACGACCACTTGGTTCATCCAGGTGTACCTGACTGCAGGAACAGGAGATGAGGAGCCCTTCTTGAGTATTCCTGATGTATAAATAGAATTCCCAGTGCACGTAAGTGCTTACAAATGTACCTAGCACTCCTCAGAGCTAAAGCGTTTATGTGCTTGGATGCACGTGCTCACTGCTATTGCTGTTCATACATCAGCCCGTGTGCGGTGGTGCTGCATGTTCTGCCTCCTGTTCTGAGAACTGAAGCAACAGTCTGATAACAGTCAAACCCCCAATCTGCTGAGCGGTGATGAGTCTCTGTCACCACATTTGGAATCAAAGATGCTTATCCAGAGTGATCCATAGACCTTTTTTCAGGCCTAGTGTAACACCCACACTCTTCTGTACCAGCCAGCAGACGTGTCCTTAGTCTTCACTCCCTCTCCTACCCAACATGATGACGTGAGGTATCAACATGAAAGGGGTGCTACTGGTAGTCAAAAACATTCCAGGAAAAAGAATGCACATCAGATAAGAAAAAAAAACAGGTAGAAATGAGAGAAAAGATAGTGGGACTAGCACAGAAAGCCAGAAGGAAAGCAAAGGTTCAGAGAGGGTAGAGAAATCTGGACTTCACAGAGCCAGAAAAACGCATGAATGCAGAGAGGACAAAGATGGTCAAAGATGCCCCTCACTTGCCCATGGCATTGTGCCACTGCACTATCCCACTGATCCAGTCTCTCCTCACTACTCTGCCAGCAGCACTCATTGCTTATTAGCAACGTGCCATCTGCCTCCAGCACTGCCAAGGGCCCAACCTCGGAATCAATACAGATCTGTTGGTGACATCTGTTGGGACGGGCCACAGATACCAGTGGCTTTTCACCGAGCACACTTGTTTTAAACAATGCTCAGCTGGTACCCGCCGGCACTGGGCTGACCCCGCATCCCTCCACCGCCTGCGGCCTCCAGGGACGGGATGCCAGGGGGCTGCCCATGCCCCCGCCCCGGCCAGCACCCGCACGCCGGGGATGCCAGCTGGCTCCTCCCCAGCCCGCATGGAGGGGATGCCAGCAGACACCCCTGTCCCCACTCCCGACGGGACACCCGCACGGAGGGGGCCCAGCCGCTCCCCCTGCAGACCCCGGGGCTCAAGAACCACAAAAACCTGGGGGTTACACTCGCCCCTTCCATCTACTGCGACAAACAGGGGGATGGTCCTGAAAACAGCCGGTTTCAATGGGAGCGGCACCGGGTATCTCGTGGGCACTGAAAAATTAATGGCAAGGGACGACAGGAAATTCCTGCTGCCGTGTCACACGTGGCTGTGCAGGGTCTGCAAGTGGGCAGTTGTGAAAGAGATTCAATACTTCTTGCAGCCAGCTTTTCCCCTGGGTACCTGACTGCCTCCTCTCATGCCTCTTGGAGAGCTGCTGCAGCTCTCCTGGAATTTGCACCTCCATCTGCAAGTCCATGTCTGCCACTCATGGAGGTCTGCATTCCCCAGCAACTTCCACCAAACCGAAATGCCCAATGCCAGTGGTTCTCCAACCATGCCAATTCTCCATTCCCAAGCACTCAGATCCAGGTGCTTCCTAAAACTTTCTCTTAATACTTGCAGAAGGAATCCACTTAAAAATTCATGAGAAAAAAAAAATTCACTGTGTGACTCTGCCAGCATCGCCAGTGACATGGCCATGTCTGACACCACACCTCCTCCACTCCATTTCCTCACATCTGACAGCGACGTGCGCAACACAACTGGTGAGCCACTCTCAGCACCAGCAGAGTCAGTCCCACACCAGTGCTCTCCTAGGATGGCAGTACCATTATTTTAGATTCTGATGCTAGATCCTTTTTATCTCCCTCTCCATCTGAGGACACTGGAGACAGAGAGCGGCCCTACAGCTGGGGCAGAGGGTCTAGCCTGAGAAACCCAAGGAGCAGCTCCCAGCTCCGCCACTGGGTCTCTGCCGTCCTGACTTCACCCACCAGTGCCTCAGTTTCCCCATGTGTAAAATGAGGATAATGATAATGACCTACCTCACAGGGTGTGGTTTGCAGATGGGTTAGCGACCAGCACTACAGAAACACCCCCCACCAACCAATGACCCAGCCTGGCACCGGAGGAGCCGAGGGCACCGCATCCTCCCCTCCCTCATCCTGCTCGGGAGAGAAGTGCCTGCCAGAGCTCTCCTGCCCGCGACTGCGCAAATGTCCAGCCAGCTCCATCCCCATCGAACCACCCTGCGTCTATTTGATAAAGACGAATATTGCTTTTTAAATAAATATAAAAACTCCGCTTCCTCCTTGGCGAGTTCATTTTGAGTCATTTTATCTCTTTCCTCCCCCTAGATTTTTCCCCAAATAATGTGATTAAGTGAGTCAGCGTTCTGCTTTCCCTGACAGCCTCTGGATTTAATTCAGTTTGAGGACTGTGACCTTTGACTCCTTTTTACTATACTAACCCAGCTAAGAGAACACTTAGCGATTTCTCCGCTTCCTACTGGGAGAGGATCTGGTGGGGGGTGAGGAGGGGGAGCAGGGGTGGAGGGGGGAGGAAGAGAAACAAACTTTCACATAAAATTATGGTATATGGATAATTGAGAAGTTTAAAAACATGAATCTAATTGTGCTGTCCCTTGAGAAGCAGATATTGAGCCATCCTATAAAAGGCTTGGAGTATCCCAATGGTGATTTATTGCTAAATCCTAGTATTTTTCAATACATTATAGTTTTTAAATTGTGTTTAAATTGAGTGTAGAAGAGCAGAGGCCATTAGGAGATGCAGAAATGATGATTATATTTAAATATTCATGCACGCAGTACCTTATTATTGAATCTGAACACTAACAAAATCAATATTAAGTGCGGTTTGACATGAATTTATTTATGAATTTCGACTTTCTAAGTACTGTATTTTTTCACTCAAAAATTGTGAGTATAATGTAGTAATGATATCAAAACAGAGTGTCAGAGAGCATTAGCTGAGGAGGTTATAAACCTCCGTATTACAGGGCCCCATATCGCCCTCAAAAGTGCTTAGTGCACAAAACCAAAATGTTTGGGGTTTGGTTTTTTTTTTTTTTAAACACGTAAATACACACACACACACACACACACACTCGCTCAGAAATAGGAAGGAAATTCTCAGTCGGAAATTGCACTGCAGTGGCTTTGATTGCTCTGCCTCAGGGACCAGGCAAACTGGGATTTGAAGACAGACAAACGTGAATGGAGTGCTCTGGGCGTGTGGTTTGTGGGGGCACTTTGGTGCTCCGAGGGGAAGCTGGCAAAAAGAGACCAGCCTGCAGCACAGGGTGTAGCCGGGGTCCCAGCCAGAAAGGAATCGGATCTACCAGTCTGCACCAAGAACCCACAGCTCCCACCATACCCAGTGACACTGGGATCCCAGAGGGCAACACCAGTCAGTGCCTATTCCCATGAAGAGACTCTGCTGGTGAGTTGTACTCAGATTGGTAGGTCAGGCAGAGAAGGATGACCCACTTCCCTTCAGGAGTGCAGTGCCAGAAAAGAGAATGGAAACAGGCTGGGGGGCTCTTCTCACAAGCAATGTGAAACTTGGAGCAGTTTTCACTCAAAATGGTGCAAATATGAGAACACTGGCTAGAAATCACCTCTCTTTGTCCTCTCAAACAAACAAAAAATCTTCTATATTTTCCATGCGTCTTTTCTAAGGTGTATCTCAAGCAGGGCACTTGGTAATCAGGTTGGAACCTCCCCAGGAAAGAGAAAGACAGCTTTTGAAAGCTTGGCACTGGTGCCACTCATTTACCCGGGACCATTTAATGGAAGTGCTGCAGCAATGCCCCTGCTTCACCCTGTCCTTTCAATTCCAACTTTGCTGCTCCATTACCATTGCCACCTCTGGACACCTGGTCGGTTTTTGATGGAGCTGTCATTTCTTCAAGCTTAAATTAGCAGAGATTTGAGCTGGGGAAGACAGAAGCCTTTTTTGTAATGGGGAGGGGAATAATTCAGACTAAAGCCTTGACATAAGGGGACACAGAGGAGGGGCTTGTGGAGATCTAACTAGAGATAAGCGATGTCCATTAAAAACTACTGCCCTTCCTCCTCCACCAATTAATTTCAAATGTGAGAAGAGTTTTGAAGATTTATTTGTTATTGACAGGAACCTGGACTAAGCCCTCCACATGCTGTACTCTGCATCCTCCTTTGAGCCCAGCCTTGGTTCAAAACATGATACAGCCCACTGCAGGCCCTCGTCCCACATCCCTTCTTTAGTATAAAACACCTCTATTGTGACATCACTGCCAGTGACATCAATCCCCTTTCTTCTTGGGACCACACACCCGCAAGTGTCAGACCATTAATTTTAAAGTAAGACAGAACAACTTTGGTATCTCTCAGTCCTGTCCATTGTCAGAAGCCCACAAGGGGCAGCAATAGACACTGTGGCTGCAGGATTTCCCAGTCCTTGCTCTCTGTAGAGGCAGACACAGAGAGAAAACCAGTCTGGTTGAAGAGAAACATCATTCAGTTCTGTCTTTAATTTCTGATCACGACCAGGAACCAATATTTACTGAATCCAGTGCAAAGCCGTAATGTCTCCAGTAACACCACGGCTCAGATACCCAAAGGGTTGGTACTTAAGAGGGCTCAAACATTTCATTTGACACAGACTGTCGTAGAGCACAGCCCAACATGCTCGTGGTTTTCTCAGTCTCCAAAATACCAGCCAGAGCCAGGGATGCCAAGCAAACTGCACACTACTGGAATGGTCTGCAGTCCTAAGGGAAATCTCTCCTGCTGGGAAGTCTTCTTGGTAACCCTTTCGGCAAAGGCAACACCATTTTGCAAAGTACAGGCTGAAGACAATGCACCCCTGGAAATCCTTTTGGATGCAGAATTTCTGCTCAGATTAATCTTTCTTTCCTCCTTCTTCTCAGGCTTTTCTCTCTCTTCTCTGCTCATGCTAGCATTTCCCAGTACAGCCTGCCAGGCTCTTAATGGATTGGCAACGTTCTTCAGGGAATGGAATTGACACAGAAACACATGTAAAGTATCCCCTCTTGGAAGAGGTTTGATCATGGAGCTCTGACATGATGGCAGATCACACAGCCTACACAGAGGCCGCACACGACAGGCCAAGCAGCAGCAAAAACATCACTCATTAAAATTAATTCCTTTCTCATTTTCATCTTAAAAGGAATGTTCAGATTTAGTGGTCTCAGCTGAGTCTCTGATGGATAGAGGTCTGCATTAACAGAGCCCAGCATACCCAGTTTGACTTGGTTTATGCTCTGCAGAATGGATTAATTCGGTGACTTTTCCAGGAGTAAGAACCAGTATAAGAGCTCAAGACTTAGGGACAGCAATGGAAAAGACTTGATGGGTCACTCTGAAGTCCCTGCATACATCTACCTTATCCTCTTTGTTAAACCCAAAGTGAAGCTGTAGAGTTCCAGGGAACATGCAGCATCAAGGAAAGCTCACCACGTGAAAGGCTTGAGACATTTGACAAGCAACTCAAGCAGCAACAGCATCGTCACAAGCTGAAGCCTTAAACACAATCAGGAAATCACAGTACTGAAGGTGGTAAAAATGTATGGAAAAGACATATTTTCTATCATGTTTGCAACCCTGCAGAGCCAAAGGGTGAAAAATGCATTTTATAAGAGTAATACACAGAACAAGTGGCAGGACCAAAGGTATCTAAAGCTTGCAACAGTTTGGAATCAGGACTGGGCAGTGTGTGTGCCCATGTGCTGCCGTAACCACAAGATCTGGGTTGTGAACCCAAAGCGAACCCTTGGTAAGAGGTGCAGCATAAAGGGCACCCAAGAACATTCAGCACCCAACCTTACTCTGAGGTTGTGGGAGAAACTTCCAGGTCTTCACTGCACTAGGGCTTCTATCAGTGCTACCTGCTGTGGTAAAAGACATTTCAGATGCCCAGGGAGGGGACAGCAGACTCAAGTGTCACTGGTGTGATCCAGGTACAGCAATTCCACATTTCTCATGAGAGAAATGCTCTTTCCCAGAAATGCTAAACACCATCTTGGAAACTCTGCACACAAGAGATGTCTAATGCTGGCATTATTTCTAACACTAACAACTCGTTAAGTTTTTCCACTATGCATCTGTATCAATATTTTAACACAACTGTTACAAGGAAAATTGCTTTTTTTGTGTGTGTCTGTGTCTCTTCCCTCCCCTCCTCTCTCATTAAATCAGCATGACAGATTTTAGCCTATTTCATAACTAAGTGAATATCTCGGAAATTTAAAATCCCCAAAGCACTGTGACGGGTTCTGAAAGCTTTCCAGTGGTGCAGAGGATGAACAAACTCAAAGGGCTTCGATTGTTCCCTCCCCTTATTGTAGCTGCCAGCAGGCTCCAAACAATGGGATCAACCCAAATCTCAACAGGAGATAAAGGACCCAATGCACAACCTACAAGCACGAGATTGAGCAGTGACCACAACAGGACTAATATCTCAGGTAAGGTCACCTACGTCAGTGTAACACCCCCGAGTTGGGTCTGATCATCTACAGCTGCCACAAATTGGCTTAAGAGGCAACAGAAGGAGTGGGGTAAGGGGGATCCATTACACTAAAATGGAAGTCAGACCTCAGGATATGGATTGCACAATCTATAGATGGAAAGGGAGTAAAAAGGTCCTATCCAGATCAGTTGCCACTATGAGCAGACCGGCCATTTACTGGTATTTGGAGATATGACTAAAATGCATTAATGAAAGATAATTACTTCAGAAGATCAGCATAGACAAAATGGTCCATAGTGGGGGTAACAAGCAGAGCATTCTCAGAGCCAAGGGGGAAAAAATTATCATGGAACTGATTAAAAAAAAAAAAACTCAACAAGAAGGAATTGGAGGTCTTTTACATGGAATATTCACCAGCATTTTTAAGAGGTGGCTGGTGGAGAAAGTGCTATCACCAAGGAAAAAAACCCCGAACCCTCTTTTCCAGTAAATCGATGTATTTTGCTCTAATTTTATTAGGAATATAAAAGGAGCCTTTAGAAAAGTGCTTAGAGAGCAGAAAGAAAAAAAGAAGAGATAGGGAAGGCTAGCAGTGGAAACATTAGTCTGTCTGTATTAGGAATCCCATACTCACATTTTATTGTTACTGTCAGGATGCAAAAGGCAGCGCTTAAAACAAAATAATACATAATGTATTACAGGGGCATAAACATCAGCAGTCATTTTTATTTTAAAAAGAAAATGCAAAAAAAATGGAGATAGCTTGCAAGTGAGGGATCCAAGGCGCAGCATTTATATCTGTGTCCACTGAGATAATCAAAAAGGTATTAGAGCAGCTGATGGAACAAGGTACCACAAAGGGCTCCTCAGCAGTTTACCACTGTTCTCATTACCAGGTGGCTGTGGAAGCTTGTTCAAAGAAATCACGGGGTCAGTCTTTAGGTTGGGTGGGAATTTACTCCAACTCTAAAGATGAGATGATATTTAGGGAAATAAACTCCATACTTTCGAATGAGTAGTAAAGGAAAAGGGTTTTGTACATTTGTGCACATTTTAGGAGAGAGGAAAGATGCAGAAATAAGGAGTCACTTATGCGTTCCAGCCAGCTCTTTTCAACCATTACCCGCTTGCCTTATCTGGGTTGACTTCGGCATTTTTGGAGTTTGTTCTCTTGGTCTCTGCACAGCACACCTAAAGCTCAGAATCTAAATCCAGCATCTTTTGTTGCTTCAACAATACAATAAACAAGCTTTATGATACCTGCCTGGCACAGGAGTAAGCAACGCATGTGCTGTGTCTCTTGTTTGATGGGACTTACTGGGAGGGAGGAAGGAGGGTCTCTGCTCAGATCAGCTTCCAGCAGAGACTGTCCCATACTCCATGGGTTGCTTGCCAGCCTCACATTGGCTGCATTGCCCTGCTTTCCGTGCCCACAGCTGCACAGACAGGGCTCGGTCCTGCCACTGCCTGGGCTCCCACACCCTGCAGGCAGCACAGCCGGCTCCATCTGCCTTCTGCACAGCCAACACTCTGCTCAGCAGGAAGAGGGGACTCCTTTTCTCTTAGGAAGTTTCTAGAGCCACCTCATTCTGAGAACAGTCCTAAAGTCAGGAATGCAAAGAAAACCATGTGAGTGGAAAGTGCAGGTGAGTTGCAATGAAGTAGCACTGCAAGGGGAATGCTTGAGGAACTGAAGGAAAGTATGTATGTCCTTTAAATATTTCAGCTGACAGCTGGATCTAACACCCCCCAGAACAGCTGGATCCTCCTCTGTAAAAAACCCCAGCTCTTCCCTCTCCTTCCCTGTGATTCTCTGAAGGCCTCAGGGGGTGGTTGATCCCCCTGTTTCCCTCTCTGGTTGTAGTGCTTTTGTCACAACATTGCACATGGCACAACCACAGTCTGCTGATGGGAGGATGTCAAGAGGACGTCACTGCTGGTGGCCTGTGTAGTCACTTGGAGGACAGGGAAAGAGGAAAGGGGAGGAAGACTGGCCAGAGGGATGGGAGGTGGTGGGTAAGGAATGAGGCAGAAAATAAAGGACAAGCAAGTTCAGGAATGGAACAAGGTTAGGGAAAATTGGGAGTAAAAATACAATGATCTGGCTTTTTAACTGTCTGTCCGAGTAAACTGTGATGTTTCCATCTGCCAGAACCTGTCCCATTTACTCTGCAAACGTAAGTGGGACAAATCATATCACAGAGCAAAGCCAAGAGTGTTCAAAAGAAATAGATAAATCAACTTAGCTCTATTTATTCATTACAAATAATCTGGAAAGCAAGGGTTGTGCTCTAGGAGCCAGGAATTATTGACAACTCAAGTTTAGAAATCCTTTAAGGAGGTGATATGCATCAGAAATTGATGAATTAAAGAGTTCTACAGTTCTGGAGGACTTGCTCTTGAGAATTGGAGAGGAGTTAACATCTGAAGCTGGGTTTCATCCCCAGCTATGTCACTTGCTTCGCTTCTCAGCGCCTGAGATTAGCTACAATGCTTAATGGCTTCCCCAAAATAAATACAGATATTGCTCTGAAAATGAGGTCTCTGGAGATGATGAGCATTAGTGGGACTCAGTGGTGTGTTTGTCTTTCATACAAGGACGGGCACAGGGAATTTGCTGATTTCAGGTAGTCTTAGAGGATACTAGTTCCCAAAATTAAAATAATTGTGTGCATGCTGGAATCCTCTGTTTGCAAGAGAACTGTGGGAAATAAATCAGAGCAAGGATACGCTGATGGAACTGGCTGCTGGACAGAGCTGCTTTATGAGAAGCTGCTTCAGGTCAGACCTGAAGGGCACAGAGAGAGAAGAGCTCACTGTGCATGTTTGGGGAGCCTTTGCAGTTTCCTTCCTTTCACTAAAAATTGTGCTATTTAGACAAAAATAGTAAAAACCCCAGAAATTCCATAGAAGAAATTATGAATTGGACACCTTGTGAAAATTCTGCCCATAGCCCAGGAGATAATCTTCCCCTCCCTCCCCTCATGCCAGCTCGTCTCTGTGACATCTTTCCACTTCATAAATCTCTTCCTTGATTGAGAGGCAGATCTGGGAAACAGCCCCTGGGGGAAACAGTTCCTGAAAAGCCTGCATAGCAAGCCAGAGGCATCTTCTCATTGAGGTACAAAGCAAGTAGTCGCCTCAGACTCATTGCAACTGCACGAGGGTTCTTGGCACCATCTAGTGCCAAGAAAAGAGAGTACGGAAATCATGCTGGAGATGGGGAGGAGAGGATTTGCAAGAAAACTTGAAGAATCTGCTTGGGTAGTAGTGGCAGCTGTGCTGGCACAAGCAGGCAGCAGTAAATGCTTGCCATCGCCACATGCTCTTTGTACAGGGGACTCTTCCTGGTAGCAAATAAGCTGGAGGTGATGCTACCTCATGTAGGGAAGGCATTATGGACTCTCACCTGCTGGCTCACCTTCATGGCAGATTGGCTACTACAGGTGGGGCAGTGCATGCCAAGGGTGCGCACAGTCCCTGTGTCCTGCAGACGTCAGTGGGGTGGTCAGTGATGGCTTCCAGAGAGCAGGACAAAATTGGGAACCCTCCGAGTCATCCTGAACACTGAGCTGCGAAAGACGTTGCACTAAAAGACTGTGAGAGATGATATAAAGTAATATCAAGGCCATGGATTGTATGAAAATGGGTCTGACAGAGGGTGTAACTATCACTTCAGGAGCAAAGGAAAGTCCTTCATCAGAGTTCATTACTCATCCACTTCCCTCCTCTCCCGTACAGCAAGAGTAGTAAACAGTCGCCCAAGTTACACAAAACAATCAGCATTTAAAACAAAACAATGCTTCTTGTTTTTCAAGTCTTTCTGGAGCCACCTCCCTTCCTGTCCATGCTCATCACCTTCCATTGTTCCTGAACACAACCATCACCACCAGGCACATGGAACTGCAGGGACAGCAAGCCCCAGTACTGAATCTCCAGGAAAGTTACCATCTGGAAAAGGCTACTGGCTTGTGATGCTGACAAACTGGGGCATGTGTGCCTTGGAAGACGACGAGCACCACTCCTGCCTGCAGCCCTCAGAAAGCGAGTGTAGGAATCAATGAACTGTCCAGGAGTAATGCTCTCAAATCAACTCAGCTCTTCATCTTTCTAAGGGAAGCAAGCCAAGGACCACGCTGAAACCTTAACCACAGGGCCCAGCCATTCTGTGGACACTAAAGATGCCAGGGCAGTTTCCCAAAAAGCAGGTGTTAGCTTTGGCATCCCTGGCCAATATTTATGTTCCTCTTTGCTGATACAAAGCAGCCTTTCCATGCAGTTAGGAGCCACATCTCCAGGGGAATGTAGGCACACAGTTTCAGTTTCACTGGGAATAAGATGTCTCTGTACCTCTGAACTCTGACTACAACACTTTGGGATCCCTGGCAGGCAAATGGGTGTGGGAGACTTTAAAGCCCATTTCTACCCTGTCTTGAAATTCATGTTATTGTTCATTCCATATAAAGCAGCTCTGAAAAGCTCCCAAGCCAAAACTCCCTGCTTGCACAACAGGGTAATGATTTACATTCCCTTTGCCAGGGTGCAAATGATGCCTCGTGGTGCAAGGAAGCCCTGGGATCCAGCCCTTGTGACAGTGAAATGGGAAATCACTGCCGTGGCACCGATCAGACAGTGTGGGTACAATCCTGTTACCAGAACTGCTCAGCACTGGAAACACGCAGCACAGCCCAACAGCATCCACTCCGCAGTCCTGCCTCCTTTAAAGACACGGACACATGCAGTTTTAAAGTGCTTTAAGCAGCTAATTAGGGTGTCTTCCCCTCCTTTATCCCACAAGATGATAATTGCATTATAAAAATGAATATGTAACTAAGCAGAAACCACAGGAGCGGTGATGGCAGAAAAGGAGATGGAACCAGCAGCAGCCTCACTCCCCAGTCACAGGTGGAAGCCCTCACATTAGAGAGACTCGCGCTCCAGTGCGGTTTCTGTAGCTGTGGGGAGGAAAACCTCGAAAAAGCCCCACATCATTTAGAGTCACAAGAGTCAGCGAATGGTTTAGTGCTTAAACAATCGATGTCAGGAAGAGAGAAGATCCGTGAGAGTGTGTCCGCCTCTCGCTCTCCCTGCACACATCTCCCCAGATTGTCTACAGTCATCAGGATAATTTAGAAAGAGGAAAAAAAAAACCAACCAAAAAAAACACAAAGAAAGAAAGACTTGGCTTTGCCTAACTGGGGCTAGCACTGTAATTGTGGAAGGAAGTGAGAACAGACCAGCAGGGCCCCAGGGAGAAAAGAGTGAAGTGAGGGGAATGGAGACTGTATCTGTGGGACCCTGTGAAGCTGAAGAAGTGTCAGAGATGCCTGAGGGTGGAGCAGAGCTGAGGCAGTTGGAGCCTCCTGCAACAGCAAGTAGCGAAGGATCTGAGCTGGGAGCACATCCCCACAGGCAGCACACCCCTGGGCTCCCTCAGTAGCTAACACCATGGATGGCCAGGTAACTCGGCACATCCTTTACACATTTAAAGAGAGTTATCCCCGTAAATAGCTGCAGGGATGATAAATATCTTTATGCTTTCAGAGAGCAAAGGGGGGACTCTTCCTACCACCAGTTCTTCTCTGCTCTCTGTGGAGAGCAAGCAGCCTCTATTCTACCAGTCCATTCTTCCACATCCAGTGCATTATTATGAACCCTCCAGCACACACAGCTAATTAGGGAAAATATCCTTTCTAGCAATTTAAATGATTTTGGCATTTTCAGGAGGGCACATGTAATATTCAAATTACTTCCACTCTGCGCTGCCTTGTCTTGCCTGGCTCATCTTCCCAGGTGAATTTGTAGTCTCTGAAATGCTCTAATTTCCCACACAAGCCATGTCAAATATAATTTTGGTGCAAAGTTGGTAATTATACGTAACATCAGTCTGATGTTAAAAACACTGAAAAATTTAGCAAGAAGAGACGAATGGAGAGACACAAGTCTGAGACCAAGGAACGAAAGGCGTGCGTCCCCCTTAGTATTTGCGCTCGTTAATTAATAATAGCATGTTTTCAGGAACTGAAAGGATGTGTTTCCTGAACTGACTGGAATTCACTTATGTCCCAATTACATTGTCTCAGTGAAGAACTTTGGTCAGGTCTCACTGAAGAGCTGCAGCTAAACCAAAAGCAAAATCCAGGCTCCCCACTCAGTCCATCACGAGGGTATGTAAAGGAGGAGGAACCTGACTGCGGGGCTCAAACCCAGAGATGAGATTGTCTCCTCCTCGGCCACCCCTGCTGCAACCCCCTGTGGAAGCAGTCAAACAGATTTGCATCACTGACTCACCGAGTGCATGGATATGTATTAAAATAAGTGTGATTATAACTGCTGGCCCCTAAGTATTGGGCAAACATTTTAACAGACTTCTTCCTTGGCTCCAAAGTGAAGAATTAACATGAGGAGTGAATTACCTGACCCCATCATCAACTCTTCCCCAAGGATGCCTGATCTGCCTGTTTCAAAGAGCATCCCAACCCAGCCTGCTTTTTGACACCATTATCCCAGCACATTGGCTGCCTGTTAAAAAAGACAGTGGAGAATTCCTGAGTTAACTCATTCCACTCTAAACCCTGTGCCTGCAGTAACTGCTGGGAACCATAGGGCCTTTTGCTCTGACGTCACTGCTCCAGGTAATCTGTTCATGGTGTTAAAATGGAAAACCCAGGCACCTCATCCTCACTGTCTGAACAGCGGTTTCTGGCTCATGTGAGAACTTGGAGCACAGCTGGTAAGGAAGACTGGCTTCATTCTGATCCTGAAGGCTTTATGCCAGCAGCCAAGGACCATAATGAAAGGCCTAATCATACAAGCAAAGTCAGCACACCCCAGCAAGGGTTTGGCCCCAAAGGACGAAATAAGAGCCACTGAATAAAAGCTATTAAGGAATTAAGTTTTTTGAGAACTTTTGAAGCTTTTATCCCCACTTTCATCCTGTGTTAGCCATTGTGTGCTTCTATACAGGGATTCCAGACCTACTCTTGGATTTCAGTCTTTGTGTTTAGGGTGTCACACGCTTCTCTTTCTTCAACCCCACATTAAAGGAAGAAACCCCTTGTTTTGGAGAATGAACACTCCCTGGCTTTCGGCTCACTCCACCTACTCTCTTAAAATCAGTTCCCACTTCTCTTCCCTTTTTCACTCTCTCGAGTTTGTGCTGTTCATTTAACAGTGGCTGGCTGTGCATAAACAGAAAATCCATCATGCTCAGACCACATGGGCCAGAGAAACCCAGAAACTTTCACCACAGCTTTATGAAGCCCTTAAGACCCTCAGATAAAAGCAGCTTTCTAAATGCAAAGAGTGGTTCTGCAAGGCTTTTCCTTTTCAGTCTGAAATGATAATGTGCAAGAGCAGAATAGGAAAAGATGACATTTGACCTCTGATTTCCCAAGTGCTAACTAGCTTTCCTTGCCATTTTGAATCAGGTTCCAATGGAAGGCCAGGATGTGGAGAGGTAGCTGGACGAATAAATATTCCTTTGCTGCCATGGCAATGATGCAAACAGAGCAGAGCACATGCCTAAGGAAGTTGTCATAAATCACAACTTGGTCAATTCTGTTTAGTTTCCAAGCAAGGGTTACACAAACTGGTTGGAAAGAGCTTCACAGAGGAGCCAAATTTCATTTTCTTCAGGAAAGTAAAATGTTTTCTTTTTCTAGTGTGCTGCTTTGCAGATTATTTTGTCTTCTCTCAACCGTCCTTAGGCCTGAAAGACTCTAATTGCAGAAACATTCTCTACTTCCAGGGTAGCTTGACCTCTGCCAGGGTCTTAGGAACATGAAGCATAAGACCACATCCCAGTGCTCAGATTTTTTTCATCTGTCAAATAGATCCAGCACAGAGAAACTTGCTTATCTACAGGGGTAAACCCTATCAAGGGTTCTGCAGGGTGAACTAAGAAAGAGGAACACACATTTTCAGAGATCACCCTCTCCTATCCCACTGCACCTTCCAGCAAGGAAACAGTCTTTACAAGTCTGCAGTGCTTCCCACTGCCTAACTGGTGAACCAGGACAGTATTCTCTGGTGCAAATAGGGACTTCTGTGACTCTTATGCCTCTAAACTCATCCCTTTTTGGACTGAGACAACAAACCTGGGACTTTGCCTTCCCACAGGAGAATGTAATTTCTATGCTAAACACCATTCAAACACCATCAGCAGCAAAATGAAATCCAGCTTGTTCTTCGACAGCTATTTTGGCTTTGTGGGCTACAATCACTGAATTGCTTGGGAAAGGGGAAGGAAGAGGTTCTGCTCCATCATTTGAGAAGTTGCACCCTCAGAGTGCTTTCTAAGGGACCCAGTTGGCAACACTCACCCATGCGTGGCTCTGTTACTGCACAGGGTGGCCAGTGAGCAAAATTCCACTGCAAACCTTGCTGAGTCCTGTCAACACTGCATCTCATCTGGGCTAATGTAAACCAGGACTCACCCTCCCCGGGAGGGGTCAGATAGAGTTGTAAAGCATGAGAGTGCTGACAGGGTCTCCAGCAACATGCTCCTGTTGTATCATTAGGTCCATATTCCCCACATCTCCCTGCTCCTGGATGATGCCTTGGTTCATTTTGATGCCAGAGACGTTCTGCAGGCAGACACAGGATTCTTTCCAGTTCACCTAATTCCAGTCTGCCCAGCTCCTCCCTCTAAAATTCACATTTACACCCATGCTAAGACAGTGCAGAACTCTACCCAGTCAAAACAGAGGAGCATTTGTGCTTTAGTTGTCTGATGTTCAGAGGGCACAAAGCAAGAAAGGATTTGGCTTCTCCCTGCTCTGAACTGAGAAACCCCTCTTGGATTGCCAGCACCTCCAGCAGGTGGGGCAGACAGGACAGAATTATTTTCTAGGCTAAGCAGAAACCTCCTGTTTCAAAGTCTACAGAAATCTGCAAAAGAACAGTGATGGATTTCAGGGGACGCTGGCCAGGTGCCAGCTCCCTAAAAATAGTAGGAGAGCAACAGCTTCACCCACAGAAACATCCATAATTAACAGACAAAATATATCAGTATTATTTGCAGTATATTATGTGCAGTACTATTGGCATAGGCAGCACTCTGGGGGGAAACAGTCTGTGCTGGTATTGGACCAAGAGGGTTTCCATGTCTTATGGGTTCCTTGGGAAACCCACTGACCTCCTGCAGCCTCCTCCTCACAAGGAGAACTCACCAGTAACTGTTCCATCTCCTGCAGCAGCAGGGAAGCAAACAGCTGGACAGGGGAATTTTGCCATTTCGTTACAAATGACCTGTGGCCTGGCACAAAATAAAGGACACACTGATCACTGTCTTCAAGGCCTCTGAAAGAATTTAATGCTAACTGAAGTTAATTCTGGGCTCCTTATTTAGACAGAAAGGATGAAGGAAGAGACAGAGTGAGAGCGCCAGGGGAGCAACTGATTTCCCGTCATTTCATTTCATTATTACCAGAATCAAATAAGCAAAAAACTCACGCATCAGGCTTTTATAATCATGAGAGCTGAAAATGCATGAATACATTGGATTAGTTTGTACTGACCTGACTTCAGAGCCTTCACAGTGATAGAATTCCAGACTTTTTGGAGACTATTGATGTCAGAACTTGCCTTTGACTCATGCAAGTAAGAAAAATAACCTCACAGGACTCTACAGATGGGTCTTTAAGCAAAATGTCCACCCAGTTCAATGCTCAATTTATTTTATGAAGTCTGCTGGATGGAAATTGTGGGTACCTCTGGTAAGCAGTTCCTGATCACAAGAGGCTGTAGCCTACAGATGTGGTTAATTCAAGGGTGTGGCTGTGAAGGTCCCAGATCAAGGTCTTGCTGCTGAAGCAGGTGATAAACCAGCTAAAATTTGGGGGGCATTCATGGTTTTGACTATGTAGCAGCAGAATGGTCTCCTCTAATGTTCTGTGTTGAAACCCAGACGGCCTGTTACCAGCATGATACAATCCAGCAGCATCTAATCAGCTGCTGCCACCCTCGGCCTTCCCCCACCCTGAGCACTGGCGGATATGTCAAAGCAAAAACATCAGCATTTCTGATCTCCCTGGGGTCACATCTGGTTTGAGTAAGGCTCCTCATTTGGTTCCAATCCACCGATTTCCTGCTACTGTCCATGAAAAAGAGAGTGCGACTCTGTGGCTTCCCCTGGGTGTAATGGTCTAATCTGTACCTTGTTGTGCACTGTAGAGGGGAGGGGGAATCAGTGCTACTTGGGAGCAGATTCCTCTTCCCCCACCATTGCATCCTGCTCTTATGCAAAGCACCTTTATTCTTGCCAGCAGTGGCAGCCCCAGATGTCTCGGTGCCCTCCCTGTATCATCCATATTCCTCCGGCCTCCTAATTGAATCCTTTCCTGGCTGGGACAGGCTTTCCTCATTACGATGAACTGGATCCAATTCTGCTCCCTCCCCTCCATCTCCCAGTCTCCCCCTGTGAACACGGGGCAGGCACCACAGAGCTTCTGTGGGTGGGTGACCGCCCCAGTGAACTGCTCTGGCAGCTGCTGGAATGTTGCTCTTGTTAACAGGGCAGGAAAGCCCCAGACAGGTACAAGGTGCTGAAGGGATCTGAACTGCCAAGACTCTGGCAGCATCAAGATGCAGCCCAGTTCCGAGAAACAGTATCTATGTAGTTCTTTTAATCTATGGCTTTCAGAGCCATTTATATGGAACAGCAGCGTTCTGCAGATGGTGAAGCAGCCTAGGAGTTCTCACAAGAGCAGCGGCCAAGCCCAGGAGTTGAGTGGGTCTCTTGCATCCTCATTCTACAGCAGGGCAGTATCCATGAGTAATGTTTCACTCATGCTCTGAACAAGGCAGGGCAATGTAAACAGAACAAATTTCCTTTTTTCCACTCTTGCTTATCCACTGAAAACCTCATACTGGGGAGAAAGAGCTCAGTCCCATCACCATATTTATCCTTCTTCCTCTTCACCCAAGCAGGTTATCCCGTGCTGCAGCACACAGTACATGGAGACCTGGGCTTTGTGTTCCCACACTGAAGATGGCTCTGTCACACATTAAGGCTGTATTCTGGCACAGCATCACACTGTGTGCTGGGTTTGGTACTTAAACTGGTTTGTTCAGGGCTAGTTAATTTATTATACAGAGTGCAGTAGGGCATGCAGGGACAGCCAGACTTGTGTCGAGGCAAGTAAACTCAGGGAAACTGAGGCGCAAATCCATTGGGTGCATTAACTTCAGGGCAAGTTCTCAAGAGCGTTGGGAGGAAACCCAGCGCTGAAAATTCCCCAGAATTCCCCAAGTGTCACCACTGTTACTACTAACCCACACTTCTCTGCTGCACTAAGTACATCTGGATTTCATCAGAGGACTGGATATTATTTTAAAAAATATTTGGAAATCTTTGGAAAACAAAACCCCTCGAAACACCAGAACAAAACCTCTGATCCAGAGTGTTTCCAGCATCTTAGGCAAGGAGAGATGTTACTAGAGTGGCTCTAAAGGCAGCACTACAAGGAATGATCTATAGGGCACGAGTATGTTTGTTATGAAATAATTTGGATGCACAGAGGAATTCCATATGTGGCTTCCCCTCTGGTGACTAGAGGTTCCCACCTTGGCAGTGGTCCTGGAGTGCCATGCCCACAGGCTCAGCAGCGTGGAAGGGGAGGGTGGACGCTGGAGGAGGAATGGGATCATCAGGCGCTGAGGCTGCTGCTTGGCACGACGACAATGTTTGTTTGCACCTCTTTGAAGATGAGAGATGAAAGTGGCGCCCACATGGGCTGCCTTTGATTAGCTTCTTATTTTTAACATTGCAGCTGCGATTATTTTTCTTTTTCTTGAAGCATTTCTTCCCCAGCACCAGAAACTCTGAGGTTCCCTTCTCTAGGGAGGTTCAACTTCAAGGAAACATAACAAAGAGAAGTGTGAATGTAAAGGAGACTGGACAACTCGGGGCCAGCGGGGAATTATGTCATTTTATTTTTAATTTTACTTCCATTTTTTTCCCCAATCCCCCGTCCTCAGTGGGTCTCAGAAAGAAAATACTTGTTTACTTCTTTTTTAATAGGGAAAATAAATGAGTCCTGGGATTGTACAGAGCTGTCATGAAGAGGGAAATGTCTAATGGTTCAATTCCCAGCTCTGTCACTGAACCACTCTGGGACTTGGGGAGAAGTCAGTTCGCCCATCTGTAAAATGGGATTTATAATGCGTTGCTCCTCAGGGGTATTGAAGGAGCACAAGGAGCATTGATGGAATGCTGCATGCACCTTGGATGGAAGGGGCAAGAGCCCTGTGAAGTGCTGTCCTTAATAGATACTTAGAGGAGTTTCCTTCACTGTGGTACTTATCTGACCACAGCAGCCGAGTGCCTCACAGCTACTGATGGATTTTTTTTTCCTATTACCTCTCTGCATTGTAGGATTGTTGCAGAGGAAAGCAAGGCAAATGGCAATTGAATGGAATGGGCCCAGTTACAGAGAGAGTGTGTGGTAAAATCAGGACTAACCCTTTATCTCCTAAATTTCTGCCACATCTGTTAGAATTTGCTCCGAGTTGAATGAATTTTCTGATCTGAAGGCAGGAGGGAAAGTGACCTTCCCTTCCTTCTGCCTTGGTGTCTTCCTGCTGGACGAGGGGCAAGTGGTCTGGAAAGGGAGTCACTTTGTGTTATTAGTGTTATTAGTCTATTTCCTGTAAAATCATTTTGGACATTGATTCTTTCACCTGTTAGAGCAGTTTTCAGACAAGAATTTGGTCAGATGTTAATCCAGTTACCCGTGTGAATGTTCTGGCTTTAACAGGATGATGTCAGAAAAAAGATTAGCCTGTTGTTCTTTATTTTCAGGACCAATTTACAGAGGTGGTAAAGAGCCAGATACACAAGTGATATCAGAGGAAACGGCTGGTAATTGGTATTTCCAAAAAATAGCTTCACAAAACGCTGCTGCTGGTATCAGCTCAAGCTTAACTCCTGTCAGAGGGCCTTAAAAAATGCTGGGCAGAGCCTGATAGCAACAATGTCAATTAACAAGATGTAAAAATCTGGAGTGGAGATAAGAGGAACAGCCAAGGATAAATAACAATCACACTCTCGATACTCACACACTTCAAAAGAAGAAACACAAC
This sequence comes from Pitta sordida, assembly GCA_013390025.1. Lineage (NCBI taxonomy): Eukaryota > Metazoa > Chordata > Aves > Passeriformes > Pittidae > Pitta > Pitta sordida. Next base: position 288,654 of record WEKX01011651.1, read on the forward strand.
TATGTATGTTTATATTTAGTTCTTCCTGTTATCTATCAAGACATTTACCAGCCAAAAAAAAAAAAAAAAAAATAGAGGGCACATGAGTTAAGTAAAAACTTGTAGCACGCCTACACAACTCCAGCCAACTCTGAGAGCAAAATCTGATTCCACCAAATAAAACACCTGCTCAACCCTCCAAAAGACACTTCAGCCTTGGCATGGTCAGTCCTGAAAGCTTAAATTAATCCAGTTAAAGCACATCATTTACCCATCTTTCTTTGTCTTCCTGGCATTTCTCCTGCTCCCAGGAGAAAAGGCAGGCAGTTGTTGCAGCCCAGGGCACCGTCCACATAATCCCAACGCCCACACATGATTCTACTCAACCCAGCTCCTCATGAGGGAATCAACCAGTCTTGTGGGCTCCTCTCAGGGATATTATGAAGAGATCCATTGTACAAGATAGCTCATAAAGTATACTTACTTCAGATTCACTGCGGCGAAACAACAGGCTCCAGCCCCACTGCATCCAGTCACACAGGCTCCAGGACATTAAATTAACCCCCTGCCAAATTTACTGCAAGCCATCTGACTATACCATTTAGCCACACTAAAGACAAAATCTATACCTAGCTACAGTCAGGAAAGCAGGCAACTCTGTGGAAAACCTATTTATATCCCGCAAGGAGATCAATGGAGACCCCAGGCCTGGAGGCCAGCGACCTTGGATTGACACAAAACTTAAAGGGAAAAAATTAATGGTGTCAACTCAAGACACCAGAGCTATTATTCCAGAAGATTCAAGAGCCAGCCCTGCAGCGTGCTGACCAAGAGAAGGTGCTTAAACAGGGATGCATTTTTTGGAAACAGAGCAAATACTCACCCACTCCTGGTGCAGGAACAGAGGCACAGAGCTGCTTTCCCAGGGCTCCCAGAATGGCTGCCAATGCCACACGGTCCTTGGTGGCAGCCAGATCTCTCCCAGTTGTCACTAGCTGCAGGGTAACACCAGCAGTGGTGTCTCTGGAAGAAGTTTCTGCTCAGATTGTCCCAAAGTGACACTATGGTGAGCTCCACAAGGGGCTGCCTCAGGGGACTCCTGCCCAGGGAATGGCGGGTATCTCTGCGGAGGTGGCAGGGGATGAAGCACGTGCTGTCTGAGGGGTCTGGAGGCCACACGCACTGATAAGATGTATTTTCAAGCCTTGGATTCCTCAGTTCTTCCTCAGCTCTTCCTCTCCTGCCCGAGCCTTTCCTCAACTGCCTCAATTCTTCCTCAGCCGCCCCCGATCTTCCTCAGTTCTTCCTCAGCCGCCCCAGCTCTTCCTCAACCACCTCAGGTCATCTTCAACTGCCTCAGGTCATCTTCAGCTCTTCCTCAACCACCTCAGGTCATCTTCAACTGCCTCAGGTCATCCTCAGCTCTTCCTCAACCAACTGCCCCATACCAGCCTCAAACGCCTCAGCTCATCTTCAACTGCCCCAGAGCAGCAACGACGCCTGAGGGGCCCCTCAGGGGACTCCAACAGTCACAAAATGGTGGCCAGGGGGAGGGTGCCCATTACCCGACTTAGTGAGGTACCAGCAGAGCTCCATGTGGATGACAGAGATGACACAGCCAGATATGGCTGCACAGAGCAGGAGGAAAGGCAGCCGTGGCAGGAGACTGACCCTCGCTCCTGCTGAGGCAGCGGCGGCCGCTCGGACTGGCGAAAATGGCGGGAAGCAGCAGGAAATGGCGGGAAATGGCGGCCGCCTCAGGGGCCCCTCAGCCTCTCACGGGCACCGGTCCTGAGGCAGCTCTGGCCCAACCACCTCAGCACTGACCGATAAAAACCTTCCCTCCAGTGCAGACTCCCTCTGTACCCCCAAATCATTGCCAGGAAGGAGGTTTAGAAGTAGAAAAAAGTGCCCATGTTGTGAGAGCTGAGCCCAGTTTAGAGGGTCCAGCTGAAAGAAAGATCTGCCACACCCGGCATGGCTGTGAGGTAAATCCTGGAGAAAGCCAAGAGATTTCTGATTCTCTTTCATTGGCTGTTTAGTTTTTAGTTAAAATGGCAAAAAATGGATCATAGAAAGAGCAGGTTACAGGGCCAGGGGTGTTCAGTGGAAGTCGTGCAGAGCCAGGTTTTATTTTTGTAGAAGACACCGCTGGTGCAGTGCTGGACATGTTAATGCACATCTGCTGCCCTTAACACCTCTTGTTTTGCCCAAAAATTCAACCATTTTTAGGCAAGAATAAATTTTCGGGTGTATAGGTCTGCACTGTAAGGCTGTGCCCTGTAACGTGGCCGTGTGGGTTACTGGGGCGCAGGGCAGAGCAACGCTGGCCGTGCTCTGATCTTTACATTTTTTAGGGACTTTCTGGAAAATTATTATTATTTTTTTATAACGTTCTGCACTGGATGACGGGATCCCCAGCCGGCGACCGGTAGCTCCCATTTGATGTCCAACACCCACCCCGCCAGCTGTCACAGAGGAGCTGGCTGCCACATTGTGGCCTGTTCCCCCAAACGTCACATCTGGCTGATGTAAAACACACATGTTTTGACTGAAGCTTTTTCTTTAAAATGCCAACATTAAAGGAAGGTTCGCTTTGTAAAACTGAAACTGTAAAACTCTTCTGAAACCCAATCTGGGGGATTAAAAGAACCACATGAAAAGGGATAAATATGACCTGGACATTTACTTCCTGTGCAGAAGTTCGCTGAACATGTGCCTCCCAGCCTGTCAGTGAGAAACAAGACCTTCTGCTCTTATTTTCATAAGAGGAGGGGGAAAAAAAAAAAAAAGAAGAGAGCAAGACAGGAAATTTTGTAAACTGACAACTCTTTTCTATTCATGGCTTATGTCAGAGACATTTGTTCCTTTGCAGTGGCATCTCAAACACCTTAAAACCAGCAAGACGCGCAATTAGTAATAAGAAATTTAATATTAACAAACTGTTCTTCTTCATGCTACGTGTTAAAATTGGTCTTGATCCATTTTTAGCAGGGACTCAGTGACAGGACTCCTCTGGGTCTCAGTGGGAATAAGATCAGACCTACAGATCTGATGGACTGAGTCCAAGGATTCTCTGATGATGTACAGGAGAAACACATGGAGAGACACAAAGATCTTCAGTTAGTCAGAAAATGGCTCACTTTCAAACAAACTAATGCAAGATGTTTATATCAGTATTGTCCATTTCAAGTATTAGAAATCACAGCTGGGTTCCAAAAGCAACTTTACTTAAATATTTTGAGACTTGAAAGGAAAAAAAAAAAAATCAGTTATAGATTCTCTATATTTCTTTTCCAAGTTTTGAGTTTTTAAGAAGATATCAGATTTTTTTCTGTTTTTCTTTACTAATACTGAACTGATAGAAGCTTGATTTTGTTTAAAACCAAAACTGACATCGTGATTTATTACAGGGTGATTTCAGAAGACAAGACTTGGGGGGGAAAAGCATATAAAAGCAGGCAATACATTAAAGTTATTATTGTTCTCAAAATAACTTTCTGATCTCAGGTCCCAGCGCACAAATTGCAGAGGACAAAATGCAATATAATGTAAAATTTGGCACTGCCCTTCAGTTTTGGGAAGGAAAAAAAAAAAAAAACAAAGTCCTTTTATCCCAGTCAAGTTCCCCAGAAGCAATTTACACACTAATTTGGGATTATACTTCCTCGCCCCTGGATGATGCAGCTAAATTGTACTGAAAGTGGCCTTAATTGCTCAATAATTTGGAGACGTAATTTGGACATAATTTGGAGAAACACGAATATATAGAGAAAACAAATACGTAGAGAAGACAGCACTTTATCTAAAACCAAACTCCCAACGTTGGACTGCACATGGAACGCCCTGGGACACCTTCCTGGACCACTGGGCTGTGACTGCTGGAACACTCACCCTGTGGATGCACACGCAGGATGTTGGTTGGAGCTGAGCTGGGAATTCTCTGTAGTTTGTGGTGCTTGAATCTGGAGCTGGTTCGTCCAACCCCACTGTTGTTTGATTTTTTTTTTCGTGGGTTTTTTGAGGTTTTTTTGGTTGGTTGGTTGGTTGGGGTTCCGGGGGGAAATTGTTTTTCTGATTTTTTTTTCAATTTTAGGATGGTTAAGTGTAGATTGGTGTGTGAGACACAGGCACAGATACCCCATAACCCCACAACATGTTTCTCAACGTTCTCTCATCCCGACTAGGTTTAATCTTCGAGATGGAAAGTCCATCTCCTCCTTGCAGCCTTGGTTTCCTAATTCCATCGGGGCCCTTCACATCATCTGCCGTCGTATAGGGCTGGGGTAAAACAAAAACCTTCCTTCTTTCTGTCTAACCCTGACTCAGTTTAAAAAAACACCAACAAAAATCCACCACAACTTTTATAGTTTTAAGCCAGAACCAAGCAAAACAAAGCTGTGATTCAAAGTCATTGTTCAACGGGAAAAAACCCAGTTCCCAAGTCCTTTCCAAATCCGAAGTGGACAGTTCCTCAGTCACTTCCAAGCCGGAAAGAGGCCATTTTATGAGGCAGAAAGCATCCATTTTCTGCGTCAGTCCTGAGCCAGGGAGGCTTGTGCCTGAGTCAGTTCCAGGGGGGGAATGGCTGGCACTTTTCCAAGCTTGGGAGTGTTGCTATCACAGCAATTGTTTGGTGATGCCATCCCAATAAAGCTTCATTATGGTGTTCCTCTTTCTATAAACTTCAGTGCCCTCCAGTGTCCCCAGCAATCACTTATCTAATATTAGGATATTAAAAAATATGGAAAGATTTTAAAGAGACTTATTAAAATGCAATTAGCGGCGTGTACGACTTAAGCAGCGAGATTATTTTAAAAAAACGACTTGATTGTGTGGAATGCCACGCACCTTACAGAGATAATAAAGCTGCCAATCAAGTCCATTTTCAAATTAGGAAATTTTCATTCTTTTTTTACAGCCCCCTAAGTGAATATTAAAACTGATTATTAACCTCGGAGTGTAGCAGCAGCCCCCGAGCTCTGAAAGGGAGGTTTCATCACCGTGGGTAGCCCGGGCTCGGGTCCCCGTTTGGACTGAGATCTCGGCGCTTATTTAAAGGGACAGTGCTCGCCCTTTCCAACAGGGACATCTGGAAAGCCTGGACCCTGTCTGGAGAGGGGCAGAGCTCCCGAGCTTGCCGTGGGAAGTTGGGCAGGCCGAGCGGCAGTGCAGGGCTGGGGGAATCCGCAGGTAAGGCTGCCCCCGCATGTCCGATCCCAGCATCTCCCGGCACCGAGCGCGCCTTCCGTCCGAGCGAAGACGGGCACGTTAAATAAATGCTGCTCTGGGAACCCACGCCTTTGTCATACCCGGGTTGCTGTGCGCGGATTCTCAGTGGATGTTATTATTCTGTGTTATTACTTCCCCTGCTAAATGTAAAACCCTGTCATTTACCTCGCCTTCTTTTTATTTAATTTCTGTCCCACTGAGAGACAATCAAGTGTGACACTTCCTGCTATTTGACTTTGCTGGCATTTTTATTTCATTTATAGAAATGGATCTTTCTCCGAGAAATTAAGTCACATTGCCTTGACAGGTTACTCCTTTTGCAGCTCTTTACTCCACTGTCAAAGTAGATTTATTGATGCTTCCTGGATTTCTCTCCTCAGCCTCACAAACTGGAAATGATGAATTCTCTGGAAGGCAGCAAGCTAATTCTTGACTTGAATGCTTCATTTTGGGGTAAATGCGAAGATTCAAAGGGACTTGCTTAGGAGGGGACAGCCAAGGATTCCAACCCCAAAGCAGGAGTGTGTTTTAGCACGTGCTTAACTTTAAATATATGATTGAATTTACCTTTGCTGCTCTCTTTGGGAACACACACAGGCCTGAGGGGATGGACTTGGGCACTTCATACTGGTGCCAGACTGCTTTGCAGGAATGAGAATCCAGACCATAATCTAAAGAAGGAGAATGTCACTGAGTCTGGAGGCGTCTACGATAGAAGTTATTTTACCACCACATGTATCTCATGACTGTAACTCCCTCTGGAATCTCACTGTGGCACCTGGATTTACTTAGGATTCGCATGGAAGCTATCCACACATCCTTTCAAAGTAAATAATCTGCCTGGGTCGGATAATGGGGGTTAGGAGGATGACAAATTGGGTTAATAAAATGTCAGCAAGAGCCAAGTTTTAAGTCTGGAATGAGTCACAAGTGAAACAAGCTTAGTGGCCAGGGTTCACCCTTGATCTTGAATTGTTATTTGTCTACACCACTGAGTAACCACAAGGGATCCACTGCAACTCAGCACAACTGACAACCCAGTGTGGACAGTATTGTCGGGGTGGAGGGGGGAGAAAGGTGTTACTGCCTCGTTAGTCATGGCCCAGCTAATGAGAACCAGTGAAGAAACAATGCCACAGAGGTGGGGATTGGACCTCCAGGGGTCTGGGCAGAAAAGCAGCACCCACAGCACACCCCAAGTCTTGTGCTGCTCCTGGAGCTTTGCGTGTGCCTCCCTTCTGCTCCCCAGAGCGGAGCAAGTGCTTTCAGGGCTCCCCTTCTGGCTAGTCTGGGTGGGCAATGTATGGAGTGGTTTGGTGTCAGCAGGCTGTACTAAATACTGGTAATATTGTGGGAGTCTCAAGGGTAGAAGGGAAAGAAATGCAGGCAGTCAGTGCTGAGGTGCACCAGTGAGGATGTGGGGGCTCGGGGAGCTGCATAAAACAGAAAATAACTGTTGGTTGTTGCTTTTTGTTGGTTTATTTTTCCCACTTCCATAAACAACTCCCCACTGCTGAGCCATTTTTATGATTGGAACCACAGTGGCAATGACAAAGAGCGTTAAGGAGATGTACTGGACATATAATCTTTGGGTCCACGAGATACTCAATGTATGGTAATGCAAGCACAGTAAATAACCCGGTTATTAACATATTCTAAAATTAGATGGAGCAAAACAAGCATTCACTAACACTGAGACAATTCCTGGCAGAGCAGGAAGATTACTGAAAAGGTTTGAGTGAGTGCTGTGAATGGGTGATTGCCAGGCTGGAGAGCGAACTCCCCAGAGCACCAAGGCTTTGTCCCAGGAGCTGCCTCGCATTCCTTGATAAGGATCAGCTTCCAGAAGAGCCTCACGGTGGGTGCCGGCAGAACCAGACATGAAAAGAACAAGCTCTACCTAGTGCCAAATCTTCCAGCTGCAGCTTTGACAGCAGGAATTGCCTGGCAAGTCTGTGCTCCAGAAACTCAACACGGAGTTACACAAGCGCTAAAGCAGCAGGAAGTCTGATAGGCAGCAATTCGAATGTATTAGACCAACCAACTGAAAAAATTGCCTTGTGTTATTTGTAGCAGTTTATTGAGCAAGGTAAGTTTGGATCCAAATACTCCTGAGCACGGAAGAAACGGGTAACTGGGTGACACAGTCACAGCCTCTGTGCGGCTTCACTCCTAAAAATATACATGGAAAACCTGAAATAGAAATCTGGATTTTTCTTTATTGTTGGGAAAGAGGAGAGGGAGAATGTTGCACTAGAAGGGATCCTGCCTTAGCCCCTCTGAGCTTTCCTCCCCCAGCTGCGTGTGCTGCAGGACGTCTGGCTGCCTCCGCAGTCCCTCCAGGTGTCAGCCTTGCACTTTGCATGAGGCTGGAATGCAGGGCTGGCTTCGGAGGAGATTCCTGACAAGAGCACATCGGAGATGTTAAAATATTAAAATGCATTCCCTAATTTCATTTCGGGAAAAATGCTGAATTATCACAGCCAGGCCTCCCTCAAAATGGTCCAGCTGACGCCGTGGTGCGCAGGAGAGGATCTAAATGGGCCCATTAGCCTTCTGCAGGATCTGCCAGGAGAGCTGTGAACATTTGCCAGCCCAGAAACAGCCCAGCAGCCAGGACCTTCACTTGAGGTTTCTTTTTTTAGGCTGTAATTGACATGACTGTCCTTTCCTTGGCCTTAATCCCCAACTACTTCCCAAGATACTAAAAGCTTTTGCTCTCCTCTGCACTCTTGCACATAAATCAGAACCACGCTGAGATTTTCTCACTGGGTCTCACCGTGGCCGAGCCTCTGGAAGTTTGAATGAAGGCAAGGACACCCAGGCCCCCCACATCATGTGCCCTGCTCTGACTCCAGGGAGAGGCTTGCTGGCAGTGCTGCTGTTTGCTTTAGAACAAGCACTGTGGGAAACACAGCACAGATAAACGGACCTTGTCAGACACACTTGTAGCTCGAGGCTTGCACAGATAGCCTGGACGTCAGCAGGAAGATTCCCCTCAGGACGTTGCTGTAATTGATGATATTGCTCAGAATTGCTACAATTCTTCAGTCAGGTCAGATTTGGGATGTGTTCTTAGAAGGACATGCATGAGCAATGATGCACGAAACTGTGAAAGCAGAAATCCTTGGACTCGGCGGGGAGGGGGTTGTGTCAGGGCTGAGATATGTGGTGAGGGAAGTTTGCAAAAATGCACTGTTTGGTTCAGACTGAACTGTCTTTCAGTTTCATGAGGTGGAATCAGAGGCTTGGCAGGGCCTTGGTCTCGCGGGTTTTGAGATGACAACAATGAATGAGAAGCTGGGCTGAGCTCAGGGGTTTAATTCTTGCGGTGCAGTCAGAGAAGAGCTGTTGGGTGGCAACAATTTTCAGTAACTACTGAGCTGGGAAGGCTTCAAACACAGGCTGTGAGAGCTCCAAAGATCTGTATCCATTAACTGCCACAGGACAACTGTCAAACACCACAATGAGTGCAGACTCCACAAGCTCTTCCAAAAAGTCTGAGTGTTTCAAGATTTTTATGGCTCTGAGGAGCAAGTCTGTCTTGAAAACACGATTCTGGTGCCAGGTGTCACCAGTTTTTCACTGTGACCTTGGGGAGCCTGGCTTAACCCACTGCCTCAGTCTTCCAAGCAGTTGCCGACCACATTAACTGACCAGAGCTGGATTAATTAATTGCATTATAAATGTAAGGGCACTAAAAAGACGTGAAAAAATTCAGAAAGAGAAAGATAGAAGTCCATCACCTCTGGCAGTTTCAACTGCACAGAAAGTCCATTTGGTCTCATTTGGGTGATCAGTAGCTCTCCCCACTCTCATCAAGGATGACTTTCAGTTCTGTGAGCATTACTTCTCCCCTTCCCACAGCTGTCAACTATTTCTCATGTAAAGGTCTTGCTCCTCTTTCAAAATTACCTGTATTAAGGCAAATTATGTGTTCCCTTCCTTTCCCTGTTGAAAGTCATTTACATGAAGAATCACAGAACCAGGATCACAGATACTGGGGGAGGGAATGCAGAACTGTGGCTGAGACTGGAAATTTGGGTGGGCCTCAATTTATGGTGGACAGCCAAAGAACAAAGGTCTGATGTCACAGTAAATCATTTATATTGCAAATGATTTAAAATAATGAAAACCCATATGCATTAAATTTTGCCCTGTACATCCATTTGACATATTTTAAGTAGACAAAAGATAGATTTTACATAAATCTTCAGTAAATGTACTTTGAAAAAATATCACCAGGCAGTAAAGCCTAACTATTTTAAAAACTGTCTTATACTCGAGCTCCTGCTTCAATGGGCATCACTCAAAACCAGCAACAACCTCCTGAGGCTGTCTGCCCTGTCCTTGAGAGAAAAGGAAAAAAAGCCAAGAAAAACTAGAACAAAACAAAGCCACAGCTGTCCTTCACACTGTTCCAGGGGTTACAAGAACAGCTGCTACACCTTGCCCGAGCCACTTGTGACTTTGCCTTTGGAGGAGTTTGTAAATTCCAATGTCTGCATTCCATATTTAGGATCTGCCACACACCAACACTGGTGATTCTATTGACCAGTTCCCAGCCTGTGGATTTTACCCTTTGGTTCTTGCTCTTCCATGCTGGGAGTTACTAAACAACCCGGAGGAAAAAAGACAAATCCCTGAGTCCCAGTGCACCAATTCCTTAGGAAGGTGCTCTCTTCCTGGCACATCTTCACCAGGAGCTGAGCTCTGGGGATGGACTCGATACCTCTGAGAATCACAGGCAGAAATTCTTCCCAGGCTCTGCTCTTGGATGCTCCAGAAAGGCAAGGGAGGCAACTTGCAGATGGGTTGATGTGACTCTGCCAAACAAAACAGAGGGAAGGGAATTTTGCATTCCCTGTGTACAAGATGCAAAGGTTTGACAGTTCCCACAGGTCCCACTCACATGAGAGGGCGGAGATGGCAGATAATCCCCACTGCTCTGCTTTGAACCTTGTTCACAGCTCGGAAACAGGGGTAGGAGCCAGCACCCACTGGGGCCTTTTGTCACCCTTTGGGCTTCCAGGCACTACAGGCCAGTCTGAGCTCCTCCCAGAGCTCTGCCCAGGCTGACCCTTGGGGTGCTGGGGCTGAGGCAGCCAGGACACCCCCGCAGCTGAGCCCAGGGGATCCAGAGACAGGCGCTTCCATCAGCCTCACCCAACAACCGGTGGCCACAGTGGCCACCGAGTCCTTCTGCATCTTCACAGGAGCCAAACTTGTAGAAATCTGATTTTCATTGTGTTTGCTGAGAGATTAGAAAGCACATCACCTGTTCTAATCAGTTTTACAAGAGGTAATAAAGATGTGGATCTAAAGGAATGTGGAAACTCTGCCCCTCTCAGAAACTGGACTAAACTATCTCAGGTGGATTAAAAATGAGGTAATTGGAGTCATGGTTTTGTAGGACCATGGGAAGATTGCCTGGAATATTTCAGGCACTATAATGGAGACTTAAGTGCTGTTTTAACTAAGGAGATTATGAGGAGTGTGAGAACCATCGTCTAAATGACCTTTCCAGGTACTTTATGTGGGTGGAAGTTTCTTCTTTTGTTTAAGGGAAGCTTTTTTCCAGGGGCTGTTCATAGACTGCTTGGTATTAGTAAATGTTTATGTTGATAACTTGCTTGTGAATGGAAAGCTCCATTCATGGAAGGTATTTCTAGAGAAACTGTTCATCCTTCTTATATTCCTTCTTTATTCTGAGAAACTCACTGTTGGGGAAAAAAAAATCCACAGACAAAATCAGCCTGGATTCTGACTACACTGGCAGGCCATTATTCATTAAATTCTCCTGCTTTTTACCACTCTGTGATTAGGAATAGTCCCAGGCACTTCATGTTTTCCAGTACCCACGATCGTGTGGTGCTTTTTTTATCAGGAGCTTATATTTAGTTGCCCATTGCTGTTGTTTTTCATCCCAAGTGCTTTTGGGAGGGCGAACAGCTGATCATTACACCGAGTTTGCTCGTACCCATGAGCACAGTTAACCCAGAGCAGCAAACAGTTATTGTATTGCACTTTGTTTCGTGCCTGTGGGCACACTTAAGTCAATATACATGATGGCTACTACCACATATTGCATCTGTCTGCACCCACGGGCCCCTGGAATTGCCAGGGAGAGGGAATTGGTGAATTAACTAGCAGTGTGCCCGCTGGTGTCGTTACTTCAAGAGCAATACCACTGTTAATTGCTTAACTTAAACCTAATCATAACGGAGAGTAACGAAGTGCTGCGAGAACCCCAGTTGTTACAGAACACGAGGGGAACGTTTGTTCAATTCTAAGCTTGTTTGTTGCCCAGCATGAGGAAGGAGCTCTCGGGGCTGGGGTCTCTGTAGTGGATAATTGCCCTTCTCTCCCTGTTTTACGGCCAGCACGGAGCTCCCTGCTCTTACTTGGGCTGGCACTCGCTCTGCTCATTAGTGCAATTAGCACCAGGTGCTGTGTGAGAGGAAGGTCACTCTGGCTCGGTGCCACCACAGGGCGATGGCCGAACTCCCTCCCTGAGTGGAAATGCTGCGGCAGGTGATGTTGACACGCTGCAATTACCGCTCCGTCCTCCCGGCGTGTTCAGACAACGCTCGGTGCCTCCCTGCTGACTTGGCAACCCCAGAACTGGCTTTGCAATGTACCCTGTGGATCACTAGGAAATGCAGGAATTTCAGGAGAACGCCTACGCGGAGCATTAGTTTATCTCCTTAGCCTGTGCCTGGTCAGGTCCTCGCAGAACTCTGCTGAAAAACAGTAATTAAATGGCTGAGTCTGAAGTCACACGGGGAGAGATGGGCTGGGCTTCAGTGGTGCTGGGAGCCAACTTTTGCACCTGAACAAATCTAGAGTGGAAGTCCTGAATACTCAGTGGAAGACATTAATGCAAGGGACTGGATTAGCCTTTCCCAGGAACAGGGGTCATCTCTCCTTACTAGAAAGGCTTTATTTTTACTTCTTTTTAGGAGACTAGTGCAAAGGAGGAGAAGGTAAGTGGGCACCGGGCACACAGACTGGGTGAGTGCCACAGAGGGGCAGGTGAGCAGGGAAAAGGTGGTAGAACCACTTTCCTTGTAATAGTGTGGTACAGACCTCAAGTTAATCTGCTGGGGTGGTCAGGGAAAGCTCTGCAGTGCACTCTTTGTCCATGATGATGATGATGATGCCAGGGCTTCACAGCTCTAATGCCAACCCTGTGTGGGTTCCTGTTCCTGTGGATCTTGTAACAAACACTGATTGTGTTACAGATGTCTCTGGTGTGACTCGCGACTAATGCGACTGTGACTGATGGACCAGATAAGCTCATTAGTGAAGTATCTGAATAAAATAACTTGGAGATGTGGAATGGCAATTATCCAGATGGAAAGTGACAGATTAAAACTGTAAAACAGCTAATAATGTATCGCTTTATGGTATTATCACTGCAAAGTACAAAAAAAAAAAAGGGGGTGTTTATCTGGAGGGTGATGCTGCTGAGAGCACACGATTAACCTTGTACAAGGGATCAGACCGGTGCCACGTTCCTGCCAGGGGATGTTTCTCCTCCATGTGATTCTCTTGCCTTGTCGTTCCTGTGGCTGCAGCCCATGAACACCAGTGCGGATGGGCTCCTCTGCATTTCTTTCTTAAAAGGGCAGAAAACTGGTAATAACAACATGGGTGTCCCTCAGACACAATGGCTTTGGAGTTCTTCATCTCGTCTGGAAACACCACTCCAGTGCTTGGGCCTTCTTAGGAGAGTCTGGGGGCTTCGTGGCCGGGTTTTACCTTTATTTCTTTTTTTTTTTTCAAAGCAGTCCGAGTTCGAAGGGCATCACAGCTCCTGGAGCTCTGGCAGCTTTGGGGCTGTGCCCACACCCTGGGGAGCCTGTTCAGAGCCCGACCACCCTCTGGGGAAGAACCTTTCCCTGAGATCCAACCTGCCCCTGCCCTGGCACAGCTCCAGCCCGGGTCCTGTCGCTGGTCACCCAGAGCAGCGGTCGGTGCTTGTCCCTCCGTTCCGCCCCTCACGAAGTGCCCGCCACACGCACCCAGCTCCCCTCTCGCTCCCTCCCGCTCCCGGCACCTCCCGCGCTCGCGCAGGCGCGGCCAGGGCGGCACCACGGGCCCCGGCGGGGAGGGGTGGCCGTGGGGATGGGTAGCGGAGCTCGNGTAGCGCCCCTGGGAATTTCGGCCGCGCTCGGGGACCCGTCGCCCGCACCCTCCGTAGGTTCGGGCCGAGGTGTCGCTGCGGCAGGGCCCGAGGTTTTCTTGTCAGTGACCGGCGCGTTTGGGTGTCCCGCGCGGTGCAATGAACACAGAAACACTCGTGTCTCGGGGCGGGGAAGAGGAGCCGAGCCGAGGGGCGCGGGGTGGTCCCTCACGCCGCTCTCCCCCCGTGTTCGCTTCAGTAACGTCCAGCGAAGATGTCGGAGTATATCCGGGTGACGGAGGACGAGAACGATGAGCCCATCGAGATCCCGTCGGAGGACGACGGCACGGTGCTGCTGTCCACGGTGACGGCGCAGTTCCCCGGGGCGTGCGGGCTGCGCTACAGGAACCCGGTGTCGCAGTGCATGAGGGGCGTGCGGCTGGTCGAGGGCATCCTGCACGCCCCCGAGGCCGGCTGGGGGAACCTCGTCTACGTCGTCAACTACCCCAAAGGTTTGTCCTGCCTGTCTCGGTTCCTTGTGGTGGTTTGGCGGAGGTCTGTGAGTCACTGCTGATCCAACGCGGCGAGTGTTCCCTTAACTCCTGTGATTCAGGTGCTGTTCTGCTGAGGGGGCTTGACAGCACTGAGGTTTTAAAAGATTCTTAACTCTACTTTAAAAAGTGCTTTAATGATAAAGTCTTGCATTATCCTTCACCAGTTTGCAGCCTCATATAGGCCTCCAAAGACTGGGGTGTGATGGGATCTCTGTGCTGGCACAGAGGCGCCTTTAAAAGTGCTCAGGAAAGGAGAAGTGTGACTGCCCTGCCCCACCCCCCACAGAAAGGGGAAGTAAATAAATTCTTTACTGTATAATGTCAAAACTTCTGTTTAATCCACCTTCTTACAGGATCGTGAATGTTGCTGGTTAGTAGTTAAATAAACGAATGCAGAACTAATGGGTCAGATGGCACTTCAGGGGAGGAGTTGAGTGTGGACTGGCTGCGGTGCAGGGCAGTCGGATACATGTTGTAATGAGCTGCCAACAGCTGCCACGTGTCCCCTGTAGTCTGACCACTTTCTCATCATAGTTCATGATTTATAATGTGCAGTTCATAATCAGGATCAGTTTCCAGAGTCGAGTAGGATGTCTGATGTACTTTTTTATGTTCAGATAACAAGAGAAAAATGGATGAAACTGATGCATCATCAGCTGTGAAGGTGAAACGAGCAGTACAGAAGACTTCGGATTTGATAGTGTTGGGTCTTCCCTGGAAAACCACTGAACAAGACTTAAAGGAATATTTTAGCACCTTTGGAGAAGTTCTGATGGTGCAGGTAAAATCCTTTTGCAGCTCAAGTGAGGAGGAACACGGGGTAGAAATGGGGCTCCTGAGAAAGCAAATAGAAACAGTCAAGCTGTAGAAACTTGGAGAATATCAGAAACTGTGTCTCTTTCTAGGGGTGTATTTTGTTCCATGAGCCCACGACTAAGTTTTGGGGGAGATGTTACGGAATTAGAGATTACTGTGATAGCGTTTATAAGGCGTAAACTTTCCAAGAGATCTGTACTAAATTCGTTGGGTAACAGCAGGTTCCATACTAATGGTAACTTCTGGTTTGGGTTTTCTTTCCCCTCTCAGGTTAAGAAGGACATTAAAACAGGCCACTCAAAAGGGTTTGGGTTTGTTCGGTTCACGGATTACGAGACCCAGGTGAAGGTGATGTCCCAGCGGCACATGATCGATGGCAGGTGGTGTGACTGCAAACTTCCCAACTCCAAGGTACTTTGGGGTTCTCTGCTGGTCTCCTTGGTACCAAACCTCTGCAGCTGCTGGGTCAGGGCTGGGGATCTGCATGGGACAAACTGGGAATCAACAGGAGCAGGAGCAAGGAAGGGGAACAGGGAGGAGGTGGGTGAGCAGGAAGTAAATGAAGTGTGGGGAAAACAGCTGGTTATGATGGAAATCCGAAAATAATGTCTTTAATGTCCTGCCTGACTTGTTTGCTGCGTGAATAAATGCAGAATCATGCATATGGAATAACTAGGGAAGAGCAGAATGAGCCTTTGAGTTCAAAACAACCTGTAGCTTCTATTTCTTGTGTCTCTGTGTGCAGTTATTAAAAAAATGTCCTTCTGCAGTGGCTCCGTCACTGCTCCCACCCTCATTTAATTGTGGCTGCAGGCATGTTCTTGGAACAGAATTTCATTTAACTTACAATCTCGGGCTTTATTGCTCTTCAGCCCTGAGAACAGGCCGGGTATGGAGGGGTTTTTACCATCCTGTAACTGCCCTCAAGGACAGCAGTGATGGCTTTCCCTCCCTTCTCTCCAGCAAAGCCCCGACGAGCCCTTGCGCAGCAGGAAGGTGTTTGTGGGGCGCTGCACCGAGGACATGACGGCCGATGAGCTCCGGCAGTTCTTTGCCCAGTATGGGGAGGTGGTAGATGTCTTCATTCCTAAACCCTTCCGGGCTTTTGCTTTTGTTACGTTTGCAGATGATCAGGTAAGTCTGAAAAGTGTTTTAACTTCGTATTTAGCCTGCGTTTGAGTAGCTTGAGAGAGTATCATTCCTGGAACTACACAAGAAACATGTGTTTATCCACTGTCTTGATAATTCCAGTGGTGTTAGCTTGGTTGGGTTTGTTGAATGGGCTGAGATTACACTTTCAGATGCTGCTGTGCAGACAGGTTTTTGTGCTGCAGTTTGTGTAGTGGTGAAAGCAAAGACAAAACACTTAAAACTGAATTAAGTACGTGCATATGCTTCCTTTGCAGGTTTAATATCTGCTCAGAATCATGGGGGATGTTTTGTCTTGTACTACTAACATCTTTAAAAAAGATACCTGACATACCTTTAATCAATGCCTTATTTCTTATAGGTTGCCCAGTCTCTTTGTGGAGAGGACTTGATCATTAAAGGAATCAGCGTACATATATCCAATGCTGAACCTAAGCACAATAGCAATAGACAGTTAGAGAGAGGGGGAAGGTTTGGGGGTAACCCGGGGGGCTTTGGGAACCAGGGCGGGTTTGGCAACAGCAGAGGAGGCGGGGGAGGACTGGGCAACAACCAGGGCAGCAACATGGGGGGGGGCATGAACTTCGGGGCCTTCAGCATCAACCCCGCCATGATGGCGGCGGCACAGGCGGCCCTGCAGAGCAGCTGGGGCATGATGGGTATGTTGGCCAGCCAGCAGAACCAGTCAGGGCCCTCGGGGAACAACCAGCCCCAGGGCAACATGCAGCGGGAGCAGAACCAGGGCTTTAGCTCAGGCAACAACTCGTACGGAGGGTCCAACTCGGGGGCAGCCATAGGCTGGGGCTCGGCCTCCAACGCGGGCTCCAGCAGCGGCTTTAACGGAGGCTTTGGCTCCAGCATGGACTCCAAGTCCTCAGGCTGGGGGATGTAGTGGGCTCTCACACTGACTCTGTGGTGGGAAATCAAATTTTTCTAACTCATGGTAAGTATACTGTAAATTACATATATACTAAAGTTTTCCAAATCGATTTGTTCAGTGTGCAGTATATTCAGCAGTATTTTTGACATTTTTCTTTTTTTAAAAAAAAAAGAAAAAAAGAAAAAAAGAAAGGTAAAAGGAATTTTCTAAGTTTTGTTACATATCTAGTTGGAATTCTGAATGTTTGGAAGTGGACTGCTGTTTGCCCGATGGGTGAACTAACACTACAGTCGATAGGAAAGGTCTCTTCTGTAATATTTTATCCCTCGTTTCCTGGCTACCTGAATTCTTTGCATGTTCAAAATGGAACCATTGGTCAGAAACAGCATTCTCTCCCTCTTGTTTTTAATTTGCTCCCACCATAAGACTCTCCAAGTGCCCCGTTGGACAACACAGTGTCGTTTTTGTTTTGTGTTTTCTTTTAACGCTGTCTCCCCTCCATACTCAAGTACGATATGAAGGCTTCATTTAATCTCCGCAGTTCATCTCATTTCAAATGTGTATGGAAGAAGCACTTCATTGAAAGCAGTGCTGTAAATATTCTGCCTTAGGAATACTTCTGTCTACATGCTTTCTCATCCAAGAATACTTCATCACACCGCACATGCTGCGTCTTAGACGGTGGGTGTTCCATTTTTATCCGCTACTCTTTATTTCATGGAGTCGTATCAACGCTGTGAACGCAAGGCTGTGAGATGGAACCAGAAGGCTGTTTGAACTTTTGAAACCTTGTGTGGGATTGGTGGTGGTGCCGAGGCATGAGAGGGCTGGTATGTGCGAGATAAAGGAGCGAGCGCATGCAGAGACCTGGTGGTGCATTCATGGGATTTTATTTGACTTGGCGAGATGTCTCTCAATCCTGTGGCTTTGGTGAGAGCGTGTGCGGAGAGCAAATAAAGTACGAGTGTTTATGGCATTCAAAGGACATCCACATGTGGAAGACTTTTAAGTGGGTTCTCTACCTAGTTAATCAATTAGTTGGATGTGTTCTGTGAAATGGAATATTTGTATTTCTTTTCCCTTATGTCAACTGCTGTGAATGCTGTATGGTGTGTGTTTTTTTTTCTGTTAATGATCTGTAAGTGTGGTAACGTGACTTGAAGACGATGGGGTTTGTGATGAGAACATTGAGCTTGTGGTGTGCTTTGCCAGTAGCTCTTGTAGCAGAGATCACTAGAGCTCAGTGTGCCTCTCCAGGGTGGAAGTTCCACTGTCTGTAAGATATCCATAAGAATGCTGTTTGCTGCAGTTTCGTGTTTGGATGCTTTTTATAAGATTTGTCACTGTAGGAAATTCTTAAATAAAACTGATTTAAGTAATATGTGTCTTTGTTTTGCAGCCCTGAATGCAAAGAATTCATAGCAGTTAATTAATTGTGCCCTTTTCTGAGATCAACTTCTGTAAAGCTTTTTGCAGTCCCTCGGTTTGTTTCAGATAAGCAGGTTCTAGAGGAGCCACTGCCCCCTTGCCCTGTGCAGTGCCATAGATGTAAAATGCAGGTCCCACACCCAGACTGGTAAGCAGCTCCCTCCCGTTGCATCTGTGCCAAGGAAGAAGGACTCGTTCATGTAGGAGTTGAAGTTCCTGGTCAGAGGGGGTTGGGGGAGGCAGATGCTGTGAGGATGGATCCACAGCATCTCCTGTGGGGATGGATGTGTTTTAACTTGTTTTTGGATCAGCCCCCTCATGGCAAACAGGCTCCTGCCACACTTGAGCCCAGAAGAACACTATCAACTCCTTTTAAACTAGTCACAGGGAGGACTTGCAGCTGAATAAAGCTGAAGTAAATATACACAGGCTGCTACAGTGTGGATGTGAACAGCTGGATTTGCAGCAGGTGCAGAGGTGTCACATGAGGGCAGCGTGGTGACAAAGCACAGGATGTTTGAGCAGAAACTGGTGGCAGGAAAGTCCCACTGCTGGTGGGAGCTTGAGGAATTTCCTGTACTTGGGCTTGAAACCCACTGAAGCTTGATGCATATTTTTCTGTGCACTGTGATACTGTTCTGTAGCTGTGAACAGTCTTAATATGAATATTGACACGGTTTTTAACCTATTTAACTTCTCAAGGCAGAGCTTCATTGCTGAGTTTCCTCAGGCTTGTGAGGAGCAGAGGGACGTGCACAGCTGCATTTTCCACCTGCAGTGTTAAAGCATCAGCTGCCTCTCAATGTCCTCAGTTTAAAGAGGCTGAGGAGCAATCCCACACCTTTGGTCATATTCCACTGCAAGAAGTTGCTTACAGATTTTTTTTTTCCTGCACCTGAGTCCGAATAATCTCCAAACTCTGTCCCATCTGTGAATTTTGCATTTTAGCACTTGCACTATTACCAGCTACTTCTGCTGAGTAACACTTAAAAATGGTATTCTTGGACCTCCCAAGGCTAACTGTGACCCCTGCAAGGAACTCCAGGGTAAGTTTTTGTCATTAGCATGGTTTTAATTCTGTTTACATTGTTCAGGTTTAGGTTTTAAGAGGCTGGGTGGCAGCATTGAGTAGTTTTTGCTAATAATTTTAGCCTTTCTTCACCCTCAACCATAATAAGTTTCAATAGTGATTTTAACTCCTTTGCATACTCCAGTGTTGTTAAGTGAGTAAATAAACTATTACTGAAAATACATGGAAGTGTTTGGAGTCTTGATTTATTTTATTCCAGAAAGTGTAACGTTCATGAACGTGAGCTGCAAGAGAGAGGAGTTTTGTGTGTGTTCTGAGGGGGGGGTCTGGATCTCAGGGAAAAAACCCTCTTTTTTTTCTGGCATTGATTCTAATTGGCTCCAAGAACCTTCATGAATTAAATTCCCCTCTGCCTGGTGCCCTTCGTAGTGTTCACTCAACCCCCCAGTTTGTTTGTTTGATCAGCTACACCACAAGCAGCTCTCACACACCGTGGAATTCCTTTCCCTGGAATTCCAGCCCTTCCCAGGGAAACCCTCCAGGCTCCCCTTCCTCACACAACAACCCCCAAGAGCTGTTCAACAGTCTGAAGACTGAATTATTGTGCTTACATGTATTAAATTAACTTAATGACCCTAAATGTAATTCCTAGATTGTTTTGGAATGGTGAAATTGCTTGCAAATGAATATTTGATTTAGAATACAATTTTCATTAGTATTGCATCCCTTGAAAAAGTTCTGTAATCAAGAGAGACGGCGCTGCTGAGGAATTTGGGCATGGAGAAGGAAGTGCATTTGTTCTGAATGTAAATTAAGGTAATTGTGATATATGGATATTGTAATCTAAAATATAAGAGGAACAATTACGCTATTACACTGTAAAATGTTTCTCCCCCAACAGTCTTGGGTCCTGACTAATTTTACAGAGTAATTAATTTAGCAGTTCAGGCATTAAAAAACAAATAAAAGCTCCAGCCCTGTGCTCTGCAGTGGGGGAATTCAGTGGCTTTTCCCCTCACAAACACTGCTGGAGTGTGGTCCAATTTTCCTGTCAGAAACAATGCCAAGCAGTTTAAAAACAACAATTTAGTTAATTATGAAACTGTGTTCTCCAAAAGAGAGCTGGAATTAAAGCAAGTTTCAGCTTCTTACTCTCTTCAAGCAGAACTGAACTGAGTTTTGAGCATTAATTGCAATTTTGGCTCACGGGCCAAGGCATGTGCAGATAGTGTAAGGTCAGTGTCAGTTCCCACAGCCACACCGTGGGGTTATCGTCACATTTTCAGTTCTGTCGCTGTTCCTCCCTGTTAAGCAGCACCTGTAGCACTTTGCATTCTGAAAGTCACTGTAACAGGGGGTGGTAATTGCTGATGAACATGAACATTCCCCAGCGCAGCGGCTCTGCCGCACCAGCCCAGTGCCCGGGGCCGCAGCGGCTCCTTTGCTGAGCTGGGGACTGTCCCCTGCCCTGTCGCTGCTCGCTGGTGCTGAGCCACAACCCGGAGGATTTTTGTAACAGTGTCTGTCACCACGTGGATCTTTCCCTGCATCCCAGAGACAGCACAAAGGAGAAGCAGGGAAGAGCTGGGCATGGGTTTGCAGCACAGAAGTGAGGGTACAGGTGTCCTCAGACACTGTATCTTAGGTGTCCTTTGAGTCACTGCAGGCTCCTGAGAAGGTGACTGTGTCACTGCTCCCCTCGGGCTGTTCCCAGGATCTGAGCCATTAAATCCACTGGTTGAGGGGTGGCACCTGAGCTGTGTCTGAGTTAAACCTACCTGGGTTTCAGCATTGCTGACGCAGCCTTAATGCAGATTCTTCCCACAGCCAAAGTGACAGGTGTGTCCGGGGCCATTCCTTCTGCACACCCCAGAGCCAAGGACCATGGCTAAGTCCGTGTTTAGGCCCTGCCATTACAACTGGCCTTCACTGTATTGTGTGCCATAACTCTCACATTCTACATAAACAGTAAATGTAACTCTCAAATCAGGCAATAAAGTAGCTGCTGAGCTCAGCCTGTGCCTCCCCAAACCACCATCACCTCACTGGGATTTTAAACTTCCCCGAGCACACATGGGCTGAAGTGTCTTCCAAACTGCCCACTGGGAAGCTGAGTTCAGTTCCTGAGAAATCAGCCTGAAATGCAGCATTCAGCAGGAATGACCGTGTATTCCGGCTGTAACTTCCCCGGAGAGATAAGTAACAAATGAAAGAACATGAAAAATTCTTGCTACGATGATCTCGTGAAATCCTTCGCAAAATCGTTCTTTCCTTCCCACATAATTAGAAGCAAATCTCCGAGCAGCGGCAGCCACGCCATCAGCCAGGGTGGATGTCAGGGAGGGTATCCAAGGGCAATTGCTGAACGCATCCCCTAATTACAGCGTGTGAGCAACGGAAACGCTTAATGAGGAGGGGCAGGTACGCGTGTAACGCCCGGGACACGCGGGTGTGTCACAGCGCGCAGCCGAGCGCTCCCACCAGCGGGTGGTGCTTCAGGACCGCGCTACAGAAACCTGCGGGACCCCCAGGGCCCCCCTGAAGGGCCAGTGTGTGACTGCCAAAGGCTCTCTCAGCCTTTCTCTGCCCTGTGTCGCTCACCGGGACACAGATCTACAGTTACTGAGAATTCAAGTTAAAAAGGGGAGCGGTGACCTGCAGGGTCTGCCAGCCCAGGACATTCTGCTGCCTCACACCCCTTGGCAGGCTGGGGAAATTGTTCCCTCAAATAAAATCACACGCCTGGAGCCAAGTTCAACTCTAAGATTAGATGAATTGGAGTGGATTCTCTCAAAACTTTACTTCAGAATTAAATTCCCTGGCAGCCACTCGGTTAGAAGGGACACTACTGAGAACTACCCATGAAACTTCTGTTTCAAAGATCCCTTTTGGTCACTGTTGAGGCATTTCCAGCATGAAGTTCTGGGAGCAGGATGAAAAAAAAAATGACAAAACTGAAACAAGAAGGAGAAGAAATGAACACTTGGTGAAACATGGGCTGAGGGAGATGCAGTGAAAGAGCTGGGCCTGTCTCATAAAAGCTGTGATGAAATGCAATAAACCTCACCTTACCTTAAGGACAGGGGCACAACACTGCTGGGTGTGTCTCCACGAATTCCTGCACCATCAGGAAGCCTCTTTTACCTGGATCCTGTAGCTGCAGGAGCTGAGATACGGTATTGGATTGTCAGGGCCAGTGATTTGTCCAATTCTCTCAGTAAAAAAAACCCTGATTCTGAGAGTGGGCTGGGAAAAAACAAAGAGAAAATGACCGTAGTTGTATTAAGTCGGTTCAGCTGTACTGGGTAAAGGAGGTGGATCATTTTCTACACTGACCCAGGCCTTCACGAAAGTTCCAGAGCCACAGCACTGTTGTGGTGGGACCAGGGCACCAGCACCACCCAGCGCTGCTGCCTCGGCAGAGGGGCAGGGAAGGACACCGGGACAGCACCACTTGAACAGCCGCGGGGCTCAACTCAGGAATGAGTGTGAGAGCTGGGAGCTCATCAGAAACATTCCGAGGTGTTAAATGTGCAGCACGTCCGCTGCTCCGGAGAGTGTGGAGTGGTAAGATAACTATCAGCTCCTCCGTTCCAGAAGCCTCTGAATGCAGCTCTTTCTTTTTAATGCCTTTGTTGCCAGACGTTTAGGATGTAATTGTATTCTCTGAGCAGAAGCAGCTGTGCCTCTCGCCGACACAATTGGAGCCACAAATGCTCCCCGCTGAAGAGGAGCAAGAAGGAACAGCCACAAGTGCCCCGAGGATCTCTGCTTGTTGACAGCATCTGATGGCTGTGAAGTGGCGCTTTGATCAGCTGGGAACAAAGGCTTTATGATGTGCTGCGAAGGCTGGATGAGCCATCCTGTAATTGATGAGGAATGCTGGACCGGCTGATAACACCGGCAGAGTTTTGCACCGCTCTTGACACTGAATTAATTGTAAGAGGGAAATTGTTTGACTTTGAGTTGCATCCTCAAACACGCCGCGCTAACCTCCACCAAAATGCCAGGTTATCACCTAAACCAGACCGCACAGTTCAAGCTTGTCACTTCAGTGGAAGGGGGGACCAAGTTGTGAATGAGAAAACAACCATTCCTGCCCCTTAACAAGGGACAGATTGTGTTAGCCAAGGTTTTAAGCTTATTTAACTTTGGAAGATTGTTTCCAGCCTATCTATACCTGTGTCAGCCCCACTTGTTGCTACAGGAAATATTTGGAGGACAAGCATTTACTGGGAAAGGAAAGCCAGAACAGGTAAAAGGATAAGCTTGTTTTATGTTTGTGTGGCTCTCAGCTAAACTAAAACACCCCAACACAAATCATGATACACTTGGGCACCAACTGTGTCTTTTAGCACGAGCTGTAATTTCAGAACAATCTCCCTCTGTCCATCTTCCCAGAAAGTTATGAGCAGCTGCTTTTATTTGACTTGAACCTTTTCATCACCCCAATGACTGAGCACCTCTGCGTGTCCCACTGAATTCGTTCTCACAGGTTTTCAAACACAGCTGACAGATACACAAACAGTTATTAAGGACCTGGAAATGCCTGTTCTGTTAAAACTAAGCACTCTCCTAATTCATAAATCCTGTCTGAAGTGCCTCTGTTGATCCAAGGGAGTGGGGAGAGCTTGACTAATTCACCTGGAGGCCGGGGCTGCCTCTGCACCCAGCCCTCCTGCACCAGCAGAGATCAGCTGAGCTACACAGGGACTTCAATATTTTCCTTTCATGCTGCACTTGGAGAGGATTAGTAGTAAGTGGGTTTTTTCCCCTTAATTGTAACAACCTCCTTCTTCCCAGCTAAATGCACATTTCTGTAATTTCCCTGATTGTGCTTCAAACTGCAGAAGCATTTGACAGTTATGTAAGAATAAAGCATGTTTTCCAGCACGCTCTCCTGATCTGCTGAGGGTGCTGCTTGAAATATTCCAGTCACACAGAGTTCACTGCCTCTCCTGGGCTTTGAGGTCCTACCCTAATGCCTCCTTCCCCCTCCTGCAAGCCCAGCAGATCCGGTGTGCTGTGCAGGTCTAGTTGGATACTGTTCACCCCCGTGGAAGTGCAAAAAAAAATAAAAATCTGCTTCTCTTAAAACTGAAATTGCCTCACGCTGCCAGTGTCTGTCTTAAATCTACAGCCCCTTCAGGAGCAGTCTGGAGGCCATTCTAGGAAGAGAGAAAGAGATGAAAACATTAAACCCTTGGGTGTGAAAACAGACTTGGTGGGATTTCCTACCCTGAGCATATGAACCACAATATAATGAGGACTGTCTTTACATCCCTGGTTCCCTGCTGAAATAATTAGGAAGTCAGACTCTCAAATCCTCTGCTAGTTCAGTATCTGAATCCTTTCCTGTTACCTACAAACCCATTTTTCCCTGGCCATGGGATTTACCATGCAAAGAAGGGATTACTCGGGTTGGAAAGGTTAAATTCTTTCTTACAAGAACCTCAGAAGGCAGCAACACCTTGGCTTCTATTCACCAGGGTGATCACATTATCTTCTTTGCTGAAAGTCTGTTTAGAGGAATGTTATTAGACTAAAGCTCAGCATAAATACATGTAATGGGGAGAAAGGAACAACTCTGCAAATCACCACCCACTGGAGTTCCTGAGAGCTGTTTACTTTCCCTAGAAATAAGAGGGAAAAGAGACACAAGAAGAAATAAAAGGGTGAAAACCACTAATCTGAGACAAGGCCAGGATTGTGCTCCTGCATGAAGGATACTTTAAAAAACACTTACGGAACTGTCTGGTCCACTGAAGCACGAGGTGCTGGCCGGTCTCACAGGCAGGAGGTTGGACTCCAGGGATCCTCAGCTGCTCTGAGCTGCCCCGGTGCTGCTGCAGAGGCTCTCCGGGGCAGAGGCTGCTCTGTGTTCCCGTAGCAGAGAACAGCACCACGCCTGTGCTCAGAGCTGGGCTCCCCACACGCTGCTGCAGCACAAAAAAAACAGGGCCCCGTTAACAGCCCAGTAGTAACTCAGAAAACTGGCCTTATTTTGAAGGACTAAAAAAGCAGAGAGAGGGACTAACAGTTTTTCATACTTCATTACATCTGTCTCCTTTAAACTCAGTTTCTTAATTTTGATTTTCATGATACAGTTCAGGAAAATGTGACTCATGACCAATAAACCCTCCTGACCTGTGCTCACATGAAGAGCCAAAACCAGCTGATCCAACAGAAGACACTCTGCTAGTCCAAGGGAGTCTGCAGCTCGAAGATGAAAAGGCTCAGGCTGGACCTTACTTTTCATAATATCTTCTGGATGTGGCCGCTGGGAGTTCCCTTTGTCAGGGCAGTATTTTTTTCCATAAGTCTGCAAGCTATAAAGTCATAAACTAGCCAGCACAAAAAGGATCAAATAATTTTTTAACATCTGCTGGCAGAAATGCTGTCCCTTGACTGCTCAGCCTGAGCTTTAGAGCTGTCCTGAGAGTGCTCAATTATGCTTAGGCCATATTTTTATTAAGATCACAGTGAGCTGTTTGCCAGAGGCTTGAACTCTGAAAAATGACCCCCTCAAAACTTGCAAGTCCATTGTCATTGGCTCATTAGGTCTCTAACAAAAGGTGGGTCATAAATTGTATCACCGAGCCATGACAAAACTTCAAGCTGCTTTGGTCACGATTCACTGTGACCATGAAACAGCCTCTGAACAGGATAAAACCCAGCAGAATTAAGCCTTAGTAGTGCCCACAGATCTGCTCTCTGCAGCAGCCACTTCCCAGCCACTTCCTGAGCACCTTCCCAGTCAGTCAGGGCAGGGATGTTCCCTCTCCTTCTGCTGATGGATGTTCAAAGCTGGTACCAAGAGACCTGCCCAAGGGAACACAGAAATCTGCAAATGCAGTGGCCTGAAATAAGTCCCACCTGAAAGACTCTCCATCTTCTCACCTGGAAAAGGGGTTCCTCCCCTGTTTATTCCATGCACTAAAGAGTTGGAGTGACTGAGCCTCATAAATAACAACTGAAAGCAACTTCTGCAAAATTCCAGAAATAAGGAAATAAGTATTGGCTAATGCTCCTTAATCCCTCAAGGTTTGAAACAAGGAACAGCTTTCAACAAGGAACAGCCTCTTTATTGTCTGCAGGAGGCAGGTCTGAAAGGCAAGGAACCACAGAGACAAGTCATGGAGCAGGAGGAGCCTGCAGCCCTTGGGCTGACTGCACCAGCCCAGGAGGGAGGGAAACCAGCTCTTCCCAGCACATCTGTCTCCATCTCTGCCTAAGCCAGCAGAAGCTTAATTATGTCACGCTGGAAAATAAAGGAGAAAAAGAGCCTGTCAATACCAGCCTGCCCAGACAGCAGCTCCAAAGGCACAGGGGCAGCTTTGGCCCTCCCCTCACCAGGTTGATGTGCAGAGGCCTCTGCCTTGCCCAGTGGCTGGAGCAGCTGCAGTGCTGGATCTCAGGGCTCCGAAGAGCGGCCAGGTTCCAGCACGTGAGCTGCACCACAGCAATTGCTAGTCCTCAGCTCCCAGCTCCACCATGGAGGGAGCCCAGCCCTTCACCAATGCTGAGGAGGCTTTGTTCAAGGAGTGGGGGAGAAGTGTGCACACATGGACGGTCCACACAGAGCTGCTCATCTGCCTGTTCACAGCTTTCCATTTTGCACCTCCACATTAAGGCCAGGCACACACTTTACAGTGCCAGCAAATCCATACCCTTGTGCTAAAAGCCATTGCTTTAGGAAGGTCTGTTCCAATACCCTGGAGACATGAGGTGGCCATGGCTGAGGAGAGTTTGTAAAGGGCTGGAGCTGGGAAGCCAAATGCCAAGGCAACCTTAAGCACTGGAAGGATGGATGCTGTAGGGAACTCTCTCACCTGTGCACGTCCTCTTGTTCTCATGCAGCGTGTAGCCAACCCTGCAGCTGCAATAGTAGCCCCCCACGTAGTTGTGACAGTGGTGATTGCAGAGGGGGTCACCATCCAGCAGCTGTTTGCACTCATCGATATCTAATGGGCAGAGCACAGAATTAGGCAAACAACCCCCTTCAACCACATGTTCTCTCAGTCTGAGCCACTCTGTGTTTTGGGAGGTTGGGCTGTTTGCCTTTGGGTGTTGTGCCCTTCTGCAGCTGCCTCAGTACCAGACCACCTCCTCTCCCCCAGCACCAGCAGCACAGGCCGTGAGAGCACAGAACCAACAGAACCAACCCCAGCGTGGCTCTGCTCTTCCATCTTCAAGAGACTCTTACCTTCAGCAGCATAAAAGGCCTCAAAGCCTGTGAATGGTTTCTCATTAGAGTAATCAGACCGAAACACCACCGTGAGGTGGTTGTCCATAGAGGTGTAGGTCTTGTTGCCCGGAGCCTCCTCAGTGTCTGTACTGTCCTTTCCACACAGCGTAGCCAAGGTCTTCCCACCAGAGCTCAGCTGGAAAACAGGCAGATGTGGAGGGTCTCAAAAGGTGCTTCTGGTAGTTGGTCCACATCCAAGGACAGAAAAGAGATTTCCTCTGTTCTCTGTGATATAAGCCCCTAATTTTTTCTCCCTTTTTCATTTCTGGGGACCCCACAAAGCTGTGATGCCAGCCAGGCTTTGTTTATAACAGTTGTCTTAACTTTGCACTCTCAGTGACAATCAGACCTCGGGGAAGTCAGGGATAACTGGGGTGAAAATGTTTCACACACTGACAAATTCAAATTCAAAAATTACTGTTTATAGTAAGAAGTGCCTTTAATGAGTGACTCACTTGCTCTAGGATTCACTCATTACAGATCCAGCTCTTGACTTACCTTTAACACATGAGAAATGCTCTGATGCAGGGGGTTTATGCAGAGAAGGAGCTGTGTGCCTCAGACCTACCAGGACTGAGGACTCTGCCCTGCCCAAAGGAAAGTTCCCGGGGAACAACGTGGATTTGGGGAATGGAAGCAACATGCCATATAAACTCTGGAGATGAGATCTTTCTCAGAGGGAACAAGGCTGCTTGGTTTGCCTCCATCAGATGCAAGCTGGGTTTGCACCCTCCCTGTGTGCACAGCTCCCTCTTTGAGGTGCATCAGGCCCAGGCAAACAACCAAAGGAGCCCAGAGGTAACATTCAGGTCAGTGACAGCCCCTCCTGGACCAGAGCACACCAGAGCCTGGAGCACAAACCTTCCAGAGACACCACTGATCACTGAACACTTCCCCAAAGCGGCATCTTTGTTCCTCTTCCTGAGGATGTTTCTCATTAGCCAGCAGTGCTGGGAGTGCCCCATCAGACCAGCTGACATTACCTTCTTTAGACTGTCACTTACATTTTATGTCCCCCATTATACCCCGTGTAAAGCATTACTTGTTAATTTAAAAGAACACACTGTAACTTCAGCAAAATTAAGCTCAAATGTTGTTCTGGGCAAAATTTTAAACCTTCTGCTTCACAAGAGGGGAGCATCAGAATTTTATGAGCACAAACAACTCGAGTTTCAATGTTTCAACACAACAACCTGTTCTGCTTCCTGGTCCTGTGGGCCTCAATAAACATGTCATTTAGAAATCAGCTGAGCCTGAATGTTACAAGCAGAGCAGAATGAAGCACTTACAAGAGTTAGGGTGGCCCAGGATCACATACACTCGTTTTTTAACAGCTTGGGCTGCTGGTTGTCACCCCATCCTACACATACCTTCACATAATCGTATTCACACAGGTAGGACAGCTCCAGGTTGAAATGGGTGAAGTAGAGCCGGACAGAGTAACCCTTGGGGACGGTAATATTCCAGATCCTCTCCTTGTGATTTGGGTAGACATTTGGGAAGTTCGGGGACGTGATCCTCCCATACATTTTCTGTGGCACAGTGCTGCTCTTCACTCCACTGTAGAGCACAGCCAGCAAGACAAAGAGCCTGTGTCAAAGGAACAGGGATTAACAGAGGAGGAGTGAGCACTCACTCAGATCATGCCCCAAACCCACACATCCAAAGCTGCCAGCCTCAATAACAAATCAGGGATCTCAGCACCTGCTGAAACCTTCGTGCCCAACACCATTCCCTCTTGACAATGAAGGACTTGGAGTCAGGCTGAAACACTCTTGCCTTCCAAAACCTGCCCGAAGCCAGGCGGCCGGAGGAGCTGGGGCACTGCACTCACCTCATCCTGCTGCCCTCCTGTCGCAGCCTGCTCTGCTCCCAGCCCCGGGGAAGGAATCTCTCCTCATGTATTTGCATTTGGGGGTGGATTTATTGTGTTTGTCTGGATGTTGAACTCTGATGTTTATCTCCCTTCCACCCCCTTCACCTGCTGAGTTCTGGGAACTGCAGTCACTAAAAACCAGGCATCAGTCGCTGGCAGGGAGGGGCAGGCAGGAATGGAGCGAGTGGGTTAGGAATTCCTCTAAACATTCGTGGATCCACACGGGGATCTCACAGTGCCCAGAGAATTTAACTGGGAGAGCCAACACTGTAAAACATAAAGCTTTAGCAATTCCACTGCTTGCAGCCTGCATTTAGTCTCCCCACCAAACTCCTGTCCCAGCACACGCAGAGATAGGGTTAATTTATAGAGGGTGAAAAGCCAGATACACTAAAGCTGAGCACAGGTGCCACCTGTATCCTGACAAAAATGGAGAGAGAGTGGGGAAACTGGTCTGCAGCACTGAACAGGCTGCAGCACTGCACAGGCAGGAAATTTATCCTGAAATGTCCTGTAATTAAACGGACACCTCCTGAACAGCCAAAAAATCATTACCCCAGGCAGTGAAACTGGTGCTGGCAGGAAGGCAGGAGTTATTACACGAACAAAACTGAGGCAAACAAACCATTCAGCAGACTGCAAACAGAAAACACCATTTAATAGAAGTGAAGGAGAAACTAGTAGCAGTAATAATTAATTGTGTAGCAGCACTACCTACAAACACAGCTCATGGACAAGAACCCAGAGGGGACTGGCTTTTCCCATGGCCCACTAGCTGCTAAAATGATCCTATCAACAAGATAGATGTGGGCTTTATACTGGCTGGAAATGAGGGAAGAGAAAGAAAATTTTGCAAAAAAATCAGTGTGTGCCTAACTGAGCTGATCTCCTGTTCCCACGGGCACAAGTACTTCCAGAAGCATCCCACATCAAGCTTCATCCCACATCAAGCTTCCCACCTGGTTCAGTAGCACGGGCATGGAGAGTCAATTCTGATCTTAGGCCTGAGAAGTTCCTCACAGCCCAGAATTTGATGAGGTCCTTGAAGCTGATGGCTGCTGAAACAAGACAGCTGCCTTAATGAACTGGAATCCTGGAGCCTGAGAAGATGAACACATGGTGCACACTCGTGTTTTCCCCTGGCATAGCCTGGGGAGCAGCACCTGATGCAAACAACACCAAACACCCTGTCCCTGGTTATTCACCCAGAATCCTTCCACCTCCAAAAGGCCCTCGGGGCTCAGATTACCGGGTACAGCAGTATTTGGGAGCACTCAGGCCACACAGATGCTCCTCTTGTCCCCAGTTTCCCTTTGGCTCAAGTTTAAGAGAGCCCAAAGGCTGAGTGGACTCAACCCATGTCAGTGCAGCTTCCAGCACCCTGGGACTTGCCAAGTGACTGGTCCACTTCGGGAAGTTTGGGATGGAATGACAGATGCCTCCTGAGAAGTTTGCCCAGCTGCCTTCTTGCACCCCTGTCTCCTTCCATGCTGAGGGCTGACTGAGGGAGCACAAAGGTGAGCTGTGTTCTCAACAGAACCACCAGGCCAAGGTTCAGAGAGAGGACTTCCCCTGGGAAAAAAAATCTCCTGTGGGATGGAGGAAGATGGAATGACACAGAGATACTGAAGGGACCTCATGCTTTCTCTCAGGCCCTGTACAGTCTCCCAAAACATGCTTTCACTACTCAGCACTCAGGTCTGCCAAGGAAAGATTTGAAATCCCTCCTGTGGCAACGGGGAGTGCAGACAGCCAACTCAGACACATGAATAAATCAGCAAGAGCAGAGCCGCTCAGCCAGCACAGTGCCTCAGGCTGGTACCACTGAGACCCAGAGACCTGATCTCCACTTTCCCTGCAAAGCAGCAGGAGCCAACCAAAGAGAAGAGAAGGCTGGAAAGCAGGGCTATCACAGTGCTGTGAGATCCAAGCTAAGTCATGGGGTGGCTCTTCAGTTCAGATTTCCCTCTGACCTCAAGTTGTGAAACTGAAAAAATGCTACCGGAGAGAAATTCTGCCAGAGCTGTGTTCCTACAGAACGACTGTCAGCTGTAACAAACTCTGAGCTCCTGTAAAAATGAAATCAATACAGCCCCACCATCCACTTAATCAAAAAGTCCCAGACTTCTATTCTCAAATGGACCATGCAAAACCACACAGTGCCTCCAAAAATCCACTTGTGCTGGGGGACAAAATCACCTGCAGGCCTTTGAAAGGCAGCTCCTTTATTCTGTGAGCAATTCCACCAAAAGCACTGCAAGAACTGATGGGTGTCTCAGGTACAATAAACAGGACAGTGAGCATCTGAATGTGCCTCCAGGTCCCAAACACAGGTACAGTGCCAAGGCCAGAGGCTGCTTGATGAATGGAGGAAAAGCACAGGGCAGTCCTCTGACAGAGCAGGGGAGCAAATGAACCAAAGAGCTGCTTGCTGTGATCCCTGAAGACATTGCTCCCCACTGCCCCTTCTGTCCCAAGCGCCAGATGCCTCTGCAGAGCCCTGAGGGATTCCTGGGATGCTTGTTGTTCCATGGCTGCACGGAGGAGCTCAGAGGGCTGGGGGGGAGCGAATGCGGCAGAGGAAGAGCCGTTGTGTTTCCTCATGACAAATCAAATGGCGTGACTGACACCGAAAGACAAGCACACAGACGAGCGAGCGGAGCGTGGAGGGGGGCAGGAGGAAGGGCCTGGTTGCTGTGAAACAGGGAAAAAAATAACCTTGCCAGGGGAAATACAGCAGGCAGAGAAAGCTCCTGCAAGGGGGCAAGACACTTCCATCAGTTAGGGAAGGCTTTCCTCCTTCCCACGCTGTCTGCTGCCTCCTCAGTGCTGTATATTCTGCTGTAAACACAGGCTCCGGCTGCTGCAGTGCCAGGGCACATTTCTCCAGCGGGGACAAACCACTGGCCTTGGCCTCACTGCCCTGCACAGATTGACTTCCATCCTTTCCCTTCCTTCTTTCATGGCTGTTCTTCTACATGTACATGCACTAATTAACACTGTGAAGAACTGTGTTCACCTCCCAGATGAACAGTTTGCTGAGACTGGAGGAGACAAGAGATTCCTGAGGCTCCTTCCCCACTCAGGAAGGGGGAGAAGCTGAGAAATGTGCTCCAGAATAGCAAATTCATTAAACCCACTTGCAACCTGCTCCTTGCCAACATACACATCCAAATGCATTTTCTACTCACCCCTGCTCAACTCAAAAAACATTATTCCTCATTTCTCTTCCTCCGCAATTGTCCATAACCTCAATTTTTTGGTAACAAATTGGGTATTACCTCACTAATCTAGACAAACAGTAAAGGCAGCCCAGAGCATTCCCAAAATAAGAGCTACTGCTGAGGCATTAAAGAGTTAGTGTGATACACTGAAATGGACAAATCTTCCCTCTGGCTAAATCCCTCACTGAATACACACAACCTCATTCCTGCCTTGGAGAGAATAGATTGAAGGCGTGTTAGAGCCAACAGCCCCATCAATCAGAACCTGAATATTAAAATGCCGGTAGCACTCTGGGAAAAAAACCCAAACCTAGCAAACAACCAGCTGGGCTGAATTCATGCTGACCACCTCAATGAAAAAAAAAAATGCTTTTCCCAACTCTTTTGAACTGCTCCCCCTTCAGAGAAGTCTGGGATCTCTGACTGTCCCCGGCAAGAATTCCATGGGTATTTTCGTCCTCAGCTTCTCTGGTTGATGATCTGCCAAACAGCCTTTGATCCTGCGCCCTCTTGTTTCGGGTGATGTCAAACACTCAGATTTAAAGGTGAGATTGCTATTGTTTCAGGGAGAAATTTAAATGAGTGAGACACTTACCTGGCTTCCTTCTCCTCACTTTTCAGCACTGTGAAATCCAGAATGCCAAAATTTCACCAGAAGTCATGACTAAAAGCTTGAACAATAGAGGGAATCTGCAAAAAGAAAATCAGAGTTTTCAACAAGATATGTGCAATTAAACAGAATCCTCACAAAGGAGGGGTGAGCTCGTGCCACCCCAGCACTGGATGGTGACTTAGAAAAAGCTGCATTTCAGAAATAGGCAGAGCTATGACCTGGCTGCACAAAAACACTCGTGTTTGCTCCCAGATACTCCCTGGATGAAGAAGTTTCCTGCCCGCTGAACACAGGTGATTACAAATGTGACTCTTTCACGCCTGTTGGACGCTTTGCCACCTGTCTGTGCTTACCAGCAGCAGGCCCAGCACTTGTTGAGTCTCAAAGCTGTGCTCCAAGAAAGCCTCCTGGAAACTGCTGACATGCCCCGGGCCTGCTGGCAAGCACAGGGAGACTTGGCAGATGCTGAGAGCCCTCTGATTTAAAATCAGGCACAGTCTGCAAAAGTAGGTCCTAAACCACCCCAGCCATAATTGTCAGTGACTAACACCAGCCTCCAGCACTGCTCAGCTCCACTGGAAAGGCAAACAGAATGATTTGGCTTTGGAGTTAACCTTGGACAAGGATATTGGATCCACCCAATTCCAACCTGCATGCCAAGGAATCCAGCTAAAATCTGAGCCCCCTCAGCAAAGAATTAGAACTCTGTGGGGTCAGAGCGAAAATATTTCAGGTTACACCTGTGTGGGGTAGGCAAAAGGGAAACAGCCTTGCTAAGGCACGTGTTTATCTGACGTGGTAAGAGCAATACAGGGCTAGCAAATTAAAAGATCATCACATGTAATTTAAGTGTTTGGTTGGAATCCCGAGGCCCAGTGGGAAGCGCGTCTGAGGAAAGGAAGATACTTTGTTTGATGTCTGTTAGCACAGAGGGAACTGAGCCAGAGCGCTCCCACGGCTGGAGGAATTGTTCTTGCTCAAGTCAGATTACTCCAACTTGTCTGTTGGCCTCTGCTCAGCAGCGCTGTAATGACCCAGAATTGCAGCTGACAGATTGGTGCTGAGAGTTTGTCTCACTGAGGCTACTGCATGTGGATGGGCCATTATTCTTCCAATTTCGGTCTCTGATGCCTGTTAACATGCATTAGGCTTTTCCATATGGTGCTCCTTAGCCTGGTGTCTGGGGCAGCTGCCTGGGCCTCTGTCCCCACCCACACGCTCAGGCCCTGCCTAATGAAAATGGATGATGGCCCCAGTAATGGGACACAGATGGAAACCTATTTTCATTTAAGAAAGTCTCCAAAGATTGTGAGCTTTTTACTCTTGTGTCACTGTAATATCCCCCCCAATACACTGCAATCTTCAGGCAGGTGAGGAATTCAAAGGTGCAAACTTTCAGTTTGGCTGGATCTGTAAATCCACAGAACCATGGTCTGTTCTAGAGCTGCTGCTCTCCTGGTGGCCTTGACATGTTCAGTCACTCTCCTCCTCTTCTACTCATACTGAAAGATCTGCAGCATGAGAAGCTGCATTTTTTGAGGCAGACCTATTAAAAGAAGGACTGACAAGCTGTTGAAGGACTGTCCTGCCTCCTGCAACACAGACAGTAATGATACATTAAACAACTGCTGTATTATTCTGAAAGCCTGGTGCAGCCACAGCACATGAAGCCTCCACAGCCACATGTGAGAATCCATGACTGAGGGCACTGTGCCATGGGCATGGGACTCAGGGGTCCCTTTCCCAGCAGGACTCTCCATTCTTCATCTCTGCACTGGGAATTTCAAGGGCTCATGGGGCTGCCTCCAACTTTCCAAAGTGCTCCTCGTTATTCATCGTTTCTGTCCTTGTGTCTTTTCAAATAATTTAGAAATAATCCCCTTAATGCTGGGGCAGTGTTTGCCCATGACATCTCATTTACGAGGCAGCCCATCTTCCCCGAGAGGTGAAGCCTGGTTAAGTGCTTCTGAGGGACAGGGCAAATGTCTGTATGTGCATGTGTGAAAATGGGATGGGACTCGGGAAAACAATTCTCCTTGAGTCTCTCAGCTTTCATTACGATTCCTCTTTTCAGTGCCAGCTCTGATTTATGGGCTGCCATTCAGAGGCTGTGAAGCCCTGCAGCCAGACCTGACCAGCTGTCAGAACTGGCCTTACACAACAGGAAACATATTAACCTGTCTCTGTGTCTGCCCAGATTCCGCAGCTGATACAGGAGCTGATAACCAGGGGCTGTTCTTGCACATCACTTCCACCCTGAGCATTGCCTGGGGCTGTTCCGAGGGGCAGAACCAGGTGAAGGCTCCTCAGGTGCAGAACTGGGACACAGCTGAAGCTTGTGCCCCAAGGGAGACATTCCCTGGACTGTGCTCCCTACCCTCCTGCTTGCTTCCCATTTTCATTCTGGAATGGAGCATTTCTTCTCAGTCATTGTGCTTCCAGCCCTCTCTGTCCCATGGAATGGCCAGCTGCCTTCCAGCACTGGACAGGGTTCAGTTCTCCTTTTGGAAGAGCAATCACAAGGCACTTCCCAGCCCGCTGGCTCCCAGCAGTGGGTAAATGCAGCAGTTCAGGGAGGAAGATGAGCACTATTTGCAAGCCAACATTTCAGAGCACAAGAGCTGCTGTTTGCTCCCTGCAGCTCTGGGCTCCTAAAGGGTAAATCTGGGGCTTTTTAGGCAGCTGCAGCTCCCTGTCTGTCCACCTGCACTGAGCTCCTGGTAGGGCACCTCTCACCATGGGACTGATTGGACCCTGACTGGGTTGGCAGCACGTGGCCAAGGACAGAGCTCTCAGGAGCAAAGGAAAGGCTTTTGTGGAGACATATCCTGCAGGGTTTTACCCTGCACAGAGCCTTGTCTCGACTGGGAGAGTTAAAAATCTCTGTGTAAAATATTATCACAGAAATACTCTGCCTTTCTCTATTAATTAAGCTGCTGCCCGTGTCAGGTGCATTAACTAATGCAAACCAGTGCTAGTTGGACAATCTTCTCTTGTTCAAATACAGAAGTAAAGTCACAGTGAAATCAAGACTCTTCCTTCTTTCCAGCAACGACCAAATGTATCCCGTGCCTAAAGCAATGCACTCCACAGCCATCATCTGAGGGACCAAATGTCTCCTGGACAATTTCTGGAATGTACAAGCCAGGAGTGGGCAGCTTCCCACAGCCATAAATCACTGGCTTCTTCCCCTCTGTCAAGAAGAGACTAAAAACCAGTAAAACAGAAGATGTTTTCAACAGTCTTAGAGTAAGAAATAGGCTGGACCTCGAGCCAAATTCAAGGAGGTCCCAGCTGTAAAGGCTGCTTGTAATTTACTTTTTGTTTTACACTAAACATTAATTGGTTTAAAAGAAGAGTCCTCCAGGTCCCCAAGGTACTGCTAGAACAGAAATTCCTCATTCCCAGCTGAACACCCCAAGCCCAGGGAGACAGTCTGCTCTCTCCTCTGGCACAGCTCATTCCCCTGGGCACTGTGGTCCTGCTAGACAACAGCTCTCATCCAGCCCAGCCAACCACTCAGGACAAAGACACTCTCTGGGGAGGTGGAAGACATGGATTTGAATTGTTCACATTTCCTTCAGCTCTGAAATGCTTCCTCTGAGACTTTCTATGAGCCCTTCATAATTGTAACAAGTGGGAAGCAGACATGCCGGGCGGTTTGAACCTGGATTCAAACAGCTCTCTCCAAAGCTCCTACCTTGAGGGACTGAAATGCTGGCTTTTTTTCATCTGGCACCTCCCTCTCTTGGCTGCAAAATGAAATACAAACCCAAAAGTGAGAGCTCAGTCAGTTCCAAA
The DNA here is from genome assembly GCA_013390025.1 of Pitta sordida. Lineage (NCBI taxonomy): Eukaryota > Metazoa > Chordata > Aves > Passeriformes > Pittidae > Pitta > Pitta sordida. The sequence goes on from WEKX01011651.1 coordinate 325,612, forward strand.
GGTGCTGCAGTTAGTGAAGGGGAACACATGGATCAGACACACCTGTTCTAAGAAAGCTCATGGGCCCAGCACAGGTAGTTTCTGCTCTCCCTTTGAGTGGGTACAGCTGCTCCTCAGGCCCTGGGATACAGGCTGACAGCTCCTACAGCCTCTGCTGGTATTCCCAGGCTCCTGCCAAGGGCTTACTCACAGCAGCTGATCAACAGCACTGAGCTGTTCTCCATTAGCTCCCGTCTCGCTTGCATGACACAGGCCCTCTCCCAAATATTCCCTGCTCTAAAGGCTCCGAGATTATTATGAAATGGAAAGCAACTTTACCCACAGTAGATACTCTGCAGTAATTCTCTGCCAGAATCTTCATTCTGAATGCTCTCTCTATTCTGTGTGTCTCTGGATAACTGATTTTTACCTCCCTGCGCTTCATCATCTACTGCCTTAGTGGTAACTTGGACTGTAATTCCTTAAGAATCTCGGAGGAAAAGCTACATCTTTTAAATCCTTGTCGGTGCACTCAAGAGCACTGGCTGAGTTCCCACAGCACACAGACCTTCACACTACAGTGTCACCAAAAAGCCCAACACGTTAACACCCTGCCTGTCCTTCTGACCTCGGCTGCAAAACTACACTGCCCTGCCCACTCCCTCTTGCTCCCTGGAATCCTCCTCTTAAATCCCTGCAAGTTCCATCAGCAAAGACAGGAAAAATCCGCTGTGTCAGACATCCTCCCAATTCACCAGCTCATCTTTCCTCAGGATTTCCTGTGATGCACGTGTCTTACATGGAGCCACTGCACGTGGTGGATGGTCAAGGTAACAGCTCCTTTCACTGAGCAGTTTTCATGGAACACAAATGGCATTTACAGCCTTCTGCTGCTGAGGGGTTTGTGGATGCAGGAGAAGGAACTGAAGTTAAACTTTCAAAGCCCACCTTACAGGTAAGAGAGGCTTTCACTGCTCAGAGAACAAACGATTTACAGAGAGTAACAAATACTGAACAAATGCCTTATTTGTCCCACGTTATCCTACGGCTCAGCAAACCCCTGGGTGGCAGGAAGGTCAGCAGAGCCACGGGCAGAGGCTGCTGTGGCATCATCATTAGCACCAGACACACAGCAATGTCTCCTGGACCAGCATCTCCCACCACAAAGCCCAAGGCATAAGGCAAATCCGCCAGCCTGAACTGCCAGGAAAGATAAATAAAAGTAGCAGCGCTCCTGTATCACAGGGATGTTGTCAAGTTTGTTGTTATCTAAACCACCAGCTTCTCAGACGAATGTTGTCAAAACCAAGCATCCCACAGGAACACATTCTGTGAGCCACCACAATAATCTATGGCCAAGAGCAACGGCAGAATTTACTCAACAGTGGAGAAAAAAAATTCCCCTTCAGTGCAAATCCGGTTACGGTTTGCATCTAACTGCTCATATGCCATCGACCCCAGGAACAGATTTTATTTAAATAAATGGGCTCACCACTTTTCAAACACACGTTTAGTGTTTCTGAGCAGAGCCAAACATAATAACAACATAAGACAAAAGCCACCCCGTGCAACCTTATGCTTCATTCTCCCTGCAGTCCTCGGTACAACCTCAATTTTCTGTAGCTGTAATCAATGCCAAAGGTGCCTCACAGGCCACGCATTGCTTGAGAGTGACAGGCACAGGAGCACCAGGCAGGCAGCATTCTTGTGTTCCCACTAAATTTAACTCCATTTGTGGTTACCTGCAGACAGACAGGACCTTGGTGAGTCTGGTCAGACTGCAGCCCTGCCCTTTGTCTACAGCTGAAAATGCGCAAGGAGATATTAAAACATGTAAAATCATGTACAGACAAGTCACCATGGAGAGTACTAAATTACAAATTATTACCTCCCTAGTCCCTCTGTGTTATCTGTCCATAAATGTACATGCTTTGATCTCAAAGTAAATGAGATTTACTCTGTTCTCATCGAGGTAACTTCACACAAACCAAGGGACAGGATATGCACCCACAGTTACTGAATATGCTGTGGGTTCCCAGCTGAGCTCATCCCCATCATAATTTCTTCACTTGAGTGCAGTTGATGCATAAGCACGACCTAGCTGGAAGTTAAAAAACATTAAACAAATAAAATACAGTGAATTCCACTGGTCCACATGCTGTATTAAGTGAGGTCAGCAGTGTGTGCTAGCTGAGGTTAAAAGTTTGCCTTCTGACATCTTTTTTTTCCTAACGTGTCTTTTAAAAATCTGGAGATAGCTCATAGGTATTTTGCACTTGCTCATACATACACACATTATTCTGAGCTGTGACGAGATTTTAAAGTACATCAGCTATTGCATCTAAAAGAGAAACAGCAAAATCTCGCTCCCTTCTACTCGACATACGCCATTATAAGGCTCACAATTCTTTCACAAAAATTCCAATAGAAAATGTCCAGACAGGACACATATTTGTAACCTTTTGTTAGTCCCATCCCAGTGAATCTGATGAATCCTTTAGTGCCACACTCCCTAACGCTGCCACCAGGCAGGACCCTGCATGGCTTCAGCCTCAGCACGTCGCCTTCCCAAGGAAAGTGCTCCATAACCCCAACCCCAGCCCTGATTTCAGCGGGGAAGGAAGCTGTGCTGGCCCCTGTCCACAGCACGTGTGCTGGCGGCTCACACTTCCCCTTGGTGCTCAGCCAGCGCCTCCGCCTGCCTTAGCAGGAACCATCTGGGGGGATGAAAGATCAACTTCCAAATTTACTTCCAGCCTTGAGAGGAGCCAGACTCCTCTGTCCTCCAGGAACCCCTGAATAACGCAGCACACAGCTTCCTGAACAGGCTCTGGCAGGGGCAATCCCTGTGTCCTCCTGCTCTGGCGTTGCTTGTTTTCGCTGCACACGGTCTCGAGCATTACGATCACAGACCAGATTTAATGGTGGATAATGAGGCAATTCCTGTGAGAACACTTCTAAGGTGTTTGTATCCTCATTGGTCTCGTGCTGCTACGCAGGTCTTAGTAATCCAATAATGACCGTAATTAGCTCTTAGCACTTGCCTCTTTTTATAATTTTTCTTAATATACATGGGTGACAAGAGCTTTCACCTTATTTCAAAGGCAGAGAAACTGAGGTATTGAAAGGGAAGTAACGATGAAATTTAAATGCCAGTGGCAACATGAGGCACAAACCCAGGTCTCCTCCATCCTAGCTGGGTGCTTCAGGCAACCCAGCTGGGAAGCTCCATATCCCATTACCCGTAGACTGAGTCGCCAAGTTCCCCCAGCAAGGATCTTATTTTTCATTATGGAGTGAAAAATAAAACCGTCCACAGGGCCCTAACTCCTCCCGCAAGCCAGGGACACAGGGCCAGAAATGTCTGTGGCAAATGACACGGTGCAAATGCAGCGTGAGCAGAGTGGCAGCAGCCAGACCCTGGAGGTGCCGGAGCTGTGGTATCACTCATTACTGGGAGAGCAGGGCAGTGGGAAGCGTTACCTCCACTGTCAGAAAACAGGCTGGCTGCTGATTAATCCAAAACGCTGCTGTTGAGACGAGTGACCTCATGGTCATCAGCCTCCACAAACAAAAGGTACAGGCTCAAAACGAAGCCATTGCAAGTCACTACCTTCCCTTCTCATCAGGTGTCGGAGATGGGCTCAGTCAGGTACAGCCCTGGCTGCCCAGCGCCCCACACGCCGGGTCCTCCAGAGGCTGAGGGGGCGAGAGCAGCAGCCTTAGGGGCAGCTCTGGCCCTGCTCCTGCTGGGGGGCTTCTCCCTCCTCACAGCCTCTCATGGCTCTGAAGCCCCTTCACAAAATGGCTGCCACCCGCTCCCACCACCCCACACAAAATGGCCGCCCCCGCCATGTCCACCCCACACAGAGGCACAGACAGTCCCCGAGGCGCCATGCTTTATTCTGAGGGGTGGAGGGCACAGCAGGAGAGCTGGGGGGACAAGGAAGACAAGGAGCGGGGAGGGTGTTTGCAGGTTGGCAGGGCCAGGCTGGGCGGCACTAGCAGGAGGTGAAGGTTTTCCAGAAGAAGTTCTTGCAGGGCGCCTTGCGGTCCCGCTGTGAGAGCTGGGCGAGCCGGCCCAGCACCGCCCGCTCCTGCTCCAGCTTGCCCTCCTCCTCCAGGTCTGGGGAGGCCACCTCACGCCCCACGTCCACGCTGTCCAGCAGGCCTGCCAGCATCTTCAGGATGGCATCCTTCCGGACTGTGCTCTGTTCCTGGGGGCAGAGAGCAGGGAAAGTGGTGGATGGAGGCCATGTCCCCCATGGCCATAGAGATCTGTGGGGTACCTGCGTGTTCCCCTGCCACCCCTGGTGTCCTGCCCTCACAGCTGATGCTTTTCCCATCAGCAGAGCTGAGGGATCCGTGGCTGCAGAGATCGATGTTCCTGTCTCCCATCCCTGTGCAGCTCAGCCCGTTGGATCCTCACATGTACAGCTGGAAAAGAGCTGCTAACAAATGGGCATGAATTGGCTGGGAAGTCCCTCGCCGGCGGCACTAATTAAATTTCGGTGAATGCCAAGCTGCCTCCTCTCCTAGAGCTCCCTTCACTGCTCTGACTGCCCGGCATCCACCTTGGACAGGAGAGGGAAGAGGCACAGGCTCCCGAGGAGTAGCAAATTAAGCTCACAGGGGTCTGCATCTCACTGTAAATTGCTGAGATGAAATGCAACGAGGGCTGAGTTAGTGGGGAGAGGGCTGCCCCAAAATCTGGAACAAAATATTGCATCAGTGGAGACAGGCAGCTGCATCTCAGGATCAAGAACCTGCATTTCCATAGCCTGACCTTGGGGGAAGGTGGGATGGAATAAGAGCAGCTGAGCTCCATCCCTTTGTTGTAGCAGAGCCTGTGGTTTGGGGTTTGAGGGACTCCCATCAGTACAACTGTAAGTTATTGTGTTTCTCTTAACTTTACATCCAGCAAATCTAAGGAATTACCTCTTGCCTGAGCATTCCTTGTCTCTGTGTGACTCATCAGCAGAGACAGCTGGTACTGGCCAAGCTGGGATAGATGGCTTGACAGGAACAGATCCTGTTTCCCATGTGGATGGGAATCTTGGAAGCACTTTTCCATGTCACTCCTCACAAATGCCACGGTTCCTGCTGGGACTGCTGTATTCATCCACCGCCTGTCAGCACCAGCACTCACTAAGCACCACTTGGTGAGCAACTCAGAAGATGGATAAATACAGGCAGCAGCAATTACGTCGAGTTTACATTACGGAAGGTTTATGGATATTTTTTAATGACTTTCTTAGCTCTAGCAACTACCCCTGCTTCCACAAAAGAGGAATCAAGGCACATAAAAAATCCACGCTGTATTTGTGGCGGAAGAAAAGATAAAGCCAATTTGTGCTCGTTCCGATTCCTCCTCCTGTGCTGCCAGAACAGGAATGTCTCGAGCCTTTGGGAGAAGGACTGGGCCAGGGGATCCCAGCTAAGTGTGTCTGCTGGGTCATGTCTTCCTCAGAATGTTCTTTCCTAGCTGGAAGCACCATCTCTGGAGTTCACCTGCTCCGAGCAGAGCCGGCAGCCTCAGACTGAGGGGTGGGGAGGGCAGAGCTCCGGCTGCGCTGGGGGATGTTCCTTACGCATGACCGGCTCTGGCTGTCGGTGAAACCTGGCAGCTCTTCCCTGCCCTAATCCACTGCTCACATCCTTTCTGCTCAGAGATGTTCTGGAAGAGGTTGAACTCTCTGGTTTGTGATCTCAGCACACTCTCCCTTTGGGGAGCTGCTCCATCCCCGAGTGCCTCAGAGCCAACAGATCTTCCTTTTGCATTGTATTGCATTTGATTGTGGTTTGTGTGTGAAATCCCAACATCTGTCTGAGCTACAGCAGTTGTGACTGTAGCGGTTGGTTCATCAGTGTCTAAGAGTTTTTCAGTTTGCAGAATGCTCTATAATAGATATAATGATTCTCCCTAATGACATCATTATTTTGTAAGCAACAGTGCATGGAAGACTAACAGCCATTACACTCGAATTAATTTTTACTGAAGCCTTATTTATCAATTTATTCCCTACAACTTGTTTCTTTTTTTTTTTTCCCTTAGCACTTAGGATTTGCACCAGAGTTTATTCTTAAGAAATCATTTAAGTTTGAAGTACTGCATTCGTTACAGTAAGAATGCAGAGCTGAAAGTTTCCAGTTATCCCCAGAAGGGTTAATCCCAAGCAGCTGCAGGAGCCCTGATCTAACACAACTCCAACCCCAGCACCTCACACTGTGCACGATTCTCCCTCGCAGCCAGTTTTGCTGTTAATGGGATGTGAGCCCACTCCTGGAGCAGTGAGACACTGATGGATGAGCTGGAGCCAACACTGAGGCAGAAAAAATGATGGGGATATGCACAAAGGAGAAGTTGGTGCCTGTGAAACCAGCACTGGGATCCTTCACTTCACTGGAATAACAGCAGCCTTATGGATACAGCCTGAGCCAGCCTGGGGACTGACCAGGCTCAGAGGAACACCAGGGATGGCAGAGAACATGCAGGTGAGAGAGCTCTGGGGTGAGGGCAAGAAAACAGGGCTGGTGATTGTGCTGTGCTATGGCTTCCTACCCCTTTGGCCTCTGAGGGAAATAGTACAGCAAAACAAAGTTATTATAGTGCTCCAGCCATTATAATATTAGGGTTTTGCCAGTTGGTAGGATAATTATATTGCTATAATAAGTTCTGCTACTGCATAGAACTGTGCTGGTTCAGAGTGTAATTATTCTAGCAGAACTATGTCAGTATAACTCCCCTTGTGAATACTACTCTGGAAAAAGCAATTTTATTCTGATATAATTACTTCATTTATGATTCCTCTGCTACTTTCCTACTGAACCCATCTTTTAAACATTTGTCCTTCCCATGAGTCCTATTTAAAATATCATCTCCCTTGATCATTTTACCAATTATGTATCTTTTCTCTCCCTCCCTGGTACTCTGCTTTATTCTCTCATGCTGTACCCTTCTGGTGATATTTCTCCTTTCCCCGCCCCCCCCCGCCCCGGCTCTCTGCTGCTCGTTTTGCCAGTTTTTGCTTAGCTCAGACTTCACTTTGGCAGTCCCTGGCATTTGGTACCTTTCCTACACCAGCTTGGGCAGAGCTGTAGGAGCAGCCTGGGGTTCAGCAGCACATGGGAGCCTTGGGATACAGAGGGGTGGAAGAGTTGTTTGCATCAGGCAAAGCCTCGTTGCCCTTATCGCCCCCTCCCCTGGCTCCATCCTCACCCAGCTCCTGCCCAGGGTGGGTTTTACTCACCCTGGTGCTCTGGATGGCCAGTCTCTCTTCTCCAGGCAGTGCCGTGGCTCTCACGCTCCACACCAGCAGCAGCACGGACACCAGGCTGGCCACCAGCTGCATGATGCACAGGCTGGGACTAGTGCTGAGCGAGGAAGACTGGGAGAGGGAGCTGTTCCTGGGCTCTCTTCTGCCTCAGACAATGGCTGCAGCCCCTTTTATAGCCCTCCCCCAGCCCAGTGGGTGACGCAAACAATTAAGTCTATATCAAAGGCAAATTAGACTTTGGAGAGGTTGTTAACACTTGGCTGCTTGAGTGGGATACTTCAGTGCCTCTGGGCTCTCCATGTGCCAGACCTGCAGAGCCTGAGGAAGCAAAGGCTTGGGACACTCCAGTAACATGCTGTTTCTTCCCTCCAAGAAATCCTAGGCACTCTCTGTGCCTCCCCTGGGTCGCTGAATTCTCTTCGGGAGATAACGTTGGGTAGGAGAGGCCACCAGCCTGCACCAGCCTCTGGCCAGTCTGGATGATCCAGGGGGAAGAGGTCAAACTTCTGCCCACTGGTACCTGGATATGGGCTCGGCCCCTCAGCTGCTGTGTCCAAACAGCTCCAGACTTCCAGGGTATTTGGAGCTCTGTGTCTCACTGTGGAATGCCAACATGCCTGGCTTTCCCGGGAGGGTGACATGGGGGCACAGCTGCAGCTGTGCAATGACATCCTCTGTCTGGAAAAATGCACATCAGACAACCTGGAAGGCAGCTGGGGGCTACTGGGTTTTGTTTCCAGGGTTGCTTCAATACTTCTTGCCTCTTGCAGGAGCGTGGGTCAACACAGTGAATCCTGATGTGGAGGTGTGTTAAATATCTTTAAATATGTTAAAGGAAGGCTGGTCAGAGCTGGAGCTACTCCACTCAGTGAGGCTTCAGAAAAAAGCTCATGTTCTGCTGTCACTGACCACAGGCTGTTGGAGTTGTGTTCCTACCACTTCTGGTCTCTGGCCAGCAGTGAATAATGCTGCTGCTTTGCCCCCAGAGCTGTCCCAGCAGCAGAAAGTGCTGGTAAGCACTGCATTCTGCTCTGCATTGCCCCCGTCCCTGAGACCCCACCTCACCACCACCCCCTTCTGCAGCAGCACTCAGGGCAAGTCCTCCCCTCACCTTAACAACAAAAGACAGGCAAAAGGTAAATTGTTATCCTAAATTAGCACATTAAAAAAAAAACCCACAGGGAGGTGACTTGGCCAGGGGATGCTGTGGCAGAACCAAGAACAGAAGGCAGAAAAACCTGTTCCCCACTTCTCCCTCTTACCATGGCTACAGTTCCTGGAAACAGCGTGATGGAACCTTGCCTGCAAACAATCCAGCTCCCTAATGCCCGTGACACCACCCTGGATGCTCTTGAGGGACAAGATGCCATCGCTTCCATGCACACTGTAAAAGAAATGCTGCATTCCCTCACTGAAAGACAAGACAAAACCTTTTCTGAGTCACGGAGCCTTGTGGGGGAAAAGTAACAATCCAGCAATTTCTGGAAATGAATTGTCATTGGAAAACTTTGTAACCTCCTTGTTTCCCACTCTCCCCGTGTGAGAGGTGGCTTCCAGATGAGACATTATCTATTTCCTTTTCAACTGATCTGGCTGGTTTATCAGGAGAGCCGTGTAATGGGTTCTGTCAAACACTTCCCAGCAGCCTGGGGCTGACACGGAGCAGGGCAGCACCAGCAGAGAAACCACAGGGTCCTGCCCAACGACCCGCAGCCGATCTGCTCCTGGAGAGTGGAACGTGGGAGAGGAGCAAATGGAGAAAACACACTTGGCTGCTCAAGGGGAAGGAAGGGCAGGTCTGTGGGAGTGTGAGATGAGCCGGGGCTGACAGGTGAGTCCTGCTCTGGGGCTGTGAGCAGGACTAACCCTCGTGGAACCACTGGCCCAGGAGCCAGGCAGGCAGCAGGAGCAGGGCAGGCAGCTCTCCATGCTGGGGCCATCTGCTCTCCCCAGACTGCTTGGGCGAGTAAATATAGTTTTGTCTGCAGCTTTCCCTCCTCAGAGCTGTTTTCTGTAATGCTCCATTGAGAGACTGGGGTCACAAGGGTGACAATCCCACCAGAAAATGATGTGCTGAGCCAGAGCTCAGCCCCTGGGGAGGCTCGCAGGGAGGTAGATGGGGACCAGGCTGCCATGAATCTGCCCTGGAATTACAGGGCAGTAATAAAATAACTGTGGATTGAACGTGTTGTGCATGAGGGGGGGTCATTTTGGAGTCTGCTCAGAGAAGCAGCACTGCTGACAAGCTCAGCCCAGCCAAAACCTGTGTCTAGCCTGGGCAGGGCTGGGTGTCTCTTCCCAGCTGAGAGGGAGGGAACAAGGACACATCAAAGCACTTACACCCAGTGCCCACAGTAGGGCTGGATCTCTAAATCCAGCTCTGGGTACAGTATTCCTCAATATCAGACATGTCTTTTCCAGGTTCCTCCATCTCCCATAGTGCCCTTTCCTGACATTCCCTCTGCTCTGTCCTCTGGCCCCTCCTCACCGCAAGCTACAGCACCTTTCAGAGAAACTAGAATAACTGTTGTGATAAAATCTGCTCTTTTTCGTAACTGGAGAGTTCAACATACAGCACCAGGATTGTTCTTCATTCCTACTCCATGTGATTGGCTCTCTGACCTTTAAGAAGGTCCCAATTATTTGATGATTTTTTTTTTTTTGCCAACATGGATTTTTTTACCTTCTGCCCATTTGTTGCCTGGTCTGGGTTCAGGTCACCATGCCTTGAAGCACGTGGCAGAATCACATCAGGCTTCCAGAAGTGTCTGGTTCCCAAAGGTGAGGCACCGAGCCCCAGCAGAAGGAAGGGTCCCAAACACCTTCCTGTCATTGGAACCCTTGCTCTCTGCCCTCCAGAGTCCCTTAGTTGCAAAGGCCAAGGCAATAAATAAAGCAATAGTCAGCTGACAGTCGTGAGCCTTCCTGGAAGGGGAAACCAATTTGTTCCCGGGGCTGAAATCACAGCTCATTTGTCAGGCAGTCCTCCCTGGCACGCTGCCCCCCAGGGCCCTGCAGGTGCCTGTCCCAGCCTTGGCTCTCCATCAGCACTCATCTCACCAGCCCAGGGAAGAGGCTGCAGGAGCGTGGGCTGGAGCCTCACCCTGCCCAGAGCCCAGAGCAGGTGCAGGAGGAGGAGGAGGAGGGGAGGGCTCTAACAGCGCTGCTGTCACAGCACACACAGGCCTGTCACAGCTCCCTGGGGCACTTGTGCTGCCTCCTCTGTCTGCCCAGCCCAGAGGGACTGCAGGAGGGTGAGGGAGGGCAGGCAAACTGCTCAAAGCCTTTGGTACAAACTGAAAGAGGGGAATTTAGGTTAGGGATCAAGAAGTTTTTTACTGTGAGGTTGGTGAGACACTGGAACAGGTTGCCCAGGGAGGCTGTGGATGTCACAGCCCTGGTGGTCAAAGCCAGGCTGGATAAGGCCTCGAGCAATCTGGTCTAGTGGGAGGTGCTTTATGAAGTAAATTCGTTGCTGCAGCAGCTCTTCAGTACCAAGGAGAGGGCAGCCCCTCCTGCAGGGTCCCTGATCCAGCACCCTCACTAGCCAGGAGCTGGTGTCCTTGAAAGGCCTGCACTGAGAGCCCCAACATTTGTCATAATCCCCCCCATCTTTATCTGCTTCACACTCCACTGTGCTGTAACTGGGATTCCCTGGCTCCAGCTCCCCATCTTCTGCATATTTTAACAGCACTTAACTCCACTCTGCAGTTGTCTAGGAAAGAGCATCCCCCAGACTTCTCAGTATTTGACTTGGTTAAATCTCTCATGTTACTTTGTCAGAGCATTTTGTCTGACTCTTGCTAGACCTGAGCTGCTGTTTCATGTTGTTCACACTCCTCCCTCTTCTTCCCCCACCATTTTATCAAGGGAACTTTTCTCTCCCTGAACTTGGTGGCACTTGTTCATACTTTTTTGATGCTTGCTTACCAAGGCTGCTCTTCTGATGAAAGATGAATGTCATTCTTACTTCAGCAGCCTCTTGCTCCAGCTCTCAGCTCCATCAATAATTCAGCAAGGCCCTGGTAACATTAGCTCTGGATGAACACGACACTCATGCCAATTAACTGACTGAAAGGGCTCAGGAGATACAGGCAAGAGATGCCCCCCTTAGTTTTTTGAAGCTCTTTTCTGAACTTGTAAGAATCGAGTCAGTTCAATCAGTAAAGCTCAGAGCAGAGAGTGTGAGAGCTCAGGAGGTACCAAGCCACTCAAACAATGGATGTGCTGAAGCCCATCAGGCTCCACTCCCTCGCTTGTCTCCACCTGATCAAACACTGCACCTCACCTGGGACAAAGCCTGCCCTTGTTCAAACACTCCTGGCTCAGTGAGAAGCTGGAACAGGACTGCAGCATGTCCAGACAAACATCTTGGTGGATCTTTGCTGATGAACAGCCTTGCCCGTGAAGAGCAGTGACTTGCAGACTCTCTACAGGACCCTGTGGATGGAGCATGTGCGACTGGGATGGGAAACAAGCCTGGTCTTCCTGCCCTCACCACTGAATACTTGCTGAACTTACACATTTGGAGAGAGCTCAAAGAACCAGGAGGAATAATTAGCTGTGTGGAGGCCACGTCTGAGGGAGCTCTTCCCTCCTGGGCATTGCTGTACTCACCACGGGAGGGTGAAAGGCTTGAACTTGTTACTAGTTGGCTGCTGCTCTGAGGCCTGCCTGGATCACAGTCCTGGTCTTGATTCCCATTCCAGGGGAAAGTGCCAGAGCTAATTTTCTGTCAAGGATAAAGGGCTGAATGGGGTTCAGGTCCTAGAGGAATTTAAACAGGAGCCAGAACCATTACTGATCTGCTCTTCATTAAAATATTAAGAGTTGAGCAATGAAAACGCCTCCTTAGCCCAAACTAATCAGCAGCTGTGAGAGAAAGGAGACAGTTACCCAGAAAATTAAGAGGCAAAACAGGTATAAAATTCTCGACACAAGAAGACAGGGGAGATCCCGACTCAGCTCTGCAGCTCAGCAACGCTTTGCAAACCCTTACGAGCACCAGGAAGCTGAACTGATCCTGGGGGTAGAAGAGGGCACGGGGAAAGAAGTGGCGGAAAGGGGGGAAGGCAGGAAGGGCTGGTACTGACCCCACCAGTGCTGGGGGCACACAAGGGCAGCACCACCTGTGCTGTTTGCAGGGTCATAATCATGGTAAAGCTCAACCCCAGCCTCAGCCGAAGTCGGTTCCTTCTGTTTCTCTTACCAGGCCCAGAGGCCTCTCTCAGAAGCAGCTTTTTGTCTTCTCCTGATGCCACCTAGTGCCTGTGCCCAGCCTGCTCAGCCACAGCTCACCCCTGGCTCAGCACTCAGCCCAGCCCCTGCAGAGGGAGCGGGGCCAGGCCTGACAGGACCCATCTGATGGCAGCAGGGACAAGGGCAGCCGGAACAGCTTGGAAAGGGGTCCCAGAGGCAGCTCTTGGACTGGAGAACAGCTTGGGTACCAGAGACTGACACAAAACGAGCAATGGGAAAGTTCTCATCCCTAGAGAGGTCAGACTGACCACAGCATCCCTGGAAGCACCTCCCGGATCTCCACTTCCCCTCCCTCTCCCCCCAAAGAACACCGACCCACACTGGTGTCACCTTAACCAGAGCCAAGTGTTTAATCGAGTGCAAGGAGTGACAGTGGCACGGTGGTTGTGCCGGGAGGAGGATCCCCCTGTCGGGGCACGGAGCCTTCAGAACAGGAGTAAAGGAGTGGCGGCAGATCCATCTCTCAGAGTACAACGAAAAACAACTTCTGCACCTGGGGGCAGCATTAGAAATAATGACGCCTCCTAAGGACTTGCAAATACCCGGGTCTGAGGCATCTCAGCACGACTGAGATGAGATTTGTCAGCACAACTGATTCCCCAGCACCAGTACTGAACAGCAGGCAATGCAGCTAAGGTTGGTTTTTTACATATATATATATTTATATTTATATATNTGCCTGGCTGGTGTTTAATACTGCTACTCCATCAGGGTTGGAGGGAGACCTTTTGTGAATGGCACCAGTTGGCACTGCAGGGCAGTGCAGGTGACACGGGAGGGCAGTGGGACATGGAGGCTCAGACCCGTCACCAGTCAAGCGTCTCAGCAGCAGGGAGCTCCCACCAGGGGAGAGCCAGCAAACTGTGCACAAAGCTCTCCCCCTCTGTGCTTAAGGCTGAGTCAGGGACCCTCTGGACTCTTCCCAGATCACCAGACAGAAATACGTGTCAGTTATAAATACATCGTGTCAGCTGGGGGGGGGGGGGGGGGGTTTAGAAGGGGGTGCAGGGAGGAGAGACAGGAAAGACATCTTACGTTTCCAGCACTGGAAAGAACAGTTTTGACCTCACGCAATAAGTCACTGGAACTTTTCAATAGTCTGATCTGGCTTATGCCCCATCATCTTTAACACATCAAAGGGAATGTTGGCTGGCAAAGGGTTAAACAATCCCACACGGTGGAGAGCAGACCTGCAGTCTGCTGGGCAGGTCCCAACCACATCACTGACGATCTCAGGGTCCAACTCGAAGGAAGGAAGCAGCTTCTCAGTCTCACACATCGCTCAGGGCCTGCAGACAAGCACAGGGTCAGGAGGGACCTGCCACAGCTCCACCAGTCACCACCTCAAACACAACCACGGCATTTGCCTTCCTCCCCAGGACACTTTAAGGAGGCTTTTTCTGGGACCTGCAGTCGAAAGCCAGTTTGGAGATGCTGGAATGATGCAGGAATACAGACTATCCATCCAGAAAGCAGACAGGAGTATGCAGGAGAATCCCTTCTGTACCCTCTGATTTGTGCTAGAAACCACAACCACACCTTATCTGAGATTGTCACAGCTTTTCAGTGGGAACACCAGACCTGCAGGCTCTTGGCCTTGGTTTTGGTAGGTGAAATGGGAGTGATCTGCCATCAGGGTACAAGAACCCAAGTAAATTTCAAACTGAACTCTGGGTTAGGGTTACTGACTGATTCATCCTCTGCTCTGTCACACAAAATGCTCTCCTGCTCCAACTTGCCCACAGCAGCCTTTGGGGCTGCAGGAAACCCTCAGTCCTGCCTGTTCCCAATCCCACCTGGTCCCTGAAGGAGGCACAGCAGCCCAGCCTGCCTTACCTTCCGTGCAAACTCGGGCAGGATGAACGCTGCCCGGTGAACGTCCGAGTTGTAGTACTTGAGACTCCTCTCCTCCACCTGCTGCTGCGAGAGCTGCTGCACAGGCTCCCGGAAATTCGTGTTCTGCAAGGACAAAGCCAGGCAGCTCTGAGCGCGTGGGGAAGGAGCCAAAGGCTGCGTGACAGGCACCCTGAGGCGTGGCAGAGAACCAAGAGGACCCTCAGGAGAACAGATGACTTTCTGTTGTAGCAGGAGGTCAGAGGCTCTGCACAGCTCCAGCCCCACTCGTGTGACCAGCCCACGTGCACAGATGTCAGAGCATGAGGTCAGACTGTGTGACCCATGTGCCAGATGAAGCTGCCAGAGTGCCCAAGAAAGCAAGGCTCTGCTGTTCAGAGCAGAATCCATGTCTGTGCTAAGTGGATGCTCCAGCAGCCCGGATAAATCATGTACAGCAGCACTGCTGGCACCCCACACCCATCTGACAGTTGCACTGCAGCAGACTGGGAAGAGACCAAACCTCAGTGGTCTGACAGTCACCAGCCCAGCACTGACCCTCACTTGGAAGGCTCTGTACAAGCAGATTACCAGCTCAAAGCTGAATCTTAATCAAGCACGTGCCCACGTTGTAACACCAATAAGCCAAAGCCTTAACAGGCTCTGCAATTTAGTATTGACTTCCTCCCTTCCAAGTTTGTTGTACTAGACAGAAAACCTTTTCTGAGCTCTTTTCTAAGGCAATTGGTCAATCCTGCAGTCCCTCCAGCACTGGGCAGGCTGCACTGCAGCTCTGGAGCCCTGGGCTGACTCCCAAGGCCCCACAGCTCTGCCACAGCTCCAGCTGTGCAGGGGACAGCCCGAGGCAAACTCTGCGGGCGCTCCCAGGGTGTGGGAGAGGGCACTTGAGGTGCCTGAGACTCACCGGGTTCTTGCTGCAGAGCATGAAGCCAATCTGCCCGCTGGGGTACGTGGGGATGGTGCAATAGGCGTATTCCACCACCGGGAACAGAGACTTGCAGAACTGACGCATCTCCTTAATGAGATCCAGGTGCAGCCACTGGCACTCGCCTACAGGGAGAAAGGAAGGGGGAAGGTTGGGGGAGAGCTGCCCCTCTTCCCTGCACAGGCCTGTGCCAGGCTCCCAGTGGCTCCAAGTCCCAACCTGCTCTGCTCAGCTCAGGTGCTTCCAAAGGCAAGACAAGACCCTTACACCAGCCTTGCTCAGCTCAGTCCAGCTGTGAATGAGCAGGTCAAAACCACTGCTCTGCCTGGGAGCTGAGATGTTTTCACTCCCTGCACCACATCTCCCCCGGAAGGGCCCCCTCTGTGCCCCTCAAAGAAATCACAATGGTCTGGCACCAGCTGCTGCCCAGGGACAGCACCCTCACCTTGGCAGCAGAGAATCCCATCTTCTCTCAGGGCTGTCTTCATCAGCTGGTAATAAGATTCTTTGAATAAGCTTTCTGCAGGACCTGGGAGAAGTGAGTGGAGAAAAGTTTTGACCCTGAGTAAACTCCAGCCTGTACCTCACAGGGCAAAACCATCAGGATTTCAGCTTTGCTCCATAGCAAGCCAGGGACCATTACCAAAGAAAGTCCTGGCAGCTGCCTTTTGCTCCCAGGAGGGTTTTTAAAACAGAACTCCTGCTCCAAACTGCACTTGTGAGATGCCTCTCCTACACTGACTACAGCAAGAGTGAACATGTGGCCATCAGGTTGCTCACATGAGGTGCCCTGTCTGCACTTGGTCTCTCTCTGCTTCAGTTTTCCCCTTCAGAAATTCAGCAGCCTCACCACAGCCATCCTTAGGGCAGGTGCTGCCCCAGCAGTGTGTGACCCACTGCCTTATTCGTGGGCACACGAGCAAAGCTGTCCTTGCCAGCACGGTGCTGTACGCGCCCCATGGCGCTCCTGGACTCAGGGCTCAGCTCTGACAGAAGTAGCTGCTGGAGTTAAATTCTGAGGAGAGAAACATGTCAGATGGGGCTTGATGCCTCGCTGATACAATTTTCTGGTTTTCATCCTTCCCTTTCCCTACCAAAAGAACCAAGTCAGCAACAGTCTTTCCTTGAAAGGAGCCTGGGCAGCTGGTGTAACTTCCAAGGGGTAGGCAGAAAAGGACGGGGAGAGTGGAAAGCAGCTCCCTTTTCTGGCTGGAACTCTTACCCATGGGGTCAGACGAGTCTGTGATAATCACATCAAAAGCTTCTTGATTTTGTTTCATGAACTCAAAACCATCTCCCACATGCAAGGTCAGCTTAGCGCTGGAATACCCCACGGCCATTCCTGGGAGGTACTTTTTAGACACCTGGATCACATCCTGCAACACAGAGAACACGAGTGGGTCAGCAGGGGCTGCCAGGAGCTGCTCCTCAGGCGACTGTGCAGTTCTAACTGGAGGAACAGCACAACGACTCATTTCCTTCCAGGCCTTCAGGACTTGCCTGTGAGATCCTCAAGAGCTGTCAGCATCTTCAACCAACAAGCTACACTCAGCCCTTTCCTACGGCCTCAGGGTTCAGTGACACTGTTGGTCTGTCCTTGCCAAACTCAACAAGAACTTGCAGCTTCAAAAGCTCCCCGAGGGACCCCAAGAATACGGTGACAGGTCAGACTGCTCTGTGCCCCCTCTCCCTGCAGGCATCACTCGCAAAGGTGATCTCAGCTAAAACCTTTTTTCCTCATTAAATAAAACCCTGACAGCAAGATAGGAATTACTCCAATCTCTGCTCTACAGTCAGCATTGTATCAGTCCCCCTATAAGGAAGTTTTCTGTCTAAAAGAGTTAAACAGCCACTGCCCTGGGCCCAGCAACTGTTCGGAACACTACCAGCTTCTCACAGCTGGCATTGACAAAAAAACCCACGCTGGTGTCAGGCAGTGCTCGTTCAAAACCAGGCACGTTTGCCTACTTAGCCCAGAGACAGAGCACACAGTCTCCCACAGCACCATTTCCCATTCCCAAAACAGCCTCACAACTCTCTAACAAAGCAAAACACCAGAACAAAACTGGCTGAGAGGAGGAGGAGGAGTAGGAAACAAATCCCCCCTTCTTGTTTCCTGCTCCGAGTGGCAGGAGAGCGCTCAGCAAAGCCCGGTCGCGGGGCAGGGGCAGCAGCACTGGGCTCAGCAGCGAGCGAGAGGGAAAAGCTGCCTCTCCACAAAGCCAGGGCGCTGCTCCAGATCCCCCTGCTTGGCCCACGCCGGCCTGGACGGGCCTCAAGCGTGTGTGTGTGTGTGAAAGAAATCACATGGAGGAGGCAGCCAGCTGCCACGTCGATGACTTGTACGGCAAAGAGGCGGCGCTGTCAGTGTCACGCCAGCAGAGCCGGCGGCGAAGGCGCCCGGGGCTGACAAGGGGCAGCAGGTGAAGCCGGGCCGGGAGCCCGCCCGCAGCCCCAACGCACCTCATCGATCTCGCACTGCACCACGGACTCCACGGTGGGGTGTTTGACCACCTCCCGCAGCACTCCCCCATCGCCGCCGCCGATGATCAGCACCTGGCAGGGGAGAGGGCACAGCCCCGGCGTCAGAGGGGTGGGCTCGGGGGGAACCTCGGCCTGACGAGAGCGGCGTGAGAGCCCCGCGGGCCCGTCCTGCCCGGCAGATGAGCTGCGGGCCCACGAGGCGGCCGGTCCCGCTCCCCGAGGGGCCTGGGCAGCCCCCGGGCCGGGCCAAGGAGACGCCGGGCACCACTCACCT
The DNA here is from genome assembly GCA_013390025.1 of Pitta sordida. Classification (NCBI taxonomy): domain Eukaryota; kingdom Metazoa; phylum Chordata; class Aves; order Passeriformes; family Pittidae; genus Pitta; species Pitta sordida. The sequence continues at coordinate 343,664 of WEKX01011651.1, forward strand.
TTCGGGGGTCGGGGTGGCTGCAGAGGGGCAGGTTGGCGATCATTTCCTGGTAGGAGAACTCGTCCCGCTCCGTGCACTGGATCACCCCGTCCAGGACCAGGACGTTGCCGTAGGTGGTGCTGGGCAGAGCGGGGAAGCGGGGTTNAGCTCTGCCACAGCAGTGGCATCCAGGGCACCGAGCAGAACCAGCCCTGCCCGCCGAACAGAGCACGACCCGCAGTTTTCGAGGGGGGAGGAAATAAAAAGTGTGTAATTTGTGTGATTGAAGGTAAGGGTTGGATGATGTGGGGCTTGGGGGGCTGGAGCATCTCTCAAGAGGAAAGCGTGAGGGAGTTGGGCCTGTTCAGCCTCGAGAAGGAAGTACAAGTATCTGAAGGGGGAGGCCAAGAGGATGGACCAGGCCCTGCTCAGAGGTGCCAACCACAGGGACAAGAGGACACAGGCAGGAACTGATGCACAGGAAGTTCCATCTGAACATGCAGAAGGTACCAGGTTACACAAAGATCTGCAGGAACTGCTGCCTGACAGCAAACCTGCCCCGGGGTGTTCCAACTTCACAGGCACAACCAGGTGGATACTCCACTGATGTGCTGGTTCTGAACTTGAGGCAACTCCAAGTGACAAGTTGAGCCTAACTGTCTTTGAGGACACAGGATAAAATTTCAAAATGAAGATGTTTTTCCTTTTGGCATAAAAGGGGTTTAATGGTCTTAAAAACATTTCTGTACAAAAACTGCTCAATGACCAGTATTTGCCTCCTCATGGTGACAACACTTCTGACTATTGTTTCCTTCAGCAGCAACTCCCACAGGTCCAGTCACCAGGATTATCTCTTTGGCCAGTGGTGCGTTGAGCCCCTGCAAAAGTTCCACAATTAACTCACGCTCTACAAAGTCACTCAGGATTGAGACTTGATGCTGTTACAATGATTCCATCACACAGAACCCTTCTCCCTCCCACGCCGCCCTTACCTGGCCTTGCTCTTTCATGGCTCAGTAACACACAATTAACTCTTGTAAATACACTAAGTACCCACTCAGAACAGGGATGTTCATACTTGGCACTGCTGTTACCATCTTCCTTCCCGGGCTGGGAATGCTCTCCCCACCTCCACCTACCTTTGTCATCCAAGAAAGCAACTCCCACAGCCATTAACACAAACTTTCACCTCAGCACTTCAAACCTTCCCACCCAGACTTGTCTTTGATTGCATTAATCCTGACTAGGGTTTTTCCCCCCCCTTTTTTTCCTGGAAGCTGAAGTCAAGCCGTGACACAACCTCCTCCCATTCAACACCAGCTTAATCTCCCCGAGGAGCAGAGGACAATAGCTGTGCTCTGCCCATGGCTCCGGGGCACGGTGTGCAAACACTCCAGCTGGATCAGAGCAGGCTGACAACACACCTTTCAGCTTTCCCCGCCAGGTAGGACATGCTCCGGTTCCCAGACTGGTGAAGTTTGTTGGCTCCAGCAAATTTCTGCACAGAGAAGAAACAGAACACCACAGTGATGTCCCTTGCCACGGGATTCCTGAGCTGCCAGGCTCCTCCAACCCCACGGAACTCTGCTGTGAGCTTCATGTCTCAGGGCTGCACCGAGGGCACCTGAGGAAGGGTCTGAGTTGGAAGGGACCCACAAGAGGCACAACACCCCACTGGTGACAGATCTCACCCATCTCGACACACAGACCTGTACAGTTTGTCCCAAACTCACTGACTGGTTTCATTTTTTTTCTCCTGAAACAAGTTTCAACTGACATGGCAGAGGGATTCCATGGGAAACTGTTTCCTGCATTATCAGGCATAAACTTGTTCAGCTTCTGAAATAGGACTTTTTTGAATGTCTAAGATGCTCCCTGGGAACATTTCCCCTCCAATTAAATATGCAGGAAGGCAGCAGGCACAGGAGAGGATGAAATGCAAGAAATGAACTTGACAACTTAAAATTAACACCTGAACAACCAGTGAGTTGAGAGACCTGCAACCACTGGAATGGCTGAGAGGGCCTTGGCTTTGGCACTGGGAGTTTGTGGTTGGTGCTGGTGTGCTGAGGTGCAAGGCTCACGCCTGTGAGGGGTGCAGGGGTAGGTGTGAACAATGGATGAAGAGAGGGGCCCCCAGGAAGCTCCTCTTGAATGGGAAGAGGTGGTAATACAAAGTATGAACTTGTGACTGGAAGCTGCACCTCAGTTCCCAGGGCTGTTAGGGAACATTCTGCACATCTGCCATCTGCCCTCCCCAGCGTGTCCCCAGCGTGTCCCCATGCTGTCACCCACACTTGTGCTCCTCCTTCCAGGACAAGCCCATACCTTGCCTGTGTGAGTTTGCTTGGCAGGATCAAACTGTGGCGACTGCTTCGATTTGCTGCTTCCTGAAGGAGAGAGGAGAAGCTGTCACTGAAATTTTCCGTCAAGAACAAGACATTCCACAGTGTTCCTCTGACGATACAGAGATTTTGCTGCAGTCTCCCACACAGCACAATCCAGAACAGCTTCTTAAGGGCAGGAGCTGCTTTGGAATAGGTGCTTCTTACAAAGGAGTCAAATCTCCTTTGCCTCCCAGTTCCCAAGTCCAGTTGAACAGATCACAGAATCACAGAATATTCTGAGTTGGAAGGGACCCACAAGGATCATCGAGTCCAACTCTTAACACTGTCTCCCTGGCGGGAATCGAACCCGGGTCTCCCACACACCAGGTGGGGACACTTACCACTGTACTAAGTGGATTTTAGATGACTTTCTCTATAGAGAAAAGAAACAAAATCCAAATCCATGACCCACTGAGGCCAATGGTTTCAGGATTTTGTTTCCAAAGCAGAGAAGGGATGCTGAAGTACACATTCCTCAAGTTTATTTCAAGTATTTCTGCACTGTCAGGTAAGTGTATTGTACCAGTCTGTACTGCCCTGGCACCCACATTCCCACAGCCCTCTCCAGGCTCAGTTGGCAATGTTTTCCACAGCCTGCAGCACTCTAGCGAGGGATCAGATCTCACCTGCAAACACTTTGAAGTTGGACTTGCTGTAATCAAAGGGGGTGAACTGCTTTGGTGCTTCCAGCTCCTCTGGTTCCTTGGAGGCTTTTGGCCGTTTCTTCTCTTGTGTTGGCAACTCTGCTCCCGGTTCACTCGTGTCTCTCTCCCTCTTCATATCACCTTGTTCCTGCTGAGAAAGCAACCCAGAGAACTGAAACAAGGACAAGTTCAGGAGAGAAGGATGAACCATCTCTGTGTAGGCACCAGAGTGCAGATGAGATGCCCAGTGGAGCCAGGCCCTGGTGGCAGCTCTTGCCTGTGGCAATAACAGCCTGGGGAAAAAGCTCTGTGCTCCTCCTGGGGTTTGGGGGGGTTATTTTCCTGCTCACAGCAGGGACCTTTCAGATAAAAATCCAAGTTGTAATTCCCAGGATTCTACAGATCTGCTGTGGCCCTACTGCCAGATTTGGGGAAACCTGTGTGGAACAAGAGAGTTCCCTTGGGGGAACAAGCTGAGAGCAGAGAGGTGCAGCAGTGGAAAGTGTTCCCTCCTGAACACGCGCAGGGATGTGACAACGGGCACAGCACAGCTGGCAGGGGCCCCAGGGCAGCACCACTGGCCCAACAGTGAAAGGTCTGTATTTTCAGAGGGCTCAGGGTGGTCACGACAGGCAAAGGCTGGGAGGAGGGAATTCCATGACATACCATGGCTTGCTGACGAACAGACACAACGTTCTGTGCTGGGTTTTTATGCAGCTTCTGTGCCTGGACCTGGGCAGCTATGGAGACAAACAATCATTACTGTAAAAAGCAGGAGCAGGTTAGCCAGGAGCTTAGAAGCAGCAAGTTTCAAACTAAACTGAGTAAAAATGTTACCAAACGAGGTCATTTATCAGGAAATCCATTCTCCATAGGGAACCACTCGTGTGTGCACTGGGAAAAGCATGCTGGCACACCCCCTGGGGCAGGGAGGGAAGGCTGTACCTGGCTGCTGTGCTGTTTTCTTACTGGTTTCATTCTTGGGCTTCTTCTGGGCCGGTGTCTGACTCACCAACTTCCACCGATTGCTGATCTGCAACGAAACAGCATCACCTGGAACCACGTCCCTGGAAGCTTTATGGCAAAGGGGAGTTTATAAACTTGCTGCCACATGCTGGTCTCCATCAAGAGCACAGAAGTTCATATCACTGGATGGTAAAAGGAGATTAAGATCTGCTGCAGCAGGTGAAGTAAAACCCGAGTGCTCTCAAAGTGCTGAGCTACAAACAAGCCCCAAGAACAAAGGCAGGGACTTCAGCAGCTTTGACACGGGGGATATCCAGCGGAATGTCTCCAATCCCTGGTTCTTTGAAGGACACAAATGCCACAGAAACGCGCCAAGATTCACAAGGAGCATCCAAGGAAAAAAAAGAAAAAAAAAAGTCTACACTGCTGAGATTCCCTGTGGAAAATAAACAGCTTATTTGTTTCTTTTGTACTGCTTGGGAGGAAACTTCAGCACGAGCCTTACTTCGTAAATTTTTGATGAGGGGTCAAACTTTGCAGCCTGTGAGACGTAGGCAGAATTCTCCTCTGGAGGCAGGTACTGTAGAGAGAGAAAAACCATTCTGCTTTAAACACAGCACGTGACATTGATCTCACTGCTAAAATGCTACTGGTTGTAAATCTTAAAGGTTCACATTTAAGAAGCATTCAACAGACAGAACACCTCGTGCAAAAACAAAGAGAAGTTATTGCAGCTATGGCCAAGAGAAATATCAAAGAAAAAACAACTTAAAAAAAAAAAAGACAAACCTAAAAAACCCCAAACAAACCAATCCTCAACCACATACCAGAAAATGTTTTATTATTTCCTAGTAATTTTCCATTCCAAATCTCCAACAATATTCTATTGTTCTTCTGATCCATTACAAGAGTAAAATTAACTCACTAACTTGTGCCATAGAGATGAAAACATGATGCAAATTTCAAAAACCTCAAGCTTGATTAAAAAAAACCAACAGTGAAAGGTCTGTTTACAATGCAGAAAGACTTGCATCCAAGAGGCTTTTAAACGTGTTTTAAAAACAAGTCTACACATGAGTCTTTGCAAGAAGAACAACCCCTTGGTTCCAGGAAAAGAGCAGCTGCTGCTCCATCAAGCCCTTGCTGATGTGCCTGGAAAACCAGCTCAGCATCCTCTGCACTGTGCAGTTTATAAGCCCCACTGCACAAAAGGACTGGGAGCTCTTACCATTTTAAATGGGTTTTCAAAAGACTCCATTATCAGCTGAGCTTTCCGCTGTGCAGCGGTTAAAGTCCTCTTAGTTCCTCCATCTTCATCACACTCCTTAAAAGAAAGAAAAAGGAAAAAATACCAACATGAATATTCCTTTGTTTCTCACTCTGAAACCCCCCTGAGAGCCACGACCCTCCAGAGCCATGGGATGAACTCAGGCCTCCCAGCCTGAGTGTTGTGGTGATGCCACACAGCCGGCACAAGGCAGTCCCACCTTTACTGCAACATTTCCAGAGTTACTGACACTGCCACAAACATGTCACTTACACTGAATATGCTGACAGTGGCAGTAGCAACAAGACAGGCTGGCTCTGGCTGATTATCTTGAATATTCATTGTCCTCTCGCTGTCTGAAAAGAGACAAGCGTCCTCCAAAACTGGCGCAGGCTCTGCAAGAGAAGGAGACAGAATTTGCATTAGAGTCTTGTCTGTTTTACTGCTCCTGTGTGTCATGAGATCTCCCTGAATGCTTTGCCAAAGCCCCATCACTGCATTATTAGCTCAGTTTTTAGGTGAACTGAATTACCCAAGGCAGGGTTGTTGTGAAAATCATCCGTGGGAAGGCGGGAACTGTCATGTGGTCCAAAGAGGGCATTCTCCAGCTTCTGCAGAGATTCAAATCACAAACTCCATTAGTACACTAAGAACCTGGGATTTTCACATATTGCAGAGAGACTTGGATGAAAACTGAGACGAAAGGCTGAAATTCAGGATGGAATGTTGTTAGTGCAGCTGGCACCAAAGGGCTGGGTGTGCAAACACCAGTGGCTAACGGGGATGATGGACCTGGTGCCCACCAGCAGAATGAAGGAGCCAGCCTTGGAACTCAGCTGAGAGCTCTCCCCTTCCAGCTCTGTCAATATATTCCAACAAACACATCTGGAACTGCCCAGCTGCAGAGGGTTTGATGTTCAAGCCTTAAGTGCCACTTTACAGCAAATTCCAATTTACAACTGCTAATGTTATGAGCCCCCCACTGAAAAGGAACATTAAGCTGAAGCAGAGAGACTTGTAAAAGGGATGTGATATGCAATTCAGGAGAAGTTTGCTGCATTTGTTTCCAAATTTAAGACATTAGGTAAAAATATGCTGTAAACAGTACCTCGGGGTTGGGTAGAGGTGTTTTCTTCTTGACAGTGGAAGTAATCTCTGACTGGAATGGGAGATAAAAGTAGGTTACTTAAATGCACCCGCCTGGTTTCTTCTAGACTGGCCTCCTTATCAGTGTTTTCAACACATTTATTACAAGCCAGCGGGCCAATAAAATTTCTTCTGCAGCGTTTGCACTTGGACAATATATTTAAGCACCTTGCACAGAAAGGACACATTCTTGCTCACAGATGTTTTTGTTTCACTACAGGAGGAAAACTGTAATAACATCAACATGCTGATGATATATTTTAACTAATGAACCTTTTACACCTGGGGTGGGAGGGTTTTTTTGCCTCGCCATAGCTGTAAAAGATTTATGAGTCCATTTACACAGCCAACAAATCCCACAAGGTGCAGTTCCTCCTCACGCAGGCAAACGTGACGTGCAGTGTAAGACAGACAACTGCACCTTGCTCAGGTGGTGCCTCTGCTCATCTGCTGCTTTAGTGCTCTGGAAAACTCCACTGTGGGAGTGACCACAGAGCAGACAGGCGAGGAGCTGAGCCTTCTTCCTGTGATCCTTCTGGTTTACTACAGCACAAAAGCCAACTGCAGCACACACACCACCTCAGCTCCAGCCCCTGGCTGAGGGGAAGCCGGCGATGGGTCTCCTGTGTGGCACAAGCTGCTCCTACCTTGACAAGAGGCATCTCCCGGGCCTGCTGGATGAGCAGATGCAATTCATTAATCTGCTGGCGAACGAGGGGTGGGACGGGATTGCAGCAGGCAATGACGCCCTGGGGTTCTCTAAAGAGAGAGGAGGAGAGTTCAGTGGGCTGTATTTATGGCAGGCATTTGCATTCCAAGGATGTGCAGCCGGATAGAGCCACGGTCCCGACTGTGACAGAGCAAAGATGAGTCAGATTCACCTGTTAGTTTATTCTCTGTGATAAAATCCTTCTGTGCCAGGTTTGTGCAGACAAGGAGAAGCCATTAAGCCAGCTCTCCTCTCACTTCGCTTTGCTGTGCCCTGCCTGTCTGTTCTCATCATTTCATTCAATATTGACCTACCAAAGCTGAACCCAGCAGCGGACCTGCCTTTAAAGCAGCATTTTTGTTATTCTCAGGTATGGATGTTAGATGACGAGTGCCAAGTGTTTCAGGCAAATATTGTGCAAATTTGGTGTTTTAAAGGATCTGCCCCTTACCCTCCCTGTCCCTTTAGGAAGCACAAACCCACCACAAAATAAGTGCTGCAGGGGAACTCATCCCTCCCTTGCTCTGTGACAGTGTAGGAATCTCAGGTGGAATGTGGGACAATGCAAAGAAATGTGGTTTATTAGTGAAATAAAATCAGGGAGATGTATCCAGAAGAAATCTGGAGTCCTCTGAAGGAGTGCTGCTATTTGTCTTCCAAACTGAATGACCAGAAAAAAGCAGTGCTGACAACTGGAAAGGAGGGACCAGCTGTAGAAGTAATTACACAAAAGATGGGACTTTCAGGATATCAAAATCAAATAAAGATTTATAAAATCCAATAATGTCCAAGGGTGAACAAAACTTACTTGGGCAGCTCCTCTGCAATCTTCAACAGCATATGGTTTGGTAGCACATATCTGTAACAAAAAGAGGAGGTGTGAATGTAACAGAATGTTAAAACCACTTAAAAATACCTTCAAAGTGCACAGCTCTGCCCCAATTGCAAGGTCTGAGAAGATAAAATCAGATAAAAAGAAAAGGAATTCAGTAGGGCTGACCTAGATACCTGTAAGGATCTACTGCTCAAGGTAGCAGGACTTCTGTGTAACAAGCAGCCTGAGCTGGTGCAGTGATTTCTACAAAGTGCTCCCACCTCAGGGGTGGAAGGGGCACAATGCAAGGGGCTGACTGAAGTATTAAGCCATAACAAAAGACTTCCTACCCCGTGCTCTCGTCCTCTTGCCGTGCTATCTTGTCTCTCCATGCAAACAGCAACCTAAATGCTGCCAGCTGCTGGGTGTCCAGGTGTTTCTTCTGCCTCCTGTAGAGGTCAAGGTAGGATTCATCTGTGAAGAGGGGCTTGATGTATTTCTGGACAGAAAAAGAAAAGGAACACTCATGATCAGTATTGGATTTGTGCTTTCTAGCTTGCCTTCAGACAGAGAATCTCACAGGGGCATCAGGGCACTGGATGGACTCTGGTACAATGTGTCTTGGAGCTTTTATCCTACACTATCAGGAGGGGCCTATTCCTGAAAAACATACATTTCATCCATTTTTAGGGAGAAACCACCTTTACCAACTCCAGGAAGAGCTTTAGTATCTTCAAGCTTACATTACACCAGGTATTTATTAGAGGCACAAAGTAATTGTCTCATAATGCAACTCCAGAGAGGCTTTGAACTTCTAGGAACATCCAGCAGAACTGCAAATGTTCCCTCTCCCTTGGAAAGGACACACCTGAATGCACCACGAGGCAGGGAGTACCAGCATTCAGAACACAGCAGCAAGGCATCTGAATCCAAGGATTTCAGCAAGTGAAACAAGTGACTGCACATGGCTGAGTCTAAAGTATAAAACAGCTCTTTTCAGACACACAACGAGGAAAAACCCGCGTGTTCATGTAAGAGACGTAGAATGCAAAGGACCTTCTGCCCTGAGCCCATCCTCTGCCCCAGGTAACCCAGGCAGGTGAAGTGTTACCTTCAGGCAGATGTCCCTGCTGCGCTGCCACACAACCTGCAGCTGCGTGGGCTGCTCGTTCCCTCTCTCCCACAGCAGCTCCCTCATTTTATCATAGATGTAGAGCAAGTAGTGAGTGTCATCACGGGCATAGTGCAGCATCTCTTCTGGCAAAGGGCTGGAAAAAGAGCCAACAACACGTTAACACATTCCAGCTGTCCCACCAACCTGTCGCTCTCCTCTTGCAAAGCACGTCAGGGCAAACTGTGTGAGACATGCCAGGAACGGACAGGGAAGTTCTTGTTTCCTTACTGAAGGATGAGCTGGGCAGTAACAACTGTGCACTCTCCAACTCATACAGCACCTTGTTCACACAGCAGAGAGAGGGACTGCCCTGTGACTAAGGCAGAACTGCTTGCTGTGGGATTTGTCATAACCCTCCTCTCCCTGCAGAGCCACAAAAGTAAATTTAGGATCTCTGTGGTGTGCAGGGTGCACTGAGCAGCCCAAGTTCACTGCCCCAGCAGCATCTGCTCTGCCTTGTACAGGTAACAATGTTTCTGTGGGAGCTCTAGAGGAGCAAACACTGAGTGTCTCCATAACACTGCAGTGGCAAAGCACTGTTCCTGAGTGAGCTTCCAGCAGATTTTCATTACTTCATCTTCCCAGAGGAAGATTTCCTATAAAAAGACTGGAAAAGGTAACACTCAAAAACTTCAGGCACAGCCAGGTAAATGCTGTGCTCATTCACTCCCACACAAACCTAGAGATCTTGCAGCTAGAAGTTCTAGCAATGCAAACAAGGAGAAAGAGCCACCCGGCAGCTGCAGCCCACTCAGGGGTCAGTTTTTACCGTATCCTCCAGTCAGCCAGCTGGTACTTCTTGTCAGCATCCACGTTGCAGTACAGCTTCAGCAGGTGGTCCAAGGAATGTCTGCCCAGATTGAGGAGACGAGCGGCTTGGTGGGTGTCAAACACGTTCACCAAGTACAGACCAAAGTCCCTCTGCAGCCATTCCACGTCTGAATCAGCACCATGAAGGACCTTGAGAAGCGAAACAAGTTGGGAATGATGTAAAGACCATTTCTACTCCAGGCTGCTGGTCTTGTGCTCTCATATTCACATGTTTAGGACCAGGTTTCTTTTCTCTGTCCTTTAGTCAAGTATAGATCTAGTAAATGAAGGTATATGGCAAGTAACTCACCACTTACATCAAGGGAACAGGCTCATGAACAAATTACAGTGAGAGTAGAGCCAAGTGATCGATTTCACAGCATGATTTTAACTATAATAACACCTAAAATAAACCAATTTAAAGCAGGGATTCTGGTGAATTTGGCCCCTGACCTTGACAATTGCAGGGTCTGTGAAGGTCTCGTTGAGGATGTTCATGTCGCTGCGCAGCTCCAGGGTATCAATAATGAAATCCTCTGTGCGGGTGGAAATCTGCATCAGACACGTCAGGCCCAGGAAGCTGCGGTAGGAATGGTGCTGAAAACAGGGGAGAGAGATGTCAGCTGGGATTTATTACACAAGTAACACTTCAAAACAACAGCACCCCAAATGAACAAAGAGAAAGTAAGAAGACAGTGAGATGAGCAGACTTTCTCTCTGCAGTCAATAAGATGATGTGAAAAAAACATGGGATGAATTAAAGAATAACCAGATTCAGTAAGAAGTGTGCAGCCAGTCCTATCACTGGAAAACCTCTAATATTGACACAGTTTAATTCAACTCCATAGATAATATCTGACAGGTCAGGGTCGTGAACTCCCTTTTCATGTCAGTAAGTACAAAAACCAGGAGAAAACAGATTAAAAGGGTATAACGGTGTAACTTTTAAACAGCAAAGGCAATTTGATTACCTCCAAGTCCAGGGCAAATTCTTTACAGCTCATAAGCTTTTCATTGAGCTCTACCAGCTCGTCCAGCGTGGTGATAAAATGACAGGGTGTTTCCTCCACGGGCCTGTACATCTGGCAGAGCAAATGAATTAGGCACAGCATGTTCTTTGCCATCTCCCACCCCAACCTCCGCCCTCAAATCTGAAATCTGTCAAGTGTGGCTGTCCATGCACTGCATCTGCAGTTTAGAATTGAAGTGGGCACCAACCTGGAGTTCTGGTTTCTTGAGAACTCCATCTGGTGGAGAGAAATGCTCCAGTTCATACTGGTAAGGGTGAGCAAACCTGTGGAAATCAGGAAAACAGACACAGGCTAAATTCCAGTCGCCTTTATGAGGCCAGAGCACAGAGACTCGGAGAGCTATGGCAGTTTCCCTACTCAGTAGAAATGCTGTCTCTCATTAAGCACGGGTTTAATGTAACTGCAGAGGTCTGAAGCAAATCACACACAAGGCAGTGTGGGCACAAACACATGCAGAGTCTCGGCACAGCCGGGGCACACGGGGGCACGTTCACCCCTGGGACTCCAAGCACGCTGCCCTCAGGGTCATTTCTTACATGTCTTGCTCAGTTTTCTGCGTCCTCTGCTGATGGATGAAGTCTGCCAAAGCAGCTGGCACATCCAAGTCCTCAGGGCGCTCCTTTCGCTGCCGTCCACTTTTTGTGAGGGCTGAACAATCAATATGGAATAACTGGACTGGGTCCCCCACAAGGTTCTCAGCCAACTGCTCTTTCCCCTCCACCCGCCACATGATCTCGTTCAAATCATAAAGTATCAACAAGCTTAACAATTTAAAACAGTTTTTGCTTTAACACAACTCAGTCACCAGGTTCTACCAGGCTGTTGTTGAGCAAGACACAAGGTGGTTCTGCTCAAAAAGCTTAGAAAGGGATTGAAAAATCTTCAGAAAAATGTTTCAGTCATTCCCAGTTACTAAAAGTACAACTGCATTAGTGCAGATGACAGAGGAATCAGCGGCAGAACGACACGTTACCAAGACAGGGTGTGACAGAGCAGCTCTGATAAACCACCCAAAGCAAAGGCAGGACTCCCCACACACCTGGTGCTCCTCAGTCATATAAAAGGAGTGTCTGTAAAGCCAAGTAAACTGGTCAAGACTTCTGATGCAGAAGTGACTCTTGTGTATGTTCACTGGTGGTATACAGCAAGAGCAGAACATCTGTTTGGGAGGGATTATTTGCTGTGCACCAACAAGAAGATGCTCTGTGCTGACCTCCCCTGACAGTAAACATGCAAACAGAGTCACAGAGCTCACTACACCGAAACCTTCAACATCTCAGGGTATTTAATAGTCAATGATTTCTCCTGGAGACTGCGAGGACAGGTTTGTGTTACCCAACAAAAACAACCCCCTTACCTTCAGGCAAAGGCTTCAAAGCGTTCGGCTTGATAAAAAGTTTAGGGACAAAGGGAGTGTTGGAATTGTCAATCTTTTCCCGAAACTTGAGCTGTGGTCGGGAGATGTTCTTGGCATGAAGCAGTCGGAAAGTTTCAGTCTGAGTTCTCTTGTGGAATTCTCCTGCCTGTTAAAAAAGCCACAGGTAAAACTCCCGTGACATTCAGGGTTTCTTTTACTCATCCCGAGCCAACATTCAGAGAAATAAAGTTGTACTCCATCCTCAAAAGTGAGTCACGTGTTTTCAGTGAGTCCAGCACCAAGGAATGGGAGTTCTCTGAATCAGGAGCCTGAATTCACGTGAATAAGCACGAGAAAGGCTGGTGTGTTTGTGGCACAGAAATGGCAACTGAAAGCACACAGAATCCAGAACCAAGTCTGAATAAGCAGGAAAAGGCAAAACAGAGGGAGGGAATGTGTGAAAAAAACATGAGGGAGCATTTAACGACTCGACTCCACTGGAGAATCAGTAGTGCCAAGGCTGGGAGAGCAGCTGAGCTACCACAGCAAACTGAGCCCAGGGGCCTCACCTTCCGGTTCCAGCTGGACACGACCATCTGTGGGGGCTGTAACCCAGCGGGCAGCACTGGCTGCTGGTTCCGGTTCACTCCTGATGCCTCATCCAGTAAAATGCTCTAAAATCCAGAAAACCAACGCGAAACACCTGTTAAATCACCACTCCAGTCACAGTGAGCAAGGAAAGTCATGTAGTAGGTACCTCCACAGCCATTCGCCCCAAATTCTGTGCACCATGAGACAGATAAAAGTGGGAGGAGTGTGTTGAACATCAAGGGTGAGAAGAATTCCCTCAGAGAAGCAGTTCTATAATGTACAGTTCTATAATGTACAGTTCTGTTCTCAGGTCTGTATTTAGTTTCCTCACAACTCACATATCGCAGCCCCTCCCTTTGGCCCATGACCCACCTGCCTCAGCTGCTCTGGCCCAGCACAGGGAAGGGTTTTAAAACAAGGGAAAACACCAGACTGAGGGGACACTAAGTAAGTGTGAAAGCACCACCACTGCAATTTTTGCAATGAAGAAAGAACCTGTGGCAACTGAATGATTTGCAAGAAGCACATCCAGAAATAACTTGCTTACCACTCTTTCCAGAATGACGTCGTTGGAGTCAACCAGCAGGTCAAATTTATCTTCCAGCCCTGTCACTTTGCTGGAGTCCTTCAGGAGGCTCCGGCAGCCGTGGTACTGCATCACCTGGCTCATGCTTGCAAGACAACAGCAGAGCAGTCAGCCATCTAAACACTCAAACATCCAGCTCTCTTCAACTTTCTACACTTCAGAGTTCAAAAATAAATTGAACTGCAGGTATCATCGTGTGAGAATAGAAGAGACACCTATAACAGTATTGGGTGTTAGAATTAATTTCTCACAAACCACATGACTTTTAAAAAGGACAAACTAATGATGGATGGAGCGTGGTGCCCGTGTTTCCACACGTGTGGGTCTGGGAGTTGGACTAGATGATCCTGTGGGTCCCTTCCAACTCGGAATGACCCATGAAACCTGTGTTCAAGTATCAGCTGCTCCTCTCTGCACAGCCCTTGTACAGAAGGCCCTCTTTGAGCTTGTCACTCCAGCTACCAGGTGTCACCAAAGCAGCTGGAACCGCACGCAAAATAAACCACCTTTTAACCTACGGGGAGTCCCCCAAGCCAGGGGCTCCCTCCTGGCTGGGGGTGTCAGGCCCTTACCAGCGGAGCAGACGCTCTCCCTGCGTGGCGCAGTAGGCGCGGAACCCGGGGAAGCTGCGGTAGAAATCGTACTCGTCGCCGGGCTGGGGGAGCCCGTTGGATGCCTTTGTTGCAGCCACCATGGTGCCGAGGGCGTGCTGTGCAAGAACAACCACGTTATCAGCAGCTCTGCCAGTGTTTTGTTCCTTTCCGCCCGGGACACTCGCTGGCAGAAATGCATTTTGCCCGTCTGGCTCGAGCTGTGCTGTTCTCATGTGTGACACTGTGGGGGTTTTCAGCAGGAGAAGCTTCGTGTGGTCTGTTTATAGAGACTTTTAACGTGATAAAGGGCTAAAACCAAGACTCAGTAAGTCAGTCTAGGATTACAGACCTGACCTGAAGCTGTGTCAGGGGAGGTCTGGGTGTGATCTCAGGGAAAGGTTCTTCCCCAGAAGGTGTTTGGGCTCTGAACAGGCTGCCCAGGGTCTGGTCACGGCCCCAAGGCTCCAGAGCTCCAGGAGGGTTTGGACAACACCCAGGGACAGGGAGGGATTGTTGGGGTGTCTGTGCAGGCCCAGGAGTTGGACTGATGATCTTCGTGGGTCCCCTCCTATTCAGAATACTTTGTGATTATAAATCAGCAGGAACGCGGGTAATCACTTTATTATTTTAACAAAAACACCCCAGAGCCCTGCAATGTTTGCTGTTCGGGACTGAGCAGCCATTCCCTCTCTGGAAGCAGCACCAAGCTCCCCTGAAACCCTCCGGGGCTGACGCTGCGACAAGGGGCAATTCCCATCGCCACAGGCCCTCACGGGGCTCCCGATTCTCGGCGTTCTCAGCAGTTCCCGGAGGCTGACAGGACCAGGGCCCGAGCCAGAGCGGTAACAGGCCCGCACCCTCCCTCCCGGACCGGGGGACCCCTCACACGCGGCCCCGCGGGGCCGAACTACAGCTCCCGGCATGGCCCGAGCGCACACGGACGCCGGGAGCGCAGGCGCCCGCCCCGCTCCCCCCCGGGATCCTCCGAGCCCACCTTGACGAAGGCGTCGGTGCTGTCGAAGCCGGG
>WEKX01011651.1:358856-388360 GCA_013390025.1 Pitta sordida
GTGAGGGATGGAGGACGGTGAGGGATGGGGGACGGTGAGGGGACAGTGAAGGATGGGGGACGGTGAGGGGACACAGGAATGGGGGACGGTGAGGGGACAGTGAGGGATGTAGGACGGTGAGGGGGAGGCTGAGGGATGTGGGACAGTGAGGGGACACACTGAGGGACGGGGGACAGTGAGGGGACACAGGGATGTGGGACAGTGAGATGTGGGACAGTGAGGGGACAGTGAGGGATGGGGGACAGTGAGGAATGGGGGACACTGAGGGGACACAGTGAGGGATGTGGGACAGTGAGGGATGTGGGACAGTGAGGGATGTGGGACAGTGAGGGGACACAGGGAGGAATGGGGGACACTGAGGGGACACAGTGAGGGACGGGGCACAGTGAGGTGGGACAGTGAGGGGACAGTGAGGAATGGGGGACAGTGAGGGGACAGAGTGAGGGATGTGGGACGGTGAGGGACAGGGGACACAGGGACGGGGGACAGTGAGGTGGGACACTCGCAGGGCTGCACCGGGGAGCCCCCGGCCGTGCCCCCCCGTAAGCACCCACCAAAGCGGGTACTGAGTTGGAAGGGACCCCCAAGGATGATCCACTCCGACCCCTGGCCCTGCACAGACACCCCAACAATCCCCCCCTGTCCCTGAGCGTTGTCCAACCCTCCTGAGCTCTGGAGCCTTGGGGCCGTGACCGAACCCTGGGGAGCCTGTTCAGAGCCCAAACACCCTGAGGGGTGACGGGTGACTGTGCCCCCACAGCTGCCCTCAGCAGGGAAATACAGAAACCACCCGAACTGATGCACAAAAGGACAAGTCAATGGCAACAGGAACCTTAAAAAAAACCAATCTTAATCGGCTTCCCTGTCTCTGCCTAAGAAATACTCGGGAATGAAGAGGAACACAGCCAAAGTCTTTACATGTCGGTGTAATTTATTGGCACAAAAAATATTCAAATACAACATGGCATCTAAACATGGCTACTCTGTTGTATTTTGTGCATTGTTTTTAATATGTTTAATTCATAAATCATAACTTTATCTTCACCCTCACATTTAATAACCATTATTTTCTGTTTCAAGTTATGACCAGTTCTCCCCCCGCCCCGTCTGTCTCCTGCGCCAAGCCCCGACTTTCCCCAGTGATTTCCCAATGCTGCTTTTTACCCCAGACACCGTGGGAAGCTCCCAAGTGGTGTTTATTTGTACCCTGCACCCAGTTTTGCCACTGATCACTCTGCACAGAGGCACCGACGTCGAGCGGCTCAGGCTCTTCCCACCCTGGAGGTGCTGAGACACCCAGAGAACTCCTGCACTGATGGAATGAGCAGACAGACAACTGCCGGTCTGGGGGCAGGAATCACATTTGGAAACAAGGTACAGGATGAAGCAACAGTTAAAACTGTGCTTCTCTTTTCCAGTTCTCCAGCTCGCCCCCAGACACCAAGGAAACCTCCTGCACAAGCGCCTTTGAGCTCGCTGCAGCCACACCAACAGGAGTGACCAGGGCAAGAATTAATCTGCAAGTGACTTAGTTACATTGCAAAGGAAATCCAAACCCGTATATATTTATTTTCAACGGATCACCAGTTCCCCAAAGACCAAGTGGAACCATAGACACCTGTGGTACAATCAGTCTCCACTGTCCTGGAAACCCAAATCAAGTGTTGTGTTTCGGACAGCTTGTGTTCTTCCAACAGCAGCTATACATTGGCTTAAACCAACTTTTAATATACAATAACTCTTTTCATTTACATTTAAAAATATTTGACAAAGGCTGTTATTTTTCAGTCTGACGTTCAGTTTGTGGTTTTTGTAGAAGAGCAAGTTTGGAGTGCAAAACCCTCCAGAATAAAAGGCTGTGGATACTTTGGGAATCTTCCGTTACCAGAAAGGACACCTGAAGAAAATAAAGATATTGTAGTAATGCTGACTTGCATAGAGCTTCACAAAGGCAACACCAAGAAGGACTGACATCCCACACTAACTGGGCACCAGTTTAGCTTGGGAAAGGTCGCCAGGTGATGCCCTCAATGCTCCTTTTCCTGCTCATGTTTAAAAATGATACAGATCTATTTTGTTAAGCAAAGTTCAAACTTAGCCAGCCCTCGAGATGACAGTAAAAATAAATAACATAAATAAAATAACACTTTACTTCTTCACTGCAGCTGAAACCGGTGGGCACCCCATTCCTTATTTCTGACACTTCAAAGGTTCTGGAATCCCTGTCACTCCTTAGAACAACAACTTCCCTCCAGGACTGTCCATGGCATCCCTGTCAGGGGCTTGCAAAATCCACCAGCACGTGATAAGGCTCCTACAAATAACTAATTGCACAATTAGCCCATCCCAGGAGAGTTTTGCCAGCTGAGCTGGGTGACAAACTCACCATCCAATGTAGCACTGGCACAGGTTCTCGTGAGAAGTCGCCTGTTTGATGAGCAGCTCCACTTGTGTGGGGACATCGAGAGTTTCGTCGTGGGAGAAATCCCGACCTTGGAAAGTGAAGGGAGAAAACCCCACACAAATAGAGTCACAAACACTGGTCCTGATCCCTTCAAGTGCTTTATTTGGCAGGTGTGTATGGGGGTTAGTTTCTTATAAATTTTAATACTGTAAGATTTTGCAACTAAGTGCTCCAGACTATCAAGCCAGGGCAGCAGAAGTTCAACTCCCACTAGCAAGCCCAGTAAAATATGTAAGTCTGTGTAGCTACAAACACCTCTGTACTTCTCAAATCAGGCTCATTAGTGTCTAAATGGATGTTAAGGCAGGAAGAGGACACACAAACACAAAAACATGCTCACCAGTGAGCTTATCTCGAACCCTGTTGATGATCTGAATTGCCTTTTTATTCAGAGCTTCTGGTTTGACCAGACCATCTCCTACTGAAAGACACAAAGAGGAGAGGGAATTAGGACTCCACCTGAACAATGACAGCATTTGCACTGCTCTTGGATGTGCCCTTCCCAGTTTGAGAGCATCCCGGATACATCTTCTATCACTTTTTTGTCAGAGTTGAGAACACAGGTAATTACACTCCTTGTTTCTGTTGACAGTCAAGGAACCGTGTCTGCCCTGTCTCATGTCATTGTACCCAGATCACAATGAAGCTTTCTGAGCTAAGAAAAACTCCTGCACTGCTAAAGAAACAACAATGAAACTTACTGAAGGAATGGATGGATTCAGGCACTGTGGTCCCAGTTTTTTTGTGGGCTGTCTCACCCAATTCCACACTGTCCAACATTTCTGTTGAAAGAACAATGAAAACACAAAAGCATAAATGTGAAGCTGAACAACAGCTAAACTATTCTTCTGGAAACACGAACAAAAACTGTTAATCTGTTCATTTGAAAAGCACATTTGTGACATCCACTGTCTTTTCTACTCACCCACTGACTGACTGGCTGAGTAGGAGTCTGTTCTTGTTCGTGAGCGCTTGTTGCCTTTTGTATTTGCTGCAGGAAAACAAGGAGTTGAAAAGCATCAACAGGAATTTCAGAGCAAATTTGTCAACAAAGAACAGATTTGGCTGCCCCTCTCCTTCCCCAGACTTGATGTCACCCGAAAATGATCCCAACCTCCTGATCCCTGCTGTAATTTCAGATTAAAATCCTCAAAGAAATAGCCCATGAAAACGAACAATCTGACTGTCTTCAAACAGACACTGGACTTCAGGTTTCTGCATTTCTTGCCTGAGTACTCCTCTGCTGTCACTTACTGTCCATCAGCCTCCAGTTGAGCAGGGGGTCGTACACAAAGGCTTCCAGCACAGCCATGACACTGTCCTTGTGCTCCCGCAGCACTTCCATCACCGTGTGACACGTGATCCTGTAGTTGCCATCGAGGCCTGTCACCTTCGGGAGAGAAAGAGGTGAATCCACCATGCTGCTCCATTCATGAACCCTCCAATCCCAACTCTCAGGGAGCAGGAAATGCCTTTGAACTGGAGTTCACTGTATTTGTTCGTTAAGAAAGCAAGAGAAATGTTGATTACAAACTAATCAGCTCTTTTCTGCCATTCAAATTCTATCAGTGAAACACCACAGGATGATTGTGTCTGGTTGGTGCAAACAGGAGGAAACTAAGGAAGGCCTAAGAAATGGGAAGAATTTTAGTCTGATTTTTTTTTCCCAGCTGCTTTCCACCCTAAAGGTCCCAGGAGGTACTTTAACTTACTGAAAATGTGGCTGAAATATTAACACCTCCGGTTCTTAAGGTGCGGAGAAGTTTAGCAACAACAGAAAACAGAGGGAAAACTGAGAATTGGGAGTCATTTCCCCCTAGGAATGATCTTCCCCTATTAAAGAGGGGGTGCTTACCTCCATAGCATTTGTCAGCATCCTTGTTAACCTAAATGGAATCTTCTCAGGGAACTTCTCCCTTGTCATTGCAACCTAAACACATGATAATGGAAAATCAGCCAATTATTAGCTAACTCAGTCTCTAAGAGTTAATGGGTACTGGGATCTTTTTGTTATAATCTCGAAGGTTTTATCCCAAATAGGAAATGAAGTCACAGCTTTACGTCCCTCAGTTTGCACAAATTCTGGGGAGAAGGTGGATAAGTAACTTGATAGCAAAGGGAAAACTCAGGACGTGCTGCTGGAGTGCAGTAACACAGACTGCCTGGCAGCAGCTTCAACTGCTCCCAGGAATTTCCTGGAAGTGCTGCCAGCCCCCCTTTGCTCATCCCCAGGACACCCTCTGAGATAAAGTGTCTGTTCTTCTCAGCACACTCAAAGGAACCCAAGGGCTTGCCCAGGATCAGGCTCCAAGGTCACTCTGTCCTGGCTCAGAGATTGATTTCTGAATTGTTACAGAAAACGTCATGTCTAGGTATCAGGATTTACCTCAAAACAGTCCCCGAAGTCGATGTGCAGGATCTTTCCACTCAGCCTGTCCAACATCAGGTTGGAGGGGTGTCTTTGAGGAAGGAGGGGGAGAGAAAACAGGGTGAGAGGCCATTATAAAACCCAAAGTGAATCACAGCAGCTCCAGTCTGAAGTGATATTTATCTTCATGAACAAGAACAGCCAGTGACAGCTTTCTTATCCCAGATCTTCAATCTCAGGATGAACAGAAAAGCTTCCTGACAGTGCATCTATCACATTATTTTTGTAATTACCTCTCAGGAGTTAAGAGATCTCCTCACCTTGGGAGATAAACAACCTCTTGAACCAGAACAATCAGTACATTTCTTGGACAGGAACCATTATTTTTCAGTTAAGATAAATTCTCCCACTTGTTTTACATTTTTTTTCATGGTTTTCAGTAAAGAAAAATGTAACACATTATGCTACAGGTGAAATAACGCAAAGGGCTTTATAAATCAATCCAGCCTAGGAAAACCACAGGGCTTCATGCTGTCGTCTCAATTTTGCTTTAATTCAACTCTAAAGGTTTATAACCTCATTATAAAGACCTTTAACTTCAGGAATAAGAGCTTTTGTTAGGAAAATGCTTGAGGATTTGGCCGATTTTACATGACAGACTTCAAATTTAAAACACATTGTCTTCAAAAGTTATAGAATGGATATAAAAAGAAGATTTCCCATTCTGTGAGTGAAAGGACAAAATTAGGACTTGTGGTCCTTGATGTAGTTCTGTGTCTATTCTTCTCAAAAAGGAACAAAGTCTTATTTGTACTCAAGACACACAAACCCTGCATCTCATGTCTGCAGTGCTGAAAATAACCTCAGCACAACTCAGACCTGAGAGTTGGCATCACATCCAGAACCACAATGGGAGATGTTATCATCAGAGCAGATCCCAGGAAAGAACTGACAAGCCTCCACAACCCGTGCTTTTAAATAAAAGAAATCTTTACACTTCACTTACCTGTCCCCAAGGCCCAAAATGTACCCAACCATTGACATCACAGCAAGGGAGCGGGTGTAATTTGTCCTTCTGTCAAACCACACCTACAAGCAGACACAGAACAGGCCAGGAAGGGATGCTGCAGGTTTCAGATTATATTTCAATTTGTGCATCAAGCATCTGCAATCCTCACAGAGCAGAACTGGGATGTGCTTAGGTTCCAGACTGAGGGGGGTTCAGATACCCTGGAACCAGATGTCACGTGCTGGACTCACCTCTGAGCTCGGACTTTTCAGCCACAGCAGTTTGGCAAGGTCATCCCCAGCTGTGTTATTGACAGCATGTTCAAATACTTCCACCTTCTGCATCAGAGTCAGGTGGTCATAATCTGGAGCCATCTGGAATTGAGAAGTGACACTCAGCAACTTAAAAAAGCCACCTCCAGTAGCTTCTGGCTGTGCTATGAGAAACACAGTAATTACAAGTAATTTTATGTTGGAATGATTTGTATGCTGACCAGGATGTTCCCAAACACAGTGAGGTGATCACTCAACAGAGAAGAACTAATTTTAAAAGGGATAGCAAATGATTCAGCATCCAAAGTAGCCCATAGCCATATTTAACTACCAAGGTAAGTGTGTTTCAAAAACCATTATCCAAATAAGCCTTCCAGAGTGGCACATGCTTCCCTTTTTTTGGCAGAGAATTCCAAATTTTCCAGCAATGTTCAGTTTCTCCAGCCTGTCTGATTTTGGCCCTGCTGCTTCAACACAAGGTTTGCAATGCCAGCAGCAGGAACCTTGTGTGAGGCACAGCCCAGTCACGCACAACTCCAAACACATTTCAGTCACCAGAAGGCAACAACTCGTGGCCACTGCTAAAACTGGAGAGGAGAAACAAAATATCACAGTATCCCAGTACAAATAAGGCTGGACAGGACCTCAAAGATCATCCAGTCCAACCTACAGCCCAACTAACCCAGCACCTACATCTGGATCATATCACTCAGCACCTCATCCAGCCTCCCCTTGAACACCTCCAGGGTTGGCCACTCAACCCCCTCTGTGGGCAACCCATTCCACATCCAGATCACTCTGCCAGTGAAAAACCTTTTCCTAATGTCAAGTCTAAACTTTCCCTGCTGAAGCTTAAGACTGTGACCTCTCGCCCTGTCCCCAGAGACCAAGGAGAAAAGACCAATATGGCCAACTTCACCTCTGGGTGGCACCTCATCTCTCTTATCTGGTATTTCTGTATTGATTAACAACACCAGCAATGAGGATAGGGGCAGGGGAAGGAGCTGTGCCCCATTTTCCAAGCAGCAAGAGCTGTGGCAGCCTTGCCCTCACCCGGAGCATGATGCGGTGCTCGATGTTGAGCAGGATCTTCTTCTTCTCTCGGTAGTCGCGGATGAGGGCGTGCAGGGTGTCGCAGTGGGGCACCCACCCAATCAAACCGGAGTTTGTGGACAGCGGGATCACGGCGTATCTCTGGATGCTGTGGGGAAAGAATGGACAATCAATTAGTACATTTTGAGATGCTTAAAATGACGACTACTCAATCCAGTTCTGATGAGATTGTCTCTTCTTTAGTTGATCTGTGTGTCTTCTTTCCAAACAGACCTCAAACATCCACAGACAGGCTCGAAGCCGACGTGGTTTTCACTGAGGGGCTGCTTCCAGAAGGTACAGGTTGTGTCAACCACAGTGATCTGTTATTTGGGGGGGATATTTGATCTGTTCATGCTTGAAAGACGCCGAGCAGCACTGCACTCAGTGAGTACTCACCAAGGGATTTAGGGAATAATGTCCTTGAAAATAATGTCCTCAAAATGTCCTTGAAAAAAACCCCATTCTCAGGCTCCTAAGGCAGGGCTCAAGGTATCTTGAAATTGCCTCAAAGACTTACAATTACTTCAATTAAATAAAGCAAACAATCCCCTCCCCTCAGATCCCTCCATGTTTGGATTATATGAATGCTGGGGTTTTTCAGAGGTTTTTTTGTTTTTTAATTAACTTAGTTCCAAGGTTTGCCATTTCCTCACAAACCAGCTGCTTGTGCCAAGGGGTTAGCTGGGAAAAGCACCCACGTAGGGGGTCACTTGTGCCCACATTCAGTGACTACCTGAGGTTTTTACGCAGAGAAGTCGGGTCATTTGCGAGCAGCGTGTTGACCAACCCAAAAAGCTGCATCACTCTTTCATCTTGGCGAAGGTCTTCGTGCCCTTTCAGAAGGAACACAAACTCGTGCCCGTTGCTCCCTGCAGAAGAATTAACACAGAGAAGTTTACTCTTGTTGAGCAAACAGGCAAGAGCAAACACACCCAGGAACTCAGAAGTGTGGCACAGCCAGAGCGACCGGCCCACGAAGGAAAACCTCAGAAGAAAGGAAATGTTGGAGAGGTTTTACGAGGTCAAACTGCATATTTACCCAAGGACAACAGCTGTTTAAATAGTGGAATAGCCAAGTGAAAAGTGCTCTCTCTCTCTCTCACCCATTAATGTCAACTTCCTGGGCCGCTGCTTGGAGGTGATGACCTGCAGTGAGGGCGCGATGGACTGAATCCGAATGATGGGCTGGTTGGGATCGTACGTTCCTGGCACTGCCAGTTCCAGGTCCCGGCACATCAAGAGTTTTGGTGACACATACTGGAGTTCCAAAGAAGTGAGCTACCAAAAGCAAAAGGAATGTCAATTAAATCTCACTGAAACACCTGTAGAGCTCGTGGTGTGAGGGACGTGGAACAGTTCAGTCAGTCGTCAGTACTTCAGGTGCTTGCAGCAAACCCCCAGGCAGGTGTTTCCAGGATACTGAATGTGAGTATTTTGAATAATCAGAAAACGTGACACAAAGGTTGGTATTGACAACTTTCGCTGTCAGACCTCGAACAGACCTGAATCTCTCCCCTCACCTGAGGCAGCTGCTTTGAGATCCGTCGGAACACGTGGTAATAGAGGTCCCAGGCCTGAGTCAGGTCTTTGACGTTGCCTGACTTCATGTACTTCCTGCACCACTCCTGAGCTTCCATGAGATCTCTGCCATAGGCCTGGGGAGGAAGGGAAAAACACAGGAAAAACATTTCAGCAGACCGCAGTGGAACTGGTGGAGAGCACTTAACACCTACAGACAGCTTCAAACTGCATTACAAACACCCAACCTCACGTTTTTATATTTGTATTAAAGATGCAGAAATTCCTGGAGCCAAGATCTGCATGGAGTTTGCTCACAGACAGACTGTGATAGGAGGCAGCAGAATGAATGGGCTGCCCAGGGAGGTGGTGGAGTCACCATCCCTCGAGGTGTTTAAGAGAAGACTGGACGAGGAGCTTAGTGACATGGTCTAGCTGGGGGGTGTAGGGCTGGACGACCCTGGGCCCCTTCCGGCTCGGAGTGGCCTGCTAGACTGTGAGGGATCTAGGTTGGTGTTACGCTCTGCGATGTGCTCTCGGTCTCTGTACGGGTGTTAGATGGTGAGTTGGACTAGATGATCCTTGTGGGTCTCTTCCAACTCATAATATTCTGTGATTCTGTGATTCTGTGAATGGAATCAGCCCCACAAGCTAAAATCAATTCTTGTGCTGGCTTGAAAGAGGCCATGTCTGTTATCTGTGGGGTTGTCACCATGAAGCAAAGCTGACTGGAACGAGAAGAATTAACTGCAGGGCTGATGTTTGTTTTCCAGACAGAAGATAAATGTCAATAACAAAACCTGCAATGAATCCTAGAAGGTTCCCTCTTTGTGTTTGATTGCAAAGGATCTGGTAACACATCTGGGCAGGTCCCTGCCCTGCAGAACGTTCTGCTCCTGGCCACTGGTCGGTACCTGGTTGAAGGATGTCTCCTTCAAGGTCTGAGGCCCACGTTCCATCATTGCGTGGAGGGGTTCCAGCACCTCAAACATTCCCTTCACATTCCTTTCTCCAAAGTACAGACGAGACGCCTCCTCCAGCCCTTCGTGCCACATCTCGTGCCACAGGATGGCCACACGGATGAGCTCCTCACTCACCTGTTCCAGGACACGGAGGGAGATTAAACACCTAAAGAAAAACCCCGTGACTGTATCCTGACTTGGAAATGCCAACCTTTTCCTTCTCTAATGTTATGAAAAGTTAGTTGCTGGCAGCCAGAGGGAGCCACAGGAACTACCAGGGTGATGTGACATTATTTTCAGCAAGAATCTGACCAGCCTTTTTTTACTTTGTTTGTTGCCTTGGAAACTTTCCCTATGCTTTTGTAGCCTGGCCTGAAAGCATTACTTTTCATTTATTCATAAAAATATTTATCAAATTAATTATTCTTTCCACGCCATGCTATGCTTGCTAAGTTTTGTTTCCACTTCTCATTAAGCAGAAATATTTCTTTATTTTTCACTTATTTCTTCTCTAAATTTATTCATAAAATCAAGAGATGAGGCAGTTAGTGCCACGGTTTAGACAAGGGGTTGGTGTTGGGTTACAGGTTGGACTCGATGATCTCCAAGGTCTCTTCCAACCTTGCAAATACTGTGATAAAGTAACACAAGAACTCAGTGTGTGAATTACTTTCAAATTAAAGCATTCTTTTAAAATGACACTAAAACTGGAACTCCTGCAAGTGGCAAAGACCCCGAATTAATTGTACTTAATAATGAACAGCCACTTTGGGTTATCATACCTGTGGTACACCCAGTCCTGAAACAGAACCTGAGGACTCACCATCATTGCCTGCTGCACCAGGGTGTTGCTGTGCTCACACATGTTCTTCAGGATCTTGTTGGCAGCGTTGTGCCGGGCAGTGGTTGTAGATTTAGAGGCCACAGTCAAAGGATAGATCAGAGCCTGCAAGGGACCAGTAATGCTTTGGAAGCACAACAAGAGCCACATAAATTGAAATATTAGCAAAGCATTAACAAACAGCAGCCTAAGGGCTGGACAGAGTAAAGCAAGCCTCCTTCTCCAGAGAGGTGACAGGAATTTGCTATTCAGTCTTGCAATGTGAGAGGCTGACAAGGCTTTCATTGGCTCGGGAGCAGAACAACTTTGGGAGCCTGTGTTGAACTGCAGGGACAAAAATAGGCTTTAGGATCCTGTGGGAAAAAATTCAGATAAAACACCTGTGAGACAGGCCCTGAGTAGTCACTGGCTGAGATTTAAGGTGATTTGCACTCCCCAGTGCTCTGTCAGACAGAGAGAGCCTGCCCTGCTGCAAGGCTCATCCACCTCTTTCTGGTTTTACTGAGCAGTGCTGAGATGAAAGCAGCAGAAATTGTCCCCATCCTCACGGTCACACCTGCCAGGCAGGTGAAATGGAACACTGGCACCAGTTCATGGCACATCCTGCTCCAAGCCAAGGCTCACCTGGGGATGGTACCGGCCGATGTCGGTGAGGAGCTGGTGAATGAGGCGCCCGACCAAGGGCCGAGGGGTGTCGATCCTGGCAATGAGCTGAGGGATCACCTGGGGTGAGGAGAAGGGAAATCAACACCCCTGTCATCTCATGGGCTCAAGCACGAGCTGCTCTGCCCTCAGCCAGAGGCCTCAGAGCCTCCAAAGGGGACAGAGAAGCCCATCACTCATGTTTGAGATGGTCAGGGGATAACAAGGTTCAACAACAGCACAGGGAGCTCACAAGTGTTCTGTGCAAAACTGCTACAGGATCCTCTGTGGGAAGAGGAAGATGTGTCTTGAAATATAATGCTTAAATAAGAAATAAAGTATTTTTTGTTTAATTACAAGAGTCATTCTACGAGCCAATCCTGAACAGCACTGTGGTGTATCATACTTGATCACCACTGAATGCACATCATCTTTAATTTAAAAATGTTCAATCTTTCTCATTCATATGCACTAATCTGCATATAATTACAGAAATGTATGTCAGAACGTTCCTCATGTCTCTGTTCAGGATGCTTGTTAAATCAGTCACAAACTGTGCTGCACACTGCTCTCAGCACTTATCCACACTGAGGGTTGTTCAGCAAAGGATGTTCAGGGATTTGTCTGAGCCCTTTGTGTTCCTCACCTGCAGCCAAGTGTCAATTTGGATTGCCTTGACTCCTTCTACCAAAGCCTCATTCACATCAGGCCAGTGACCATAGTCAAACCACAGAGTGAGGACTCTGAAAAAGAGAAATACTTCTGCTAGGAATGAAACAAAACCCCCCTAAAACATTCAAGTCAAATGTCCTCAGATGCATTTAGCAGTGACTTTTCTTCTCAGTACCCACAGACAGCAAGGATAATCCACCTCATAAGAACGACATAGCTTGGACTGAAGCAGTCACTTAATTAGACAATAACAAAACCATGTTCCACCTAATAATAAGCCTTGTGCCCTGAGCAGCTGGATTTCATTTACTATGGGCGTCTTTATGTACCTGAGAGTGTCTTGCAGGTTGTTTCCTCGAGACAGAGAGATGGATCGGAAGAAACCCTGGACAGCAGGGACTGTGTACATCAAGAGGGTCTTGGATAAATCCTTTTGGAATGAAAATTGCTGCATTAGTTCTGCACAAGCACATCAGCCCACGTGAATCCTAAACTCAGGAAGGGGAAAGAGGAGGAGACCTCTGGATTAGATACAGCTCTAATCCACACTGTAGCTGACTCCTGCTCGTGCTCCTCACAGCACATGTTGCTCCTGGAACTGACTGCACAGAGGGAACATGCAAACTTCAGTTTGCTGGCAAA
The DNA here is from genome assembly GCA_013390025.1 of Pitta sordida. Lineage (NCBI taxonomy): Eukaryota > Metazoa > Chordata > Aves > Passeriformes > Pittidae > Pitta > Pitta sordida. Next base: position 371,342 of record WEKX01011651.1, read on the forward strand.
ACTATGGACAGCAAAGCAGCCTAAAAACTACAACCCTGCTATAACCAGTAAGTAAAAGAGACTCCTCACAGTCCTGAAGGGCTCAAGCAGCAGAACCTGTGAATGACACAGGGGCTTTAATTCAGTCCACAGCATTTCCCTGTGTCTGAGCACTCAGTGCCAATCCCAGCACACACAGGGTACCTCGGTGACTTTCTTCTGCACTGGGGATGGGATGGGGCTGTTCTCTGTGCTCTCTGCGTCGCTCTCGCTGTTGCTGCCCTCGGTGTTGGCACTGGTGACACTGGCCCCGCTGGCGTGACGGAGCTTCTTCTTCTCGTCCCTGGCCTGGTTCTGGTGTTTGTAGTGAAGCACTGCTTCAAAGTTCATCACTGCCCAGGCATGCCAGGCCTGCCACAGGAGAGAACCAAAGTCAGAAGGAAGATGAATCCTTTCTGCAACCCACACTTCCTAATTGTTAAAGATAATCCAACCTTTCTGTGTCCACAGACAATTGTAGTGAGCAATACCCTGCAGGCAACACAATGCTTTGCTTTCTCTAATTGCCTGTAATTTTAAGTGCCTTATTATCTTAAATAACATCATGGTGAGTTCTTGACCAGGAGCTCCCTGTTGAATGTTAAGGCAAAGGAGGTCTGCAGCAAAAATTAAATGATGTTTGCATACACCTCCATTTTTCAAAGGTTAAACTGAAGATTAAGATGTTAGGACTCAGCAAAGTGCAACGGGAAGAATTACAGGAGATGGCTGCGCCAGAGCAGATCTGGCACCAAACATTAATTGAACTTTCACAACTCTGAAATCCAAACACGTTGGAGAATGAACAAGGCTACTTTCCGTGTTCAAGTTTACCAAGTGTGAACAAGTTAATTTTTTTCCATTTACATTATCCTTTCTCCTTCACTGTTACCTCTCAGGGGAAAAAGTCCCAAAAGCAAGAACAGAAATTAAATTGTGGCCTAGTTTTACCAGCCAGATAAAATTTAAACAACAATCTCATGGTTGCCTTGGGCCACTTTCACTTGGTTTTTTAATCCTATTGGCAGTAACAAGGCAGACCGTTCTAGATCTTCCTCTGTCCCTCTTCCTTTCCTGTGGTGTGGCCTGGGATCAGATTCAGGGATGCCTCTGCGGTGGAAATTCCCCTCACTGACCTTGTACCAGTTGCGGTCGTGCTCGGTGGCAGCGCTGTAGTACTGCAGGACTTTGGGGATGGTGCTCTCATTGATGCCCTGCAGGTTCAGCTGCCACTCACCCAGCTTCAGGAAACACCTGCCGAAGCAAAGGGGTTATTGCCTCAACCCGGAATGAAAACAAAGCCTCTGGATGGAGAGGCAGGATTGTTATCTGGGCTCTGACAGACATTCCGTGTGGGGAGCTCGGGAAGCTTCTCTTGCAGGCTGGGAGGGGCTGTGTTAATATGGGAGGCTCTGAACACCCCCAGCCTGCTCCCAGCGTGGAACTGACTGCTGAGAGGTTTAATTTAGGGGGAAATGTGAGGGTCAAACTTTGCTCCTCAGTAATGTGAGTTACAAACTGAACCCAAGAAGAAGATCACAGCAATGTCAGTGCCGATAAAACACACACAGCACAGACAGGCACTGCAAACACAGGAACTGCTCTTCCCCCAGCCAGAACCCCATTTAGTCATTCCCTCCCAGAGGAAAGGAAAAACAACATATTTTACTGCAGCAGGGTGGGGTTGTGAAGGTTTGTGCAAAACTTAATCCTTTGCTCCCTCAGCAGGCCTTAAATGCCCCAGTTCCACCGCCTCCTTTCTGTATTTTGGGTTTTGCAGGCAGCTTTGTGCAAGACAAACATTGTGTGCAACTCATCACTAATTTGTCTTCCATGATAGTCACTGAAAAAAGTAAGACAATGGTGTTACCACCCTCATGAAAGCAAACTGAGTGCATTTCTCCCTGTCAAAATAAGCAAACCTCCAACAGAAAGCACGATGAAATTTTTTCTTTAAACTGGAAAAACCAGATCTGGCACTTCCAGATCCACAGAGGAAAATGGAGATTAAGACGTGTTTTTAATGCAATAATATTTTAAGAGACCATCACATGCTGGGCACCTCCTGCCCAAAGCACTGCTGTTGTGCTTGGCAGTGTGTGCCCGTGATACAGATGTGCCAGGCATGTGGGAAGTGTTTCTTTCCTAGTGACTGGATTTCCTGAACACCAAAGAAACAGCCACGCTGAGAGCTCTGCCAGCGAGCCACAGTCCTGGAAAAGTACAACCAGCCACCAGCTACAAACACCAGCTTGTGTAGGCTGACGTGTCAGAGCAACATTTACTGGACTTTATATCACAGTGTCACAGTATTAGCAAGGTTGGAAGAGACCTTGGAGATCATCAAGTCCAACCTGTAACCCAACACCAACCCATTGTCCAAACCATGGCACTGCCCACAGGACCATCCAGTCCAACTCCCACCATCCAGACCATGGCACTGAGCTCCTCATCCAGTCTGACCTTAAACACCTCCAGGGATGGCGACTCCACCCCCTGGCCTGGGCAGCCCATTCCCCTGAGGGATCACTCTCTCTGGGAAAAACCTCTTCCCAACATCCAGCCTAAACCTCCCCTGGTGCAGCTTAAGGATAGACAAGAGTGTGATACCAAATGAGCCAAATGAGAAATCCCCAGTTCTTTTAACTGGGGTGTGAGGCAGGTCTGAAATGTGCCACCCGCGGGACTCCTGCCCCTCAGGAGAGCCACGAGCTGCAGGAAGGAGTGTCCCAGGCCCCGGTACTGACCGTGCCATGAGCTTGTGGAGCTCCTGCTTGTGCTGCTGGTCCTCGGTGGCGATGGCGTGCTGGGCCTGCTGCTGCATGGTCTGCACAAAGTGCTGCATGTGCTGGAACGCGTCGATCTGCAAAGGGAGGAGGCTCCACTCAGGGCCACAAGGCTTAAACACAACTTCACAAGGGAACAGGACAATGTGGAAGTAAGTTTTCACCGAAATAAAAGTCTGTGGTTTGTTTTTTCTTGCTAAGCTTTTCAGCTGTTTATGCCCCTCTAAAGTCAGTTTATGCTTTAAATATGGAGCAGCAAACAAATGAAGAGGTCAGAGATTCTTGGTGTCTCTGAACTGCTGCACCAGGGAATGATTCTGCCATCACAGAGTGAGATTCTGGGACTGATAGAGAGGTTTCTCTTTCACAGCTGAGCACAGCAAAGACAGCCTGGCAATTCCAACTATCAAACGTTAATAGCTTGCAAACTATATCTGAGCAGGACAAGGACCACAGATCCAGAGGAGCCTGTCTATGAGATGGCTCAAAAAAAGATGATTTGAGAAAATAATGCCTGAAGGAAAACTTGCACATTCCTGATCTTCCCTCCTAACCCTTCAGCTTTGGACAGGCTTAAAGTACACACCATGGGAGTTGTTTCAACAAATTAAAGCCCAGGTTTCTCCTAAGGTTATTTAAGAAGTGGAAGTGTGCATTGCTCCTTGGCCAGAAGATTACATAAGGCAGCAGGACTAAAGAACTTGCACTACCAAATTCTGAAGGAAAAACCTTTATAAAATTCCTTGCAAATAATTCTGGGGTAAGACAACCCAAAAGCAAAGGTTTTAGAAGAAAGAATGCACGCTTCACTGGGAGGAATGAGAGTAAAGCCCCTGCAATCTGCCAGGTCATTTCAGGTCAGGAACTGCAGAATGTGCTGTTAGAAACTCAATTTACTTCTGTTCATCTCCAGGAGTGAGCCACGTTGGAGCGAGGCAAGAATCACCTGAGCTGAAATGCCTCATCCACCCCCTTCAAATGTCAGGGTGCACAGGTCAGTGGGGAGGAAAAAGGGCATTAGCCCAGGGTGAAATAAAAGAAGGTATCACACTATTAACATTAACAAGGGCCATTCCACAGCTGGGAATGCAGATGGAAGGGGATGGGGGAGGAGGAATAACAATCTTATAAATAGTTACACTAGATACTCATTAAAAATAGATGAAGAGATACTGCCTGTTAAACACCTCTCTCACATCCAGGCACACCTAATCTGCCCTTCAGTTCCCATTAGTACTGAAAACTGATCACCATAAACTGACAGGCAGAGCACTTGAGACTGAAAGCAGTGAGTTTTCTGTAGCAACTGAATTCCTGAGTTTGTAAGCAGCCTTTTTATGGGCTATGGCTTTAGAATGCAGCTGCTGGCAAAGGTGCTTGTTAGAAAAAATGTAACAGCTTTTATTTGTCCGGTTTTTATCTATTTAGCAAGAAAAGACTGTCGTGCAGTTCTGCAAGTGCTGTGTGGCTGGTTTCCACCCAGATGCCAGGGTGGTTTTTTTTCCCTGCTGGATTTGGCAAGTGCCAAAATGGCAGTAGGAGAAACGTTTTAGGTCAACAAAACAACCTTGAATTGCTCTGCTATAAAAAACTGGTCATTTCCTACCATCCCAGGGACACCACATCAAGTGAGCACACATGGTTCTCTACAGCTACACACAGCACCAGGTGGAACTATGAATTATTTCTCCTTTCTTTGGTATCATTTTCCCCCCATCTTCACAGGCTCCACATATTCTTGCCTCAGTTCATTTTAGACACATTCTCTTCTCCCAACCCTGAAATCTTTGTGTGTTCTCTTGCTCTGCCTTCCATCACTGCACCAGTTTCCTGCATCTTGTCCATCTATGTCCTCACCACGGTTCAAACACAGCAAAAGCCCACTTTCACTCACAGGAGGCAGAGGAGACCCACACACTTCTGGGGTCATTTACTGAGGAAAGCAAGAGACCATGACAGTGTTTTACAGGGTCTCAGCAGCAGCTCCTCCTTCTTAAATTCAAATAAAGAATAGTTAGGTCATGGCAGTGTTCCCTTAGCAATGGCTCTGCTCCAGTGCTGGCAATCCCAAAGGCAAGAAAAATAAAAAAAGATGTGGCAGAATATGAGGATAAATGAAGGCTTTAATGTATATTAAAAAAAAAGGCAACTTATCCAGTCTGGAGCTCACTGGATTTGGTTATGTAAATTCTCCCAGTGTTGCAATGTCAAAAACATTCACCCTGGGCTCTCTGAAGCCAAATTGTTCCCATGATAAAATCTTATGTACTTTTCAGCTGCCTTTCAGTTAGAAATTTTCAATAATGTCCTTAATAAAAGTCAGCTCTGATCAGCAACTAAGTACAAACTGTTCAGGCTACTTTCCTGAAACTGGTAATAAAACCTCTGACTTCTCTCCTTGAGCACAGTGTGGAGACCTGGCAGTCAGAACAGCGGGTGAAAAGTCAAGTATCACAAACAGAAGAGCTACTATTGACCATCAATCTTGGCTGCAACCCTGGGGTACCAGACACTGGTTTAGCAACAATGATCTTTCCATGTGTGAAATAAAATTAAGGCCAGGCTTCCTTCGCCATTACAGAACAAAACCAACCCAATTATCATCTTACTCTCTTTTTGCTGAGTAAAACTAAACCCTTCAGCCTTGCCTTTGCTGCGTGGGGAGCAGGAGGGGATGTCGAAGCGCTGAGGGATGAGCAGAGCTCAGCTCTCCTGTACCTTACGGGCGCTCTTCCACATGTGCTTCATGTAGGCGTAGGTGACCTGGGGATGGACGGTGGGCAGGGGGTGATCCAGCTGTCGGGAGGGATCCACTCCCAAGAGCAGCACAAGGGTCTTATGAGCCAAAGCCTGGAGAGAGAGGCAGAGAGAAGAAGCAGCTTAAAACACTCTTGTTCTGGCCTCCATCTCACACTGCTGAAAAATGCCCCTGACCCTCCAGATCAAACACATTCACAGCAGCTTTGGTACCACTCCCTGCGCTCAGGACAAACCACCTGACAAACCATATGTCCTCCCTTGGATCAGAGTCTCAGTTCAGAAGCCAGCAGAGGGTGTGAAGTCTCTGTTTCAAGTATTTTTGGTGATAAATCTTGTGGTGAATGTTAAAACAGGACGGAAACGTTCAATAACATCCCATTCTAGGTGTGACTCTTTGCTTTAGCAGAGAGAGCCACCATCACTAATTAGCCAGTGCTGCATAACAACTTCCAGTTACAGCTCTGGGGCTCTCAGGTGTAACACCAATCCCACAGAAATAACCTTGGCTACAGGCACGAACTCTGTTTGCTGGTCACCATTTCAGCATTTTAACTTCCTGAGTAGTTCCTCCCTCAGAGGAGGGCCCAGCCCATGTGGGCAATGGAAGCATTTGGAGATGCTCAAGGTCGAAGCAGAAAGGCAAAGCCAGTGGCCTGAAAAAGAGGCAAGAGCCTGCCAATGCTCACCAGCCTCCCACTCTTGCCACACAGGCTGGCATACTTGAGCCAGGTCCTCATGTCCTCATGAGGATTCACAACAAGGGATCGGACCATCAATATCCTCTGCCAGTCTTCCACGATCCGCTGACAGCCCTGAGGGGAAAAGGGAGAACTTGTTACTGTTGGACCTCCAGAGAGCCTGAGTTCAGAATCTGAAGGGACTTGTACCGAAATGAAGGTTCTGTACCCCCAGTTCACAGCAGACTGGCACTGGGAACCAGTGGCTATTTCTTTGGCACTGCAGTGTGTGGGGAAGGTTCAGTCCTGGGCTCTCACTCTCTGCACCAGCTCAGTGTTTGCATCTAACAATATCCTCTAATGGAAAAAAGGAGAAAACCTCCTAAAGCAGAAAGGCACCCAAAAATCAGGAAAGCTCCTTGAACAATTCCCAAGCGAGTCAAGAGTTCTATAACCCTTCTCAACCCAGTTTTAAAGCCCGTTTTTGGTTTAAACGGTGACAAATCTCAACATGGAGACGGTAGGAAACCAAACGATTGCAAAGATATTTTTGTTGTCGCCCTTTTTCTTCTCCTTGCATGTGTTGCTTTTGGAGGCTGGCAGCGCTGAGCTGATGTTCTGCCAGGGACTGCAGCCCCAAGTGCTGTGCTGCTTGTGCAAGCATTGTCTGGTTCTGCTCTGTCTGATGGGAGAGGCACAACAACACTGTCAGAGCAGGGTGAGTCTGCATTTCAAACATCCAAGGGTCCTACAGATAAACAGAATTGGTGCTGTTTACATGGTGCTTGTTACAGTGGCCAAGTGATGCTCCCAAGTCTGTATCGATCCAGAGATTACTTCATTTTTAGGTAAATGGAACATTTTTCCAATTGGCAGCAAGCACCTTGGCACCAAAGCATCTATTCTTTTTCTTTTGCCCCCAGATCGAGGGCTGGGAAGTTGGGCAAAGCTTGTTCCCCAACACCGAAACAAACCTTCTCCAAGAGGCATTTAAAATTATTAAAAAGCAACAATAAAATGTGCAAGAACTGCGTGTACTGCTTTCAGGACTATAAAAAGCTGGATTCAGACATCACCCTTCCCGTCACTCTCAGTTTCTCCACCCCACTGGGAATGGTCCTGGGCTTTTCCAGACAGGAATGCAGATGGGAGACAAGAAGGTTTGTCACAGTTTCCCAAACAGATAAAAAATATGCAGCAGCACCAGCCCTTCATAAAGTGACAGATTACAGCAGTCCCAGTGAGGAATCCTTCCCCTGGGCAGCATTTTATCCCAGTTATGCCTTTTTCCTTCTTCTCATGCAGGAATCACCTCTTTTAACAACGCTCCTGTATTTACACCTCATCTGAGGATGTTCTCTTTCACCCTCTGGTAAGAAAATAGTCTCAAAATATTTGGCTGATCCAAACTTTCAGAGGTGCTTCAGAATTTTGCTGTCTAGAGTAAGAAAGGTGCAAACTTCTCTTTAAACACAGGAAAAACAGCGTTGCTAAAGGTCTCTTCTAAAAGGTCAAGGCTAATCATAGAGTCATTTCGATTGGAAAAGACCTTTAAGATCGTCAAGTCCAACCACAAACCTCACACTGCCAATTCCACCACTAAGCCACGTGTGCCACCAATCAAACAGAAATGTTCCTGCAAGAGATCCAAAAGGAACAGGACAATCCTTCATTTTACAAGTGTGTGAATTCTCTGCCCAATTTTCCAGCATTTGGAGAGAATTCACTTCTTAAAACGCAGCCAGCCAGGTAAAAAGTTCAACATTGGCTGATCCAAACCAGTACTCCCAGATGTAATCCACTGGTGTCTGTATTCCATACATCAGGAACATTAACCAAAAAAACCCCCACCCCCAAAACCCCAAGTGACCAGGGCAAACACAAAGGAGACAGAGCACGTGCTGGGATGACCACAGTGATCTCACAGCAGCACCTCCATCCCTCATCTCTCCCCAGAGGTACCTGCAGCCTTTCCCACCAGATCTGGCGGATGATCTCGCGGCGCTCTGGGACAAGTTTGTACTGGATAACCTCCTCCAGCTCCGACAGCATCTGGCAGGATACCATCGCCTGCAGAAACAATCACATTCCATCCCAATCACTACAGAGCGGATCTACAATTAAGGAACAGCGTTTTGGCATCAAGATCTTCAGTGCACACATTGCCCAGCAGGTAAAGGACAGGCTGCTGTATATTTGTGTCTGGTGTTCAAACTCCCCGAGTGTCAATTCTTATTTATTTTGAGGGGGTGGAGCTCACTCTACTGTTTGATTTGTCCTTCCCAAAGTTCTGTTTCTTACCTGACAGAAGCCCTTTAGCTGGTGGGCACACACAGCAGTGTGGGGCAGCACTGAGGGGAAGGAGGCAGAGCTGCACTTACCCCGTAGGCTCGGCTGTAGCTCTCCCCTGCCATGGCAGTGAGCTCCGCATCCAGCAGGTCTCGGGCTTTGTCAATGCACTGCAACAGAGCAAGAGATGGGGGCAAAGGTGGTGCCTTTTGTCCAGCTTCATCTGTTCCGTCTCATGGGCAAAGCTGCTGCTGTTCCCACTCTCCAAGGAGAGCCAGGGAAGGGTCTTATCAAAAGAAAGGAAAACTATTCCAGGGTGAGTGAAGGGGAAGTCAAGGGGGCTCTGTTCAGCACCTGCAGACTTGCAAGTTTTTCTCCCTACCAAATCAGAGTTTACCAGTGCTTCTAAGTCTACTGTTCTTGTAGAAATCATTATTAATAACATTTGTAGGGGAAGAAAGAAGTTCACATTTTAGTACAAGACAAGTGGTTACAAAAAAAAAGCCTCAAGAAATGTCTCTTGACAATACACAATGACAGAAAATAGCTTTCACTGTTTTATGTAACCCAACAGGATTTTGTGAATTTTACAGGACAGCAAATTCCATTTCTTATCCTCCAACTAAGACAGGCTCCTCAAGCATGAAATAAATCCTGCTCTGGTTCTAGTCATTATATAATCTCTCACCTATAGCTTTTCTTGTTCAAAATGTTAAAGGTTAATCACAAGCTCTACCCTTTTGAACGCCTGGTTAATTTTACTGTGCACATCACCCAAAAATCTATGGGTTTTGACAGCACAGACTGAATTATTCCTTTATCTAAGCTGGCAAGCCAGCACAGAATTCTGAGAAATGGGACTTGAGCTTCCTTGGGAAGTAAACAACATACTTTGCATCTAGAGAGAGGAAAAAGTGGCTCTGCAGATCTCCTGTGTGACAGACAAGCAGCACCACGACAGCTGTTTAACACTCAGTCCTTGCCTCCATATCTCAGTGTAAGATTTGAGATTTCACATGATATATATGAGCCCTTCACTGAAAAACCTGAGCACAGAACACCCATGAGGAGCCTCACAGGTGTCTCAGGCACTCAGGGCATTTCACAACCAGTGCCTTGCAGAATGGAACCTCTGCTCAGACAACCCTTGTGCCTTCTTAGGCGTCTTTTCTATACAGAAAGCTAAAAAAAAAAGCCAAAAAATGACAAAGCCACTCCTGTGCTCTACAGCACTGGATCCTCTCTGCACATCCATTCACTGTGGGGTTTCTGGAAGTACAAGGTATGGCCAATCACTAAGGTCTAACACACCCGTGGAAAAAGGATGTAAAGGCAATTCACAGGTTACAACCAACTGCTTCAAACCAGCCTATCTGTCCATGCAGCAACAGAGCCTGGTTCATCTAGGGTGGAGTCACCGTCCCTGGAGGTGTGTAAGAAGAGGTTGGATGATGTCCTTGGTGGCATGACCTGGATATTGGGGTAGCGTGTCATTGGTAGGAGGGGTGTTGGCAGCAGGATGGCAACAGGTCAGGGAACAGGGGATAGGTTGGACTTGATGACCTCTATGGTCTTTTCCAACCTTACTAATTCTGTGATTCTGTGATCTTAAGCTAGGTCTCGGGGAGCCAACAAATAAGATTGAACTAATAAAAGAGGGTGTTCACTTGGGAGTTGGACTAGATGGTCCTATGGGTCCCTTCCAACTCAAAGTGGCCTGTGAACCTGTGACATGGTCGAGGCATTGGGATGGTGGGATAGGTAGTTAGGTTGTACAAAAATAAACAAAAAAAGGCTGATGACATGACCCTGAGGTTAGCTCAGATAGATAAATCATGGTGTTCATGGCACCGGGGTTGTGGGTTCAATCCCTGTGTGGGCATTCACTTGGGAGCCGGACTTGATGATCCTTGTGGGTCCCTTCCAACTCAGAACATTCTGTGAACAAGGAGGGTAATTACCTGCTGAGCCAGTGAGAAAAGGTCCTGGTGCAGTGCCAGCACAGCCCTGTAGAAAGCCCCGTCGTGGGTGTCCCTGGGGATCATGCAGGTGTACTCCTCCATGCTGTCCCACTGCCCTGCAGACACACAGACATCAGGCACACCACAGCCCTCCCTGCAGAGAGCACAACTGTGACAGAGAGCACAACTGTGTGCTCAGACACTCTGCTGGAAACCTGAGCCATGGAGGAACACACACAGGCCGACAGACAAGCAAAACACAGGCACCCTCCTTCTAGGCAAAATGAGGAAAAGGTTCTTTCATTCCTTGTGATGAGAAATAAGGTTGAAATTCTGACATTTCCAGAAGACTTGAATGAATTAGTGCCCTACAAGGCAAAAGATGAATTTTTCTTCAGGGAAGGCTGGCAGACAGCAAGTGATTTATAACCTTCCCTAGGAAATATCTGGTTATCAGCACCATGAACATTTAGACCATTAAGAGATTTATTCCACTTAAGATTGTCTACTCAGCAGACATGACCTATCCAAATGCTCTACATGTATTGGTCTTATTTGTAAACAGGAGTCTGCCACAAATCTGAGGAATTCTATTAATCTCACTTCATTTCTGAGCTCTGCTCAGTGTAAAGCCAAGCAAAAGGGAGCACTCAGGCAGCAGTGAGGCTCTGCTACTGGAGACCACACTGGCAGACCTTGTGGNCCCAAGCAAAAGGGAGCACTCAGGCAGCTCCTCATCTGCTCAGAGCAGTGAGGCTCTGCTCCTGGAGACCACACTGGCAGACCTTGTGGCAATGCAGGTTTTGCAAAGGGTTTCAGGATGGAATGGCCTTATTTTGTTCCTCATTTGGTTCCTCATTGCTGTTTCTTCTCTCGTGCAGCTCTGCAGTCAGTGAAAGCTCCCTGTGCACCCCCCCAGGAGGAGGACACCTTACCCAGACCCCAGGCAGCAGCTGCAGCCATCCTGGCCATCTTAGCTTGGGTTTCATCGTTCACCTGGGTCCACTTCTCACAGCACTGCTGGTGGAGCTGCCCCCTGAGAAGAATCCACAGTTTCCAATCAGAAAAAAGCCTCTTCTAAGAATTCTGCCTCATTAAACAACCACTTTCCACTGGTAAGACAACAACCAGCCCCATCAGACATTTTGTGCTGAGTGGAGAACAGGATTTGACTCCTCCAGCCAGCTCAGCCACGCTCATCTGATGACAAATATCCCATCAACAGGAAATAATTTGAAGGCATGTTGTTTTGAAAACACAGATCCAACAGAAGTTTGCATCTGTTAATGCCTATTTTACAAACTGGACTGTCAATGCCACTCTGCAAATCCAGAAAAAAACAATTCCCAAGAAAACAAACAAACCAGCACCAAAGAAAGGATGCTGACAACCTCTTGCAAGTGTCAGTACAAGAAACACATCATCTGAATAGCCTGGGCTCTCAAACATTCTGAATTAACCCATCACCAAGTCTGAAGACAGAGGCTGGAGAACCAATGTTGCTGTGAGCTCGTAGGAAGACTCGTCATGGCAAGATCCCAGAGGGGATCTGAGTCTTTCATCTCCAGCACAGAGGAAGCAGCAGGATTTTTATATAAATTTTTTTTTTAAAATCAACTGTGAATGCTCCACTAATCAAACCAATTACCATGGGTGTTGCAGTTCCAGAATTTCTCAGGCTGGATACTCTGTAGCAGTGAACAGCTGCCAACTGTGAGGGAGAACAACTTCCCTTCCCTTCCCTGTCATCCCCTTCCCGAAACGAAGATGAGTTAGTCAAACAGAACCCATGGGCTGCCACGGGCAACACAGTCATTCTGACAACTTAATGGCCCAGGAAATAAAAAAAGGCCCAAAGCAAATGAAAAACCAAGGCAAACCTTGCAGCAGCAGTAAATCAGGACCTCACAGATGCTGATGGAGCACTGTGGGAACTCCAGGAATAACCACGTCAGGGGACAAATGGCTGAGAACATTCTGGCTGTGCTCTGCAGACAGCACTGCACAGAGCACTGCAACAATGATGCTGCACAATGGAGTTTCTGCATGAACTGCCCCATCCTGCCTCAGCCTCCAGCGGCATAAACAGGCGAGTTGGGCACTGCTGAGGAGGATCAGCAGCCAAACCAGGGGATCCTCAGCCTGGGGGTGATGTCCCCAGAGTCAGGCAGCAAACAGCCCTTTGCAAAGGCACTTCTGAGTTGGAGAAAAACATCTGCACACAGCTGGAGTGCAGCTCTACCAGAGAACCTGGGGACAGAGACCAGAGAGACACAATTTCCCTCAGGCTTCAGCCATTCCCCCCTTACCATTCCCCAAGTGCTTCCAAGCAGCGCATCCGTCCCAGCATCAACTCAGGGTCATCCTTGTTTGTGTCCATCTTCTTGTCATAGGACACCAGAGCATCTTCCCACTCGTGTAGCTTTTCATACCAAGTAGCTTGAATTTCCTAAGGCAGGGAAATAAAAAAACCCAAACACGATTAATATTGGTTATTCTGTATGAACTACCACAGCTTTTCCCGAAGTATCTGTGTCTGTGGGGGTCACCTCACCCTTTTTTCATTCTAAATATCCTCATGGACTTCTGTAATACAGAGGAAATACTTGAGCCAGTCTGAAAACAGGAATCCTGGCATAGCTCCATCCACACAGAGATGAATTCGGGTTTCAGAGGGATCAGTCCAACATCAGCCCCCTGTTCAGTGCCACTGAAATCCCAGCTCAGGAGCTGGTGCTTTTCTTTTTGAAGAGGTGGAGGGAGTGGAACAGGAAAAAGGGTAAATCTGTACCATATTCCACTTCCCTTTGCTGCAAATGCTTGCATTTAAACAAGGAAAACAGTCCCTGGAGTGACTAACTGGGAAAAAACCCCAAACTGTGCATCTGGCTACTGCTGGGCAAGTAATTATTACAGCAGGCAGATGAAGTTGGGGTCTGATGACACCCTCACAAGGGAAGGCTGTGCTTTGGAACAAAGCCTTTAAAAGAAAGCCAAGCAATGATTCTTCTCAGCTGCACAAACTTTTCTTCAGCCTTTGTTTCTAGATTTGGGTTCTAATTTTCAAGAAATAAAATGCCTTAATACATTTTCCATGCTTTTCTCTGCCAGTGTTTTTCTGCTCAGCCCTTGGCAGCTCATGTTTGACAGATTCCTCTCCCAGCCCTGTGGGCAGGGTCACTCTAAACCCATGCCAGGCCTTCCACTCAGCCCTTTAACTTCTCAGCTCACTCATAGTTCAATTAAGCTCCTGAAAGAAGAGCTCCCAGCTCCTCTAAATTTCCTTTCACTGCCTATTCTGGCAAACTCTGTGCTTTGAACTACATTTACTGCTAGAGCTGTGTTACTGCTGAAGGGTGAAGGCAGAATTAAGCAATATGGAACTTTGCTCAGTCCACCCAAGGAATCATTAGATGATGTTCTGAAGTTTGTACATCCGCCAGAAAGGACTTATTCTCCAGTTTAGGTCAAACCCACACCTAACCCTACACCAGAGGATTCCACCCTTTTGGGCTTAAACCTGCTCCCAGTTTCTAGTGGCTCCTAACAAGTGGCTGCTCTACTGAGCTTCCTTTTCCTGATCACCCCAAGACCCTGCAACAATTATCACTGCAAAATCATCTCCTCACCAGCAGAACTGGCAGGGGAGCACAGAGGGTTCATCCCCCAGCACAAACTAAATGACTTTAACATGAGAAGAAAGAAAAAAAGGTAAGTCATGCAGGGGAAAAACGCAGAACAAACACAGAATGGGAGGATCTGATTTCTGTGAGCAGCCTGAAATAAAGGCAAGACATGGAGAGAAGAGTTTTTCAGCAGGACTCACCAGCTCCCCAAAGTGCTTCATGGCATATTCCAGCACCCCAGCAGCTGCTTCTGGCTGTTGGAGTTTATTGTTAATGCTGAAAAGGTGGGAAGAGAAAGCTCATTTAACACAGGAGGCAATTATTAGGGGCTGGCATGAGCTCCTACTTGATATCCTAAGCTCTATCATTTAAAAATACCAATGGAACACCCTCCTTTTTGTTTAAAGCTCCCAAGTGAACAATTAAGCCACGTAAGGCACACAGTGATTATCTATTTGCAAAACAATAGGTGCACACTCCTTCTCTGCACATATTCCCCAGACTTGTTACACAAAACAGTGATGGTCTATGATTATCAATTCTAAATAACAGGGAGAAGAAGAGTTGCCAATAGTTTGAAAGGCGTAATTTCTCAAACAGCTGCAGGTAAGAGCTTGACAGTGCTGGTTTGTCCCCCCTCCTTTCTCTTAAATAGAACACCAACTCCTTTAAAAATCGGAGTAGAGGTTTTAATAATCCAGGAAACAGCCTACACCCCTGAAACAGCTGACAAATGTCACCAGGAAAACACATACAAAGCATGCAACCCTAATTTCAGGTTCACATTTCACATAAAGCCTCTGCCCTGCTATTTAACCAGCACTGGTGCTTTTCATCACCACCAGTCCTCAGTCTGCCCCAGAGAGTTTCATGAAGCACCACAAACAGGGAAGTCCTGAGCCTGGTTCTGCAGTCCAGCAACGTGAAATACAACTGTTCTCTTCAATCACTTCTAGTTCATGTTGGTTTTTTGATCCTACTGTCAGAAATCAGGTGCTTGGTGAGCAGCCCAATTTAATGAGGAAATTAACTTTTTATTAAGCTTTTGCTGTTCTTATTTATGAACAGCCCCTGGCCCGTTGCTCTCCTCTTTGCCCAGCGACACGGGGGAACAAGAGGGGCAAATTGTTCAAGGCAACATCAAACACCTCCACTGGACACCTGGGAAGGGCAAGTAAAACACTCTTGGAAACAGGACTTGAGGGTGGTTGAACTCAAATCTGATTTAGCCAGACCAGCAACACACCCTGACCACAGTGCAAGACGATGGGCACCCAGCCATGGGCAGCACTTGAAATACACCCCTGTCCCTTTTTTTAGCGAGACAGTAAAAGATGACATTCCCTCCACACTTCCCAGGGGAAAGGCAGGCAGCAGAGCCTCATAAAAGTGACAAATGGCTGTCACATTTCATCCCCCGATGATTTAAAGAGCCACTGGCAGGCACATCACTTCCAGCATGTCAGACAGTTAATTACTTCCAAGTTATCTTTCTTGTCAACACTTCCTGACAAAACTGGCCGTTATCTTTAATTCTTTGACAATTAGCACTGCTCTCCTGCTCATACTCCCTGCTCCACACAATTACTCCTTTTGTTTCCTGCTTTCCTGGCTGTCCAAAGTAGAATTAAGTGTTTCACATCTATTTATGGTTTGCTTTAAGCAAAGGAAAGGAGGAAGACTTTGATTTAGAAGAGTACACAGCAATAAATACAATACTGTGCTGCTGTTAATAACCATAAATCACTCCCCAGGAACAAATGATCCAGCAACACAGGGAGCAACCAGAGGTAACTCTGGGGAGCAGGAGAAGCCTCTCACTGGGACATCTCCTGCTTTACCCCGTGTTTAGGAACAGTTCAGCCCAAGCAGGGGATGCTGGAGCTTTCCCCTCCCAGCCCTTTTTGGGGACACACTGCTTTAACCTGCTACATTCACAACACACATTTGGAAATGATGCCAGTCTGTGCTTCCCCTCCTTTCCACCTCCCCTCCCTGCAGCCCCGGCCAGCTCTGGGCTCAGGGAGGACCTTCCCACATTTCATAACTCTCCTGAAAGCACCGCAGAGCTGTTCTCTGGTTGCCACGCTGGAGACTGAGCACGGTGAAAAACACAGCAGAGAAGCATCCAGGCACACAGGAAAGGCCCCCAGGGCTGATATTCCAGCCAGGCAGAGATGCCAGGGGCTCTCAGTCACAGTGTTGCTGCTGGAAATGGAGGCAGTTCACTGGATTAGAGTCCAGCAGATACATTTCTCTTCGTATCTGGAAAAAGATAACTACAAAATCTGCCTGGATTAAAGGAGAAGGTGGGAATACATCTCTCAAGACAGAAACAATGCTGTTGGGGAACTCGCCAGACAATAACTCAAGGCTTTGTTTACTGGGAGATGTCCCGGCAGTCTTTTCTGGTTCAGGATAAAATTAGGTTTAATATTAAAGGAGAAGATCGATTGTTCTCCATATCCATTGAGGGCAGAACTCATTCATCTGCTCACTTCTGTTTAGAAGCTGAAATAACCTGCCACTATCACTTACTTTACTTGAAGGTTCAGGGAATAAAAAACATTTCTGGGAAGTTTCTGGGCCCAGGTTTGGGGGGTCAGGGGGGACGGGGCATCTTTCAGGAAAGGCTGAAGGATTCAGCTCTGCTGCCTGGGCTGGGCTGGCAGAGCCTTCCAGTTCTAATGCTCCAGGGAAATATTTCAGAATTATATATTTTAAATGCCAACGTACATTCCTAAAATATTCTGAGACAAATACTCAAGACAGAGCTGCCTCATGTTTACGGGCAGACTATTAAAATGGGAAACCACAGAAATAACAAGAATTCATAAGTCAGATCAACCAGATATTACTATACTTTGAACTAACGCACTAATTTCACTGTTTCATACCCATC
>WEKX01011651.1:388653-416037 GCA_013390025.1 Pitta sordida
ATCACTTCATTTAATAAAGAAAAGGATTAGAAAAAAACCCCAACAAAACAACAGGAGACACTTATGCTTTCCTCCAAATGAGGATTAATCAGTGGCAAAACTGATTGCCACCAATAAAGTCTGGTAAGACCAAGCGTGGACTCCTGTGACCTGCAGCACAGAGCTGCTGGGAGCTTTTGCCATCTCAGCGAGCACCAGGAATTCCAGATTCCGAGCATTTGCTGGATGCACATGAAGGGTTTTGCAATGCCTGGCTACCAAATAAATAGCCACAGGGCACTGAGCTTTTCTTCTTGCCTCAGCTTCGCGTGCACCTGCCAGAACAGCTTCCCAGGGCAGGCAAACCCAGCTCTGATTTAATCTGGCCCTCCAGGGACAGCAGATAATGCTGCTAATCAAGGAACATCCATCGCTTTGAATTCAGTAACAGCGACCAACATCCCAAACATATGCTACATACAAACTGAAACCATGTTCAGCCTCAGTTCTCCCAACCACTTCAAACCTACGTTGTTAATGAAGCCAAAAAGGATTTGCCTCATGAACTTCACTTCAGGGTGTTTTCTTTCAGCCACCATCCAGCAGAGCATTTCCACATACAAAATACATTGGAGGACAACCAGGGGGAGGGATTTCACACCAAATGATAAAATGATACTTGATTTTTCCATCAGTGCCGGGGGGAAGGAACAAACAGGACTAGAACCACTCTGTGATCACAGAACTAGTTTCTCCCTACCCGTGGTCCAAACTACACCTCGTTCCAAAACATGAATTCAAGTTGCAAGAACACCAGCAGAGAGCTGTGGATCAGCTTCTGCCAACTTCTCCAGCTGGTCTGACCTGGCAGTGACCACCACCAGGAGCTGTTGCTGCCTAAGTGACCACACTCACTTCTCCATGGAACTGGGAAAGACTCATCCTTCAAATACTCACAAAGAAGTCAAATTCCACTGAGGCTGAAGTCTCTGCCCAAATCTCTCTGAATGCTTCTTCACAAGTGAGGGCAGATGGGAAGATCTGTTCTCCATTCCTCCACAAAGTGGGTGTTGTAACCCCCTTACACAGAACCAGCAGGTAAATCCAAGCACCCACAAGAAAGAGACACAAACGAGGGGCTGAATCCCAAATAAACCCCTGCCTGTCTCATTCCCAATTAAATACTCCAGTTCAGAGAAGGGATTTGGAGGTCTTTCTGCACTGTTTTATAAGATCTGTGTGCAACTGAGAACTTGGCTGAAGCCTGGATTCTCCCTAAATTCACATGAAAAAGGGAATGCAAGGACCTACAAGTGGCTCCCCTCTCCCACACCTGCCCAAGACAGAAGGGCTGTGGTGAGTGGGAGCAGCAGCAGAGGGGACTGGAGCCCTGTGAAACACAGTGGGGTGTTAGCAGGGTGGCTTTTTGGGGCAAGGAAACCAGAGCCTGGCCTGGCCTGGCCTATTCTTTGTTCCAACTTTGACAAAAACACATTTCTCATCACAGGAAGCCGGAGAAGAATTTGCCCCTGGGAATGACAGAAGCTCCAGCTGGAAGAGGGCTCAGACAGGATTAGAGGCAGAACAAAAAGGTCAGGCTTTCATCCATGTGCAGTGGCACTTTCTGGTCTGAAGTATAAAAAGCAATTTTGCTATGGAAGGTTTCTGGAATGTCCACAACAGAAATGTGACTGAAGCCCGTGTTCTGCTGTGGAGGTACCTCAGTGCTTTGATCAAACTGCTCCTGTGCATCTCTGGCAACATCTCAGGTCACCGATCCCTCAGCTGACCCCACACACCCAGGGGTTTGTGCCTGGGGCACAGCACTCAGGAGTCGCCCACAGCAGCTGCCTGTTTGGAGATCCCTGATTCTGACCTCCTCCAAAAGATCCCTCTCCCTTCTCCAGGAAAATCGGGTTTATGAAGCATCTGTACTGACACCCCATCCCTGCAGTGCTTTGATGCCTTCATGTCCTTGAATCTTTGCAACATGGATTTGTGCTTTCTAGTCCTCTAAGAGCAGATGTCAGATCAGCAAGGCTTTCCTAACGGTTCCTCATCAAGCAGAAATCCTGCAGCCACTTTGGGACATCTGGATGACACAGTGCCAGCTGGGCTTGTCCTCATGTCCCCTGGACATGGAGCAAGATCAGCTTTCTCTTGTTTTCTTGGACACCAAGCAGCTGTCAAAGCCTTTACCCCAGGAGCAGACACAGGAGCCGTTTACCCCTTCATTTCACCTGAGTTCTGCCTGTTCTTATCACGAGAAACTTTGCAGAAAGGTGCAAGAACCCACGTGTTGGGCAGTGAGAGAGCAGCCGGCCTGGGGAGAAACCCCTCATCCCTGAGGATCCAGAACAAAGCCTGCAGACATTTTTGCTCAAACAATCCCACTCGGGGCTTAAACTGCTACAGTCAAAGGTATCAAAAGAGAAGAGGAAGGTGTATCTCAGCCAGCTGATACTTGACCAGTAATTTGAATGTCTAAAGANCAAACTGCTACAGTCAAAGGTAGCACCTTCCTCTTCTCTTTTGATATCTCAGCCAGCAGATGCTTGACCAGTAATTTGAATGTCTAAAGATTTAAATCTACTCTTTATGTAACTGTGGACATGTTAAATACCCACAGATTTTCCTCTCAGAACCCTGTTAATAAACTGGCCTCCATAACGCTGGAGTTGGATCACACTGCCTGTAAAAAACCCACCTCTTGTCAATTTTAAATAGACTTTCACCATTACCTAATGCCCTTTCACTTGCCCACTGTGAATAAACAGAGGAGTGGGTTTTAACACATAATTTTGCAGGTTTTTTCCATCCCACCCTCAGATATCCCATCTCTAAAAAGATAATCACTAAATTCTACAAAATTAATAGTGTAGAGACACAGAGAGAGGAGGATTAGACACTTAACTGATTAATTTACTGAAATATGGTGTAAATTAGGAAATACTGCAATCATGGAGTTACCCCTGCAACTGGGGAATGTGTTAGCAGGACTTGCAGCAGACAGGGACTCACTCCTGGGTAACTCCCTCCTCGAACTTGTAAAACCTCACCCTGTTTGAGCAGCCAGAGACCTCTAACACTCTCATGCTGTTGAAGTGCCAGAACTAGTTACCAAGAGGGCTCCAATCCAACAGGCAATAATTACTGGAAATTCTCCTCGTTTCCCAGCCCTCTCCCACACCCCTTCAAGACACAACTGAGGGAATTTCTCTCCTGCTCCCCCCAACCTTTCCTGGCTGAAACCTGTTCCAGTTTTCCCCTGTAAACACCTGATGTGAAGGGACGAACTGGGAGGGGCCAGCGAGCTCCTCACAGCTCCAGGGGGGAGGAGGTAAACAGAAAAATAGTATATAAGATGCTTTGAGACAGACTTCCAAAGTGCACATCCGACAGGAGGGGTCTGAAAAAAAGCCACTTCTTCAGGCTCCACCTTCAGAGACTCCCTTTGCTGGAAGCAGGGAAGGTACCAGGCTGCCGCAGGGACTCTCCTACCTACCCCAGCTGCGCTCAGCCCACACTCAGCCGGCAGGTTTCTGCCGCTGCCAGCGAAAATGCCAGCCAGAATCACGGCTCAGCTGGCGTGGCTCTGCATTGTCGCCGTGGCCGTGGCAACCTACCCAGCCCTGCTGCAGAAACCTCCCAAGAGGAGAACCCTCGCCCTGGCAGGGAATGCCCAGCCCAGGGCGCCCGGCTGCTGCGAGGAGATCAAGGAGCTCAAGCTGCAGGTGGCCAACCTGAGCAGGATGCTGCAGGAGCTGAGCAAGAAGCAGGAAGGGGACTGGGTGAACGTGGTGATGCAGGTGATGGAGCTGGAAGGCAGCACCAAGCAGATGGAGTCGCGTCTCATCGACGCCGAGAGCAAATACTCGGAAATGAACAACCAGATCGACATCATGCAGCTGCAGGCGGCCCAGACCGTCACACAGACCTCAGCGGGTAAGGAGGGGTCCCCGGGCTCCCAGATACACCTCCTGGATCAGCTGGTGAGGAGGGATCCCCAGATACACCCCCTGGATCAGCTGGTGAGGAGGGATCCCCAGATACACCCCCTGTGTCAGCTGGTGAGGAGGGATCCCCAGATACACCCCCTGGATCAGCTGGTGAGGAGGGATCCCCAGATACATCCCCTGGATCAGCTGCAAGGAGGGGTCCCCAGGCTCCCAGATACACCCCCTCATGCCCAGCTAATGGGCACTGGTGGGATGAGTGTGCAGAGTGAGCGATGCTGCCTCAAGTGCTTCTGTGGGCAGGGGGGCCTGAGGAAACCCCTTTGAATCCTTCCATCTGTATTTTCATACGTATCTGTGGCGTCAGGGAGTGGAGAAAGGGGTACTGCATTCACCCAGGGCAGAATTCAGTCTGGTATTTCATTTTCTGAGCACTACAGCACCAATCCTAAAAGAAGGGGAGCTGGCTTTGCCAGGGAGGGGCTCTGGCAGTTGTATCCTCTGAGTTCACAGTGCTGACAGGGGAGCAGAAGCTGCTGAAACAATTAGAAATGCTCTCCAAGAATCACTAAAGATTTGTAATCGTATCTTTATGACTATCTCCTAACCACAGTAAGGAAGAGTAACCCATCATTTGAATAATTCTCCAAAATCCAAGGCTGCAGACGAAGCAAGATACAAACTGATACAAGCCTAGGCAGAACACAGTTAAATCCTTCAAAATTCTCTTCCCTGAGGGGAAATTTCACTGCACACAGTGAATGCACAGCCTGTACTAAACGTGGAATGCAGGTGCATTTTTAGGTCAGCTACCTGTTTGAGAAGAAAGTGTCCTCTTTGCTGACTGGCCTTTTAAAATCAAATTCACTGCAAAGAGCTTAAAACTTCTTTCAAAAGCCACTGTTGTTGTCTGGGATAAATGGGTTTGCCAAAGGCTTCATTCAGATATTTTTTTTTTAACATTAAGGAAAAACCTCTAAATTTATTTACTTAGGTCTTCTTATAAAAAAAGTTTCATTTGGTCAGTTCTGGCACATCACCGTTTACAGCAGGTCTTAAAAAATTTGGGAAACCTTATTCCCTGAATTCTTCCCTCTATTACAAACTGAGCTTTCCAGACCCTCCCCCTCACAGGGGAATCCTGGCTGTACAGCCTCTCACCCTGTGCTTCTGGCTCAAGCAGATGCTGTCTACGACTGCTCCTCACTCTACCAGAGGAACTACCGCATTTCTGGTGTTTACAGGCTCCCTCC
This sequence comes from Pitta sordida, assembly GCA_013390025.1. NCBI lineage: Eukaryota > Metazoa > Chordata > Aves > Passeriformes > Pittidae > Pitta > Pitta sordida. Next base: position 393,842 of record WEKX01011651.1, read on the forward strand.
TGATGAATTCCTGGGGATTCCAGACCTGGAGGTAAGGATGTTAAGCACACAGTGTGCATTACCTGTCTCTTTTGAAATGTAACATGTGGCAATAATAAATAATAAAATAATAAAAATAATAATAATAAAAATGTAACTGGCAATAATAGGCTGGATGAGGCATTTAGTGCCACGGTTTAGACAATGGGTTGGTGTTGGGTTACAGGATGGACTTGATGATCTCCAAGGTCTCTTCCAACCTTGCTGATACTGTGATACTCTAATATTTACCTACAGCCATGACAAGAGCTCTGACACCCTGCCCTGGCAATCAGCACCTTTACACAAGCAAACTTCAAGGAAGGAAAGAGGGAAACTAAAGAAAATGGGTTTATTTAATATTTTTTTGCCGTGAGTTTTAAGCAAAGTAGAAATTCCTTCAAGTTGTGAGATCTGGAACAATGTCCTGTGTTAAGAGAATTGAGCCTTCCCAGCCTCCTGACAAGTAACCACTGCCTCCCTTTCCTGTTCCAGGTGTTCTGTGACATGGAGACAGATGGAGGTGGTTGGACTATCATCCAAAGACGGAAAGTTGGTTTGACATCGTTCAACAGGGACTGGAAACAGTACAGGGAAGGCTTTGGCAACATCCGGGGAGATTTTTGGCTGGGAAATGAAAACATCTACCGACTTTCCAGGCGCCCCACTGTTCTGAGAGTGGAGTTGGAGGTAATTAATAAGCTCTTAATTTCAGCAGCAAAAGGGTTTTTTGTACAGAGCGATTCCCCAGCAGCAGATACCATCTCCTGTCTCTACAGAAGGCACAAAGAATTTGCATTCTTTAATTACAGGAGCAGGAGGTAGGATCAATCCTTGGGATACATTCAAGGACAAGACAGATGTTCTCCATTGGGGGAAAACCTTCTGTGTGCACATGGAGTGTGTCCTCAGGGACACACGGGGCTCCAGCAAACCCTGCAGGCAGACACCCAGCTGCTGACCACCTCAGATTTAAAAATCCAAAAAGACGCGCCCCAGGAAGTTTTCCTTTTGCAGTGCTTCCTTCCAGCCTGGGTACAAAAGTGTTTGCCTTGTACTACCCTCAAACAATTTCTTACTAAAGGCTTGGGTTTGACTTAGGCCGGTTTACAGCTGGTACAACAGCTCTGAGGGATGGGACGTGTGTAAGCTGAAAGGCTTTTAGATAGAAAGTCACTGTTTCAGAGAAGAACGAGAATTCCTCGAGGCAGCACATTGAGACAAGGCTGCGGAACGCAAGTGCTGCACATCAGGTTTCCCAGATATTGCTCAATATTAGTACAGATAAGACTTGGAAAGATCATGCTTTGCTCTGGAAAGTTCTTTGGCCTTAACAGAGAAGTTTCTGCAGTTTGAGACAGAAACAACTTGTGAAAAATCTAGAACTGAGAACTGATGTGTACCATGCACTGTCTGTAACCACTGATGTTCTAACAGGACCAATTCCCTCTCCCTTGTTCCGTGGCAGGACTGGGAAGGCAACACCCGCTACGCCCAGTACCAGCAGTTCACCCTGAGCAACGAGATGAACAGTTACCGCCTGTTCCTGGGCAACTACAGCGGCAACACCGGCAGAGACTCCCTGCGCTACCACAACAACACGGCCTTCAGCACGAAGGACAAGGACAACGACAAGTGCGTGGATGACTGTGCCCAGTTCCGCAAAGGTACAGCACACAGACAAACACCCTCTTCCCACGGAACCAGTAACACGTGGCTGGCAGATCCCAGGAGAGGTAACCCTGGCAGTTAAAGCTGATCTCCCCAGAGCCAGGCGGTGTGTGAGACACCAGCACCCTGCAGGTGACTCGGGCTGTGCTCTCACTGCTGTTACCCAGCCACACTCTCTCACAGGCTGATGCAATTCAGTGACACAGGAGGTTATTACTAAATATACATCAGGTTCTTATGTTTTCTTGTACAGTATTTTTGAGTTTTCAAGGTCTGTAATATTCTCCTGTATTACTATCCTACACTCACCTTCAAGTTCAACCTCCCCAATTACAAGCCTCTAACGAGGTTACTCTCTTTGTTCAATCTCCCATCTTAAGATCTGTCAGAGATATTTATCTTCACTGCATCTCGCCCTTTCATTCCCCCATTGTGTCCCACACAACGTGCAAATAAAACCTTTAAAAGCATTGAACCTCTGGCCATAGGTTCCAGGGATTAAACGCTGCATCTTGCCAACCCTCCTCCAGAAAAAGCAGCACATAATTCTTCTTATTAATACAAACCATCCCTGTATTCCTTTGTTTCCTGCCCAGGTGGTTACTGGTACAACTGCTGCACTGACTCCAACCTGAATGGGGTTTACTACCGCAGGGGAGAGCACACCAAGAACATGGATGGCATCACCTGGTACGGCTGGCACGGGTCCACCTACTCCCTGAAGAGTGTGGAGATGAAGATCCGGCCCGAGGATTTCAAACCATAGAGGGAGCCAAAGCCTGACTGCACAGCTCCACGATGCCACTGCACAGGAGGTGGGCAATGGACAGCCAAGGAATTGTGCATTTCATCTAATACTGCAACAGCCACGTTCTGGCAGGGTACACACACAGACACCACTGGGAGCAGGGCTCACACTTATTTCCTCCTCTTCAGGCTCTTTCCAAAGGGAAAAATATCGTGTTAGAATAGCTTAGAACTGAATGCACTCCTAGCACCTTCAGACAGCCCCTGGGTGTGTGACCAGAGGGTTGCTGCAGCGTTATTAACCAGAGAGGCAGGGGCTGGGAAGCAAAAGCCTTTCCTTCAGTGTCCTGAGCAAGCACGGCTCAGTAACCCCTTCCAGGAGGGACTCACACCACAGGAATCACACCCCCAGTCACAAGTGTCCCTGATGCACCTTCTCTCAGTGCATAGTCAGGATCTGACTCTCCCACAAAGGACAAACACAAAGCTCAGAAGCGTTGGATTCATCAGCAGTGCCCAGGCTCTCTCCTGAAGTTTTACTGCCACCTCCTGCTGCTGCCTCAAATCACCCCCACAGAGGCTGCCCCAGCAGACAGGAACCCTGGAGCAGGATCTGGCCCTGGGGCTCTCTCTGAGCTTTGTTCCTACCCACACAGATCACCTAAATGCCAACAAGCAACTTTCTGGACTGCCACCAAATGATGCTGAGGTTAGAACACAGACATGCCTTGTGTCAGTGAGGCTGAGAGTGAACAGCAGGTGAGCCAAAAAAACAGTCCAGATCCAGCCCCAAACTTAAACCCACAAAACACAAGTACACACCAGAGAATCCCTAAGTGCCCAAAGTAACTCCAACATAAGGGAATGTTTGCCAGCACACCACACTGAGGAATATCAACATCTGTTCTGAAAACTACCCCAGCTGCAAGTTACCCAGAAATGGTAAATCAAAAATCAGGATGTTCTCCCTTACATAACACAGTGTTAAAAATAACAGTTAAAAAAGAATGAGGCTCCTCCATTGTTTGAGTATGTTGGAAAAGACAGTTATCATTAATATATCTATTTTTATTCACCTTAAAGAGAGTTGGAATCTAATTTAAATTGTTCAGTCTTGTGTGAAATGGGAGATAAAGGTGTTTTAGGAATTGCCTTACATAGGTTCAACTATTCATACTGCAAATTTCAACTGTGTGGAACTATTTTAACTGTGGTCTTTAAAACGGATTTTTAAAGGTTTCTAAAACTTTTTCATCTCCAATAAATTGTCTTTCATTTTTAATCCTGCTCTGTGTCAGTTTTTTGCTCCTTAACTTTTTGATACACAAAGAAACAGCTGCATGAACAACTGAGACCTAGAAAGGGAACGCACTGATTTTTGTGTTTTCCTCAATAAACAGGACAAAGGATGAAGGAATAAAAGAGGAGAAAAAAAAATGGTGAAAAGTAATTCCAGGGAAGTAGGAGGGCTGAAAAATTCACTGCACAAAGACAAAGCTGAATTCTTAGTCAACCAAGGTAGTTTGTCTCAAACAGCAGAGTTAACATTTGTGTCCTATTTTAACACCTGTGGTTTAGTACCAAATCCTGTGCAGGTATTTGAGGCCAACATCTTTGCTGTTGACAAAGCTCAGGAAACAATTTGCTCTTGTTACAGTATCTTCTATTTGACATATGAACAATGAGAGCTTTCTGAGCTAAATGAGCCACATTTGATTAAAAAATTTAATTAAGAACTTCAATTTTTTTTTTTTTACTTCTTTGCACACAGGTATGAAAATCTCTCTCATTTAACTTGCAGACACTTCATGACATCCCATATTGAACCTGAAGGGTGACAGGGTTGGAAATCACAACTATTTCCTGCAGAACTTCCCAGGGCTCCTGTCACAATTTTACCCATCCAGTAGGAGGGCAGAGCTCAGCAGCTCCAGGCACACATCTGCAAGCAGTTCAACAACATCTTGTGACACTGAAATCCTAAGAATTGCCCAGACGAATCCCAATGGTACCCTAAACTCTGTGCTACTGCAAGAGCATTAGTCCCACGAGTTGTGGTCCTACCTGATGAGCGATTCCAGGATGGCCGGGGTGGGACCCTTTTGAAATTCCAGCTCCTTGTAGTGAAGGGCCTTGGCGTAGGCTCTGCACTTGGCAGCTCTCTCCCCCAGCAGGACAATGCCATTGTCATCCCTCAAAGGCAGGGGACCCTGGAAAGGAGCACACACATCCCAACCAGGGTGAGTACAACAAAGCAGGGGGGGACTCCTCACACCCAGAGCAGCCAGCATGAGGAAACAGCTGCCCAGCAGCACCCCGACCTTGTCGCTGTGCTCCATGAACTCTGCCAGGTTCAGCAGTGTCTGGGTGACCTCTGCAATGTCCTGGGAAGTCAGGGCCAGCTCGATGCTTCGGATCAGCTCGTCCTGCTGGTCCTCGTTCAGCTCGGACCAGCACGAAACAAAAGCAGCGTTGAAGAGGTCCCTGGGGAGGAACACAAGAGTGAGAGGTGGGGGGGTCACTATTCATGAGAAAAAGTCTGTTTGACAGTGGGCTTTGCCTTCCCACTCAGAGAAGGAGAGCTACAAAATGCATTTATATGTTTAACTCCAATAAATAGTTCTATAAAGCCAGCTTCTGTGAAACTTTCATTTAAAAAACACAGAGTAGGTTGGTATTCTACAATAACAGAAATATTAGCCCTTGTATGCTGTCAGACTTTCTCCAGACACACAGGTTGGAAAAAAATCACTGCAGCTCATGGCATTCAGGGGCATTTTCATTTCCCCACAGTAGACTCTCAAAACCGTTTCAGACTCTGCTGTTCCTCCAGCTACCCTTGCATGCCTTATGCTATTTCTAGCCTAATATGCAGAATTCCAGGGAAAGATTTTGTGCCCATCACGGAGCAGCCAACTGCAAAGGGCGGAAATGAAATCAAGTTGCCAGTTCTTTGATTTGTCCCAAAGCAAGAACTGTATTTATGAAACCTAAGAGCTTCTAAATAACTTTTTTCCTCCCCCTTATAATATCTGGCTTGCATCTGCCATTTCAAGCGAGCTGAAAGCAGCAGAGATCCTGTACCGAGCCATGGGATTATAGGCCTGAGCCAGGGCCCAACACGAGCGCAGGGATGGGGAGGAGGAATCTTTGAGCAGCTCCAAACTCAGTCTCCTTAACCATTCCAACCAGTCATCTTTGGAAACTCTTCTTGCTGCTCCCCAAGCCTGCAGGACAAAGGAAAACAATTCATCTACCAAACAAAGCACTCTCCAAGAGCAGCAGAAAGCCAGCAGCAGCCAGCATTACTTCTGTACAGCTCCAAACCACACGCTGAGAATCCCTTTTCAATTCCCTGAAATCCATTACCTTTACACCAGATAATCTGCAGTACTTCAGGCTCATTTCTAAGAAATCCTCCCTAAATGTATTCCTGCCATGACATGGCAAGTATTTAACATGAATAATCCTCTCTCTGCAAAAATACACGAAGAGCTGAAGCCATTGTTGAAGCATCAGCTTAAAAATACTTAATGCATTTAGAATTACATTTCTAAGTCCAACATTTTTTCAAGCCAATCCATCCCACTGCTGAACTGAGTCCTACATGAATTTCCTGTTCAAACCAGCCAGTGCTTAGCTACCAAGTTCTGTATTCAGGACAATAAAAGACGAAAACATGGGGGCTCCAGTCTCACCTTCTGAAGGTTGATGGTGCTCACGTGCAATTTCTTCATGGGACCTGTTTCCACAGGACCACTGGCCAGAGTTTCTCCCTGGTTGCTTCTCAACATCCGGTGTTGGTAAATCAGAGGATCCTCCTCTTCATCAGCAAGAGTGTAGCCCTACAAAACATGGCTCACAGTGAAGGTCACACCCAGACAGAAATGGATTGTAGAAGTCAGAGCACCCACAGCAAAACTTGGGAAGCAAACAACTGTGATTCATTATAATGATCACACTTTATAATCCAGAGAACTCCTTTGCTGTTCAAGAGAACTATTAAGAACTCCTAGCCCGAGGATAAAAAGCCAAATTATGCACCTTAAAACAAGCTCTCTCTTGCCTGTTTGACTAAATAGTAAGCAGAGAACAGCAGCGTGCTGCTTGTTGGACATTAATTAAATGGCAAACCGGGTACTGAGTTTCTGAAATGTGGGACACGCTACAGAAAACACTGAGATAACAAGGTCTCCTTAAGTCTTGTAACTGGGAAAATAGGCTAAATCCACATTTATGAAGTAATGAGGGGAAAAAAAAGTAATAACATTGGCTACAGGCCTAAGTTCTTACCTAGAACTTGCTGTGATTTTTCTAGAGGAAATATTTAATACCATTTGACAACAATTTTCCCAGTGCAATCTCCAAGTCTCCTTAAAAAGCTGCACTGAACACACGATTAGAGCAACAACCATCCCTCGTTTTGAGTAACAGCTAAACCTGCTCCAACACGACATCCCCAACGTGCCCTTACACAAACGACTCATGAACAGTTTAGAAAGTTTAGACTTGATCTTAGGAAAAGGTTTTTCACTGGAAGAGTGATCTGGATGTGGAATGGGTTGCCCACAGAGGGGGTTGAGTCACCAACCCTGGAGGTGTTCAAGGGGAGGCTGGATGAGGTGCTGAGTGATATGATCCAGATGTAGGTGCTGGGTTAGTTGGGCTGTAGGTTGGACTGGATGATCTTCAAGGTCCTTTCCAGCCTTATCTGTACTGTGATACTCTAACACTTGTCCACTCACCTTGACAATCCTGCAGATGAGAACATCGTAGCGCTGGTGGTTGATCCTGTGCCGCACCAGGACTTTGTTCACCATGGGGATAAAAATCTGGTACTGTACAAGGGAATGCAGCACAAGCCTGTTACTCAGTGGCACCAAGAGCAGCACAGCTCCACCTCTGATTCATTGACAAGAAACCAATTCTGACAGTTTGATTTCCCGATTCTAGAAACTACTGAGAGAAGAAAAATCAGTTTTCTTTCAAACGCATCAGCACATTACAAAAAATTCAACCTGAAAGGCTTGATCTTTGAGACAGTCCCTCCTCCTGTGAGCTCTCAGGCTGGAGAACAATCCTACCTTCTTTCCCAGCTGGAACACCAGAGAGGAGAGGGTGTCCATTGCAGTTGTTCGTAGCTCAGGGCTCTGGTCCAGTGTTCGTACAATGGGGTGAATAATCCGTGAGGCATAATCAGTGAAATCCAGGGACTCTGTCAGGCGGTCCACTGTCTCCAGAGCAGCCCTAAAGTCGGAGCAAAAAGAAGGGAGAAGTCATCTCTCATGGTGTGAGAAAGAAAAAACATGATGTGAAAATAGCTAAGTGCTCAGTCCTCCCTAGAGTGATAGTAACAGAGAAAAGCAGCTCCCCAGAACTCTGCTAATGCAGCTCATACTTGCAGGACAGCTTGCAAGATGCAGTGATTCAAATACTGCCAGGTGAGAACCAGAAAATAATAATAAAAAAAAAAAAAAAAAAATCAACAAAAAAAGGCAGTAACAGTGCTGTGACAGCCAACCAGAAATAACCTTCCACAGTGACTTAACACAAAGAAAAGCTGTGGATGGAATCTAAGGCAGACACTGCAGAACTTGGATATCACACGTGAAGAGGGTGCAAAGGCACCAGCACTTACTTGCGAGCCACCACGGGGACATCTGGGGCATCAAAGAGCTTTACAATGGGAGGTAGTAACAAGTGAAGGTAGTCGTCCAGGTTGGCTCCAAAGAGCTGGATGGCATTCAGCAGCTGGAGGGAGAAACGACCCAAAGTGACTCAAAGTCATGGACAAGATCCATGTTAAACAGGTCAGTGTCCAGTGACAAGTTCCTTCACCACTGCACTCCAAAGTCTCACACCCAGCCCCTGCTGAACTGCCACTGCCCCATTTGTTTGCAGCACACAGGCGAGGTGCCCTGCCAGGCATGTGGGGCATGTCCCTGCCTGGGCAGTGCCCAAAGCAAGCAGCTGCTGCAGCCCCCACACACCTTGACAGAGACGATGCGACCCTGGCTGTTGTCGTGCATGAAGACCCGTAGCATGTGAGGAATGAGCTGAGGCAGGTAGAGCTTGAATTCACCTCCCAGGGCCACCACGATCTGCTCGATGAGCAGGATGATCGTGCTCTGGATGGAGTTGTTCATAACCCAGAAGTCCTACAGAAGAAAGAGGGGGAAAAGGGAGAAAAAAACCCTCACCAACTGAGGTGTGCCAACGGCAAGAAAGCAAACTATAGGATACAGTCTCTAGATAAATTCATGGCTGTTGAGGAGGATTTCAGTGTCTGTTCTTGAAACGCTCTGCACCTCCAATACAGCTGTTAAAACCAAACAAACACTAAGTGAAAATGAAGTGAAATAACACCTACTTATCAACTCCAGACTCTTGCTAAAACTGTTTCTGAAAGCAGCAAGTGAACAAAACCCAACCCCTGAAAAGAACTCGGTGCCCAGCAGATCCTGGAGCTGCTCTTATTGCAGTTACTAAGAATAATATGTATTATTGTTTCAAATAACAACACAATTCTGCACTTCACAGGAGATTATGAAGTAGTTGATGCATTTGATATGGCCAGAAACACTGTCCACCTTTTCTGACAGTGAAGTGCTGGTTTAGAGATTGTACTCACTCTCATCAGGGTGACAATTTCATCCATATAGGGCCGAATGTGACTTCTCACAAAGGACACCAACATTCCCAGCTGCTGGAACAGGAACTGGAAGGAGGAGATGTATAATGATCAATGTAGATTATTCCAACACGAAAGCCACGCTGGGCAAAGTGTTTCACAAGCCATTGCAAGCTCATTTACCAAACAAACAGCATGCACAGCCCCGATGCGCTCAACACCTGGGGCTAAATTCTTGCCAGCTTCAGCTCAAAGTTTGGGGTTTGGTGGTTTTTAGTGGGTTTGGAGGTTGTTTGTGGGGGGGAGTGTTGGCTTTTTTTTTGGGGGGATGAGGGAAGAAAAGTAGGTTTGGGTTTATTGGCTGGATTCTCCCTCAATTCATATCAAAACATTTTTGTGAGCTTAAAGCTCAGCCAGGCACAGAAATAGGGGTTTGTAACGTGCCAGCAAAATGACAGTGTTAGAGCAGATCTGCAAGTACAAACAACTCCAGAGCCTTGTAATTTGGGTTTGAAGGACGCCTTCAAAAATTTAGCCCCTCATCCTTTCCCCCTGCCTGCAAACCAGACAGGCACATGCTTTAAGGCACTTCTTCTGTACTCTTTCCCATCCCCACCAAGATACATTGGTGAAAAGTTACTGGGGAACACAGTTAGGTCCTTGCCAGAAATATGACTTTTTTCTTTAAAGATGATTGATTGCACCATCCATTCTTCACCCCCCGAAGAATTTTGACTGAGACAATCTTATTCAGATACACTATGACAGTTTAGCACTTTCTTTTGCCACAACACAATCTTAAACACTAGGTCATGACAAGGAATTTACTCTTTAAATTGGGTATGAAGTCATGTAGGCTAAATTGCTTTGGCAGAGGAAAACAGGAAACTCTTAAGTTACCATATATTAAATTTAATTTCCTCATGCAGGTTTTGCAGACCACAGTGACAAAGTACGAAGCGGAGCTCAGAAAAGAAGCAACAGATTTTTGTGAGGACTAAGTAAGAACTAACATCAGCTTCTTTAGTGAGAGCAGCACAGCTCCAGTTACCACAAACGAACCCTGAGCTCCCGCACTGTGCCGGGGTTTGGGTGTGGTGAGAGGATGCTTCACATACAGGACAAGGACCTGCCTCTTTCAGTGTCACACGTACCCACCTCAGCTCTTCTCCCCAGTACACTTTCACCATCTTCTTTTACCTGAAAATTTGTAAACAGAGTGTGCACAACTGCACAGCTTTCAAGCACCTTAGATCAGTCAGGTCTAGGAGCTCGGCCAACCCAGGTGGGAGATGTTTTCCTTCCAACCTGAGCAGCTCAGTCTGGGAGAAAACAGTGGTTCTAGAGCAGGGTTGGGATTCTGCCCAGGGAGCACCCATCCCACCTACAGACACAGCAGCAGCAACAAGTACAAACTGCCCTTCCCAGCCCAGAGATTTCGGCTGCCTGAGGAAGTGCCTTGGCGAAGTGCAGCCATCTCTGGTTCCATGAAGCCTCTTATTGTCTTCACACAGTTCTCGTTTCCTTCTAAAATTGTAACTTAAGTGGGAAGGAAGAGAAAGCACTGCTGTGGAATCACCAGCCATGCTCCTCTGAATGTTACCAGACTCTATCAAATTGAATTTTGCTCCTCACAGATGAGCACATGGCTGCACCAGAAATTTGAAGAATCCGCCTCTATTATTAAATAATACTGTTTGCAACAGTACATTGACACAGAGATCACTGAAAGCTCTGGAAGCTGCACAGGCTGTTTTCCTGAACAAGAGCAGCTTGATGAAAACACAGAATCAAACACTGGCCTTCTAAGGCTTATGCTCAGGAGCAGAAAAAGCGTTTCCATTGAATAGTCTACTAAATGCTCAGAGGAGGGAAAAAGCAAAGCTGAACCTCACTTCTGCAGCATGCTTGGCAGCAACACATAGCACAGCAATGCCCAAAGCCAGTCACATTCTCCTCAAAGACATGGATTCTGAGTCTGGGGCAGTGAACAGGAAGGAGGAGTGGTCCCTACAACACTCACCTCTCGGATGGCACCATCACAAACCCGTATTACATTAAGGAACGTTGGCATGACCTGGGGCAGGAACTGCACACACTTCAGTCCAAGGGATTTGAAAATAAAGGTGATGGCCTGAACTACCATAGTGTGGTGCTGGGACAAGGATTGGTCTCGGAAGATTCTCATCAGTGCCACCATGGAGACAGCTGGATAGAATTCATCCAGAGGGAGGTTCCCCATATTCACCAACATCTCACTGGTGCTGTAGTCCGCTAGGAGAAAGAGGGCAGTGTCACAGCTAAGCACTAAATGGACTTGAGCATGGACTCAGGAACACCTGAGCATAAGGTGAAAACAAGTACACGAATAATTTCTTAGGAGGAGACAAATTTGTTACCTAATAATTTGTTAGGAGGAAATTTTGTTACCTAAATTATTAGGTAACAAATTTGTCTCTTCCTAACTTGTTAGGAAGAGACAAATTTTGTTTCGTTGTTACCAGATAGGTAACAACAAAACAAAACCAGACAAGATCTGTTTCTAGACCATAAAGTCATTTATCAGAAGGAAATCGAGGTGCTTACAAGAATCCTGGCTGGATTTGGACTCGGAGAGGCTGACGGCTGAAGCATCTCGTGACTGGTCGATCATGCCAATGTTCACTTTGTGTTTGTAAGGGTCCAAAGCACCCAGCAGCCCCAACACACGGATGGCCTGGGATGAGAGAAACAAGGGAAATTCACCACGACTTCATTGCTAAGGCAAAAGGCAACACATGAACCCCCCACGTCCAGAAAGGTCACGAGGATTCAAGAGAGAAGGTCAGGAACTAAAGTGGCTGCCTGGAAAAAACATCAGTTCTTTCCATTCAGCTGCTGGAGGCCATTTCACTGACTCAACAATTTCACCCTCTTAACTCTGGCTAATTGTATTTTGATCAGCCACCACAATCATCTCTCCCTCTCCACCCCAAATTATTTGGCAGCTCTGTCCCCCCCCCAAACTCTTCAAAGTGGTTGTGTGACAGTTTCATGCTCACACCTCTCTCCGGGTGCCCTGGTTCTGCTCAGTCTTAAGGAAGTTCAGCAGCACCTCCAGCAAAGTTGGGTACTTCCTGTAGGGTTCCACCACATAACCAGTGCTGGCCACCAGCTGGCCCAGTGTCCAGAGAGCCACCTGGAAAGATCAAGGCCAGAGAAGATGAGTTTTGACCAGGGAATTTATTATATATTCTGATCCATCAGTCATTCAACTTCAGTAAAGTTTCTTTGAGCATTACAGGGTCACATGCCAAAGCACAGCCCATGGGTTCAAAGCCTCTAGAAAGAGCATTTTTCAATAAGCAATAGTAAAGAAAGTGATAATCAAGAATTTGTTAAGGCTGTAACTGTCACAACTGCCCTCACTCAGAGGTACAATTCAAATAAGCATTCAGGTCAGTGAGTTCAAGCCTTCCAATAAAAACCAGCTGCTTTTTTAATTCTTTTCCCGTTAACAGCTCTGTCCTGTCACCACAGACAGGCACTGCAACCCCTCACCTGAGTGCCAGGAGTGTGTCTCCACCAGAGAGACTGGAGTGATTTAAAGCTTCACTTTAGCAGCTACGAGGGGACAGGTGGATATTTTGTTTCAGCTCTGGCCACAGCAGCTGTCAGGTCTATGGGAGTTGTCACATTCAGTGCAGTTGTTGTAAACACTTACTTGTCTTTTCGCCAGCAGGGAGGAGTCCTGTAGCATGTCCATAATTATAATGAAGAGCTCATCCACCCACTTCCTCATCTCCAGCCCACTGACCTATTGAAAGACAAGAATCACTCCTGATCTAGCATTGCCAAAACATTAACAAGCGTGACAAAGAGGCTCCTGCAGCATCCCTACCTGTGCCAGCTCCCCTATGGTAGCCAGGACATTGTTAATCACCCCTGGGTTTGGGTCTGGGTCAGGATCTTTCAGTTTCACAATCAGTGCCTGGTGGGTGACAGAGGTATAAGTTAGAATGCATTTAAAAGAGTACTCAAAATTACCTTTCCTTTCGTTCACACCTGAAATGGACCCCACAGGGGCTCAGCTTGCTCATGGGGAGCATTTCAACAGCAAAGGAAACTTCCGTGTCACAAACCTTATGCAAACCCAGGACAGAGTTGTGCTACACTGTCACAAACACACATTACTGTGGGTAACATCCACACCCATCTGCTTTTAACCTGCTCTGATGAATGGAGAAGCTTCAGCTCCTGAGGGTCGTGTAACACCTGCTGTATCACCTCACTCCAAAGCCACCAGGGAATGCAGAGACTTTACCTTAAGGATGGGCTCCATATAGGGACGAATGAGGCGCGGGGCGTTAGAAACCAGGTGACCCAACATCCTGGCACTCTGCTCTTTAATCCTGCCAACACCACTGTGCTCCAGCTCTGTGAGAATCTGCACAAGAGACAACGGAAGAATGAAACCTGGGAAGGCAAAAACCCTTCCTATTTTCTTCTCTTCTGTCACAAACTCAGCACCTATAAAGGCTGTTCTACATTTCATTCCATCCAGGCATTTATATCCAAATGAAGCAAGAATTTTTACATTTACAGCTGATAGCCCAGGTCTTTACCACCACCTCAGTCTCAACACCAAGCACCGTATTTTCCCTGCAGACATCCGTCTTCCTTACCTGGATTAGCATCTTCCTCAGGAACGGCATGACAAAAGCAGGGTTCATGCTGCTCAGGCGCCCCACGGTGCAGATGGCCAGCTCTCGGATTTCAAACACTTGGTCATTGAGGGCCACAAAAAGAGCTTGCAAGTTTTCAGCCTGGGCAAGGTGAGCATCAAACCGCTCGTCCAGAGAGGCCAGCACACAGAAACGTATATCAGGGTCTGCAAGAACACATTTGTTTCTCTTTTAACGCAGTAAACTCCTGTTCTTCTTACTGCCTTTGTCCACAAAGCAGCCACAAAAACTCTTCACAGCCTCAGCCAAGAGCATCCCCAGAGCGAGACACAGGAGAAGCAGGGCAGCTCTGCCCAGCCATTTCTGTGCTGCCCAGCACTGCCCCAATAACCAGGACACTACAGTGCCAACCTCTTGCACCTGCGAGTGGCACTTTTGGAGGCAACATGGCAAACTGAGATGAGTTCAAATGACAGAACAAAAAAAATCAAGTAGGAAAATTCATCAGAAGGGACCAATCCCTCCCAAAATGATGAAGTTGGAGGTCATGACCCAGGACAACAGCAAAAGGTCTCAGGGCTGACCTGGTTCAAAGGATTACCAAGGGCACAGTTGGGGCACTTTGCATTATTTTTCTATGAGTGCCACAAAAATCAAAATTCAGGAAGGAATATTAGGAGGCTTTTTTCTAATTTACAAACAATGACAGCTTAGGTTAGTGGCAAAAACATTCAGGTTCTATTACGACCTTAATATCATCCCCTGCTCACGTGATACAATTACCACGGGACAGAACTGTTCCTGCGACCCCCACACTAACCTGGGTCGGTTATTCCAACCACCAGCAGTTTGCTGAGGACATCAGCCACCACCTGCACTGCTGTCTGACTGACCACATGGGCATGGCCACTGATGAGGTGGATGGAGGGCGTGAGCAGGCGGGAGCAAGTCCGAGCTGCCTCCATGCGGATCTCCTTGTGCTCGCTGTTGAGGAAGTGATCGGCGCAGTGCCGCACGAACTGAGTCAGGGAGTGCCCTGCAGAGAGGAAAACTCGGCTTTACACCTCAATTACTGGTTTTCCCAGAGAACAGAAAGGTTGAGGAATGTGCTCTCAGGGTCTTCCTGCTGCTTGTACTCTACTCCAATACACCAGTGCGGCATCCCACATCCCCCGGCCCACCCAACTCCTTGTCTCACAGGTTCACAGGTCATTCCGAGTTGGAAGGGACCCTCAGGATCATCCAGTCCAACTCCCCACCAACTAGACCATGTCACTGAGCTGCTCGGCGAGTCTTCTCTTAAACACCTCCAGGGACGGTGACTCCACCACCTCCCTGGGCAGCCCATTCCACTGAGGGATCACTCTCTCTGGGAAAAACCTCTTCCTGACATTCAGTCTAAACCTCCCCTGGCTTACCTTCAAACTCAAAGCTGCCAAGTGTGCGAAGGGCCAGGGTGATGCTCCCCACGTCGCTGGCCTCGGGGATGTTGGTGAGGCTGGGGGAGGCAAGCTGGTGGGCAAGGCCCTTTGGCATGCCTGGATGTCGCAGAGGCTTGTGCATGAGAACGAGGGAGAGCATTTTCAGCAGCCCATCCTGGATGTCCTTCTTCAGCTGCGGGATCTGGCGGCTCAGGTCGTACAGCACCGCTGTCAGGGCAGGGCTGAGGGGAGCAACAGGCACAGAGTCATTGCAACAGCAACAGGGAGGTGCATGTTTCACCTTTTTGTTTATTTATCCCTTTGCCCATCAGATGATAATTGTGGGCATTCACACACGACAGCAACACCTGCCAGCAGAGAGGCACACCATGGCCTTCCTGTTTGAGCCTGGTGAGCACACTGCCAGGACCTCCTCACTGCCAGGACCTCCTCACTGCCCGGGTATCATTACAATACTGTTACAAATCTAAATGATTCAGTACACTTGTGCTTCTTCAATAAATGGCAAATAAATTCACTTCCAGGTGGCAACATTTTATAAATTTAAACAGCTTTGTGCTACCTGGATATTTTCTCTAAACCTTCCCGTATTAACAATTTCATCAATTCATTAATTTCAGTCAATCAAATTCATTAATTTCATTCCAATAGGCACTGTCAGCTCCAGAGGAGAAAGAAGGCAAGGAGCAAGTATTTGCTGTGTCCATTCTCCTTCCCTGCCCATTTGATATGGCAGAAGTCTGCTGGCTGCCAGATGCTTTCCAAAATGTTGCACGTTGCTGCCAAATGTGTTTGAAGAGTGGAAAGCAAAGGAGACTGCTCTGGAGTTCACCAGTTGTTCTACAAAAAGATTTCTTTACAGAGCTACTAATGCTCCTCAGTAACCAAACAGGCACATAAACACTGAAAATGCATTATTCCTCTGAAGGAGACATACTGATCTCCTGAAAGATCACTGAAAAACAATAATCCTCCTTCTTGCTCCGACGACTTCCAAGGGCTGATTCTGCAGGGCCAACAATGCCATCCTGTGGCTCACAGGAAAACACATCCCTGTGCCTTGTACCTACCTCAGGCCCACAGCCAGCATGGGCTCCAGCAGCTCTTTGATGTCCTGCTGGATGCTGGGCCCCATAGCTCGGGCCAACATACTGATGCAGGTGAAGACTGTGGCATCCACCTGCACAGACTTCTGCCTCCTGCAAAGGGACCACAGCAAAGCTCGTTAGGGGGACCTGCTGCTTTTCAAACATCTTGCCTCATCCTACTCCCACGTTATTAGTCCTACAGGAATACTTCTTGTGTTGCAGTTTCTTCCTCTGACTGTCACAGACTTACTTGTGAGCAAAGTCCTTTGGGGGAAGAGCTGCTTTGATGATTTCGAGGACTTTTGGCAGGTAAGCTTGAAACTCAGACCTCACAGCCACCGAGAGCAGACCCAAGGCCTGGAAGGCTGCTGTTCTCTCCTTCTCCTTCTTCACACAGCTGAGAACATGATTCATGGTGTCTGGAAGGTACTGATCAGCTGCCCACAAGACAGAATAACGCAGGTATTAAAATTCATTTGGATTTATACAGTTGCAACGAAACCTTTGTGAGTTTAAGACAAGGGAACAGACTGACTTGATCAGTGGCAAACACATACCACTGTATAATAAAGATTTCAAGCCACAGAAGGCTTTGTTTTTAAAAAGAAAAATCACCATTAAAAGACCACCACTGCAACAGGTTTTATACACAAATAAAACCCAAACATCTTGGTTGTGTTGTGATTAACTGGATATTTGGAGTAACAACACACAGTTGTTCCAACACACTAAGAGCAGCTTGGTGACTTGTCTCCAACCCTGATATTCTCCTAAACTTGCTTGATAAATCAACTGAACTGCTTTGGAGCTGTTGGGTATTTCCCATTTTCACTTCATATTTCCCAGCATATGCAACAGAGAAAAAGAAGAGAACTCTGATGATATTTGGGATACATTGAGTGGGAGCAAGAGAATAGAATTTTACTCTAAGACTGACACACTGAGGGAAAAAATGTTATGGTGTTGATCACAGAATTCAGACAATAGATTTCAATCTGTTTTCTTCATCACAGCAACATTTTGGCATCAATCAAGTCACGCTTATTCAGCAAAAGAACAGTCTTCCCACAGAGGAATGTGCTCATCTCACAAGCACCACAGTCGCTCTGCTGCAGTGCCTGCACAAGCTCCTCTGGACCCAAGAGAGCTGGATCCCTTCCAGCCCAATTTCAGCACCATCTCTAACACCCATCTGTCTTGTCACCTGTGAATGCCGAGGGACGGAACGCCGCCAACCGCGGGAGGAGATTGAGAACCGTCATCTGGATCAAGGAGTTTTTGCTGGTTCTGCACTTGAGAACCCACTGGCAGACCTGAAAGGAGACAGACTGGGCTCACAAGAATGGCCACTGGCACAAATGTAATGGTTATTACCTGGGTGCTTTTAGGCATTCCACTGCCATTTGGCTTCAGAGCCCATCAGAAAGATGGATAGTTTAGAGTGCTTCCAAAGGAAGGAAATCACTTGCTCCAGGAGAGACAGTGACAAAGCCAGGACACATCTAATTACTGAGCTTTGAAGGCTCAATCCAGCCCTAGGCAGCACTGCCTGCTAAGTAAGGACACAGAGGACAATTGCTCTGCAAGAACAGATGCTGTGAACATTGGCAGATAAGTTGAGGAACGAACACTTACTTGATCAAACTTCTCTTCCATTAAATCTCGGCAGCATCGACTTTCTACCAGAGTGGACTTGGCTGGCACAGGGGAGGTTGCGAAGCCCATGATTCCCTGGTGAGCACTGTAGCCCAGCAGACCAGCCAAGGCATTGGACTGGGAGGGCTGGAGAGACTGGAAGCTCGTGAAGGGAGTGATGTGGCGAGGTTTGGTGCTGAAGCCCATCAGGTCTTTGCAGTACTTGTCATGCACAAGCTGCTGCTGAGTGATCTCTTCCATCTCCTCTCTAAGGCGCTGGACAAAGTAGAAAAGCATTAAAAGAATTAGAAGTAGCTGAAGGAGAGAGACCCAGCACAGTGCTACCCAAATATTCTTGCTGGATTTTGCTCAGTTGATGTTTTGCAGCCATTTGGATATCAGTTATACAGGATTTGGGTATCTAACATGCAATAGATTGCTCATTCCATAGAAAATTCTGTTGTAATTAATCCAGTTAATAGTCTTTCCATTAGAGCTTAATGCCTCCTCAGCCCAAACTTATCCCTGATAGTTCTCTGACACACTTCAATTTGTAATAATCAATGCCCCCACTCCATGCCCAGCTGATTTTTCCACCCCAACAATCCCACTGCACACACAATGAGGTATTTCCACAGACTGCTACAAACCATCACTCAAGCCCCATGACCCCCAAGCTGCTCCTTGGCTCACCTCTCCCTCCATACTGCTGATCCTCACTAACTCATTGAGGATCAATAAGGCACCATGGATTCGGTCATCACGATTCATTCCTTTCTCTTTGGCCAAAGTCTCATCAAAGCCCTTCTCAGCCTCTTCATACGTGTGCTTGGGGGAAAAGAAAACAACCCCAGTGAAAATGCAGAAACCAAGCCTGTGGAAATGAAGCAGTGCTGCCAGTCAGGGGTCACTGATGCCCTGAATCTCCCAAGAGGAGCCACAAACCTCAACTGAGTAATAACAGAAGAATAACACAACAAAATTCAGATTCATCCCAAAGTGTTTGGACTCTGCTGAGAAGATAGATGGCTGCATGGCTGTAAAACTAGGTCAGGCTTAAGAGCTGAAATGAGCCACAGGCAGAGCCATGGATTCTTGAAGAAGTTAAGTCTCTTGCTTACCTTTAGAGTGGGCTAAAGGAACTACTCACTTTGGAACCCATTATAATTCCAACCCTTTCAGGGAGAGCCAGTTTTTTACTGGCAAAGGTGACACAGGCTCTTAGCTTAGGCAGCCCTTGATCAGCTGCCTGGCATTACGAGGGGCTGCTTCAAACCAAAGTTACTCTCTTACTCTGTACCACTGGGGCTTCTGCATCTCCTTGGGCTCGCGCTGCGTGGTGAGGATAAGGCAGGCTCGTAAGGCAGAGACAGCTCCCTCTCGGATGGCCTGTTTGGGATCCCACACAGCCACAAATATATTGTCAAAGAACGGCTGCACTTGCTGGAAGAAGAAGGTGGGCACGCTGATTGCCAGCTCCCGCAGCACAAGAACCTGGAGGTGGGGAGGGAAACAGGAAGGATGTGGAGGATGAGCACCCAGAGACAAACCTCCCCACTTGAGGAGCGTAGTATCGTTTATTTAGACTGTCGATGTCTGGGAGCCTGAGCTGTTCCCAGCTCTACACTTTTACAGTTTCTGGTGGCTCAGTTCTCATCAGTCACCAGGCTAATGTAGGAGCAACGAAGCAGCACTATCTGCCATGAGAGCATCACATCCTCACACATCCCGAGACCCTCCCGAGCTCTTCCACAGCTTCCTGTGCATGTTTCCTACCACTGCTCACTAATCCCAAACACCCCATTCCAAAACAGCTGAGGACAAAAAGAAAGAGCTCACTCACAGCTGCATGTCTCCGACCTTCATTCCTGTCAGCTCCCAGCCACTCCAGGGCTCGTTTCACCTCAAACTCCACATACTCAGCCGTGAAGGTGTCCCCAGCCATCGCCAGCCTTCCGATAGCCTTAGAGGCCATTTCCATTACCACAGGGTCATTGGATGGCAGGAGGTTCCTCAGGTAGTTGGCAAACCTGCCAATTCGGGTGGCATTACCTCCTTCCACACCAATAAGGCTCGCTGCAGAGAGAGGGAGCAAAGCTGTAGGTTCTCCTGAGGCAGACAGCAGGTAATCCTGGATGACACCTAGCATTTCCCATCCATTCCTTAAAGATTCCCCTTCAGTCCTCCTAAACTGTAAATCCACGGGGGGAAAAAAACCCCCAAGAAATAGGAAAGGGCCCCCATTCTTTTGAGCCTAAACCTGTTGAGGGAGCAGGAAAACACATTCACAGGTTTTTCACATCATTATTTCTAAAAGAGAAAAAAAAAACAATCCACCCCGGGGTCACAGATCTATTCCCAACAGAAAGGCATCCATCCACATGCAACTACTATGGCTGGTCTGACTCAGGAGAGAAGTTAAACACTGAATGGACCAGAGCCACTCATGGAGCACCTGATCAGAACCAAAGCAGCAGCTTTGTGAGCCCCTCCCAGGGATGGAAGCTGCTCTTATGGAGACATGTCATTTCAAATAACAAGAATCAGCCTCCCCAGAAGTCAGAAGAGAGTTGAAAAAGTCAGCCTACCCTGATACATACAAATGAGCAGCACAAAGTGTTCTCAGCTGAGCTCCAGAACAGAATTTTCACGTGCTCAGCACTCACATTTGATGCTGCACTCCCGGAAGAGCTCAGGGTCCATTAAGCAGCAGGTTTTCAGGCACTGTCAGCACTCAGCAGCTCCCATGCTGACACTTCAGACAGCTTCTCACAGCAGAAACAAGCACAGACCCAGCACACTGAGCAGTCAGACATCAGACCCTGATTATAAAAGCTCATTCCGTTTGAAAATCTGTCCCTAAAGATAACCCAGGCGAAGAGAGAACCCGCCAGAGGCATTAAGCATTTTCACTCACCTATAGCCAGAATGCCACCCTTCCTTTCATTTGCATCAGAGCTGGAGACCAGCTCAAATATGTGATGGTTCAGCTGATCATAAAACCTGGTAGATTCTTCCTGACTCATCTGTAAAAGCACAAAAATTCAGATCAGCTTCCAGCATTCTTTCCCTCCTTCCTGCCCCCCCCAGACCTCCATAAAGACAACACTTCTTAGATCACTTAAACAGAATGAAATTACACCAACTATCCATCACAAACACAAAATAGCATCTCCCATCCGTGCCTTAGATGCAGGAAGTTTCATTCACTCTGGTGCTTGTGTCACTAACTCACCTCTGCCACACTCTGGGGCAAAGACAAGCTCCCTGCTATGCCCCAGACCAGCCTCCAGATTCCAGAAATCTCCACTGCCTCGCAGGGCACACAGGGACAAACAACCCAGCACTCACCTCCCGCAGCTCCATGGTCACATAGTGCTGCAGGTCCTTGGCAGCCTTTGCCCTCGTCTCCTCGCTGCGGCTCTTGAGGCCATTGGCAAATTGCTGGAGGATGGACACGGTGCCCGACATGGTGCTGGCAGGTGGGGCCCGGGGGCATCAAGTCCTGCAAGTCCTTCAGAGAGACATGTTCTTTTTACTGCTTGAATTGAAATCCCTGAGCCGCATTCTTAAGGCTGTCCCTGTTTTCAACACACTCACCCTGCAGCATGCAAGGATGCTGTGCCCGTAGAGCACAAAATACAAGCAATGATCGTATTCCTCAGGCCTTACACTCCGTGATAAAACTGCATCACCACATCTCCTGACCCCCAGCCTGTTTTCTCTCCAAACACCAAAACGTGCTGCAGTAGGTCAGGTGCCCCAGAGTGATCCAATTCCAAATCAAGGGTCACGCAACAGCTGAGAACCAGCAGGGTCAGACCAGGGTTTGCAATCATCTTATAATAAGCAGGCACAGTCATTCCCAGGATTGTATCACCGTCACATCTGACTCCCCCTCGAACACTTTCATCCGAGTCCCTCCACAGAAATCCCAGTGTTATGCCAACACAGGGAAGACTCAGCACCCGGGGCCTGGCAAGCGTTACATCCTCCGGCAGATATTTACTTATAGCAACAGCCACCCCCGCCACAGGGGCTTCCCCGCCACAGCACATCCCCCAGCTCCCTCCGAGCCTTCCACAGCCTTGACACCCCCCGAATCTCGTATTACATAAGCCCCAAGCGAGTACTGACACCGAAACTTCAACTGCCGCTCCCCAGATCCCTCCCCAGGCGGCCGCAGGGATCCCCCGGGCCCGGGGCGTCAGGGGCAGCTGCCGGGACAGGCTCATCTGAGAGAGCTGCCCATCGCCCCGGGGTCCCCGGCCCTGTCCCCTCCCGGCCGCGCTGGCGGCGG